>CM069445.1:19092442-19471052 GCA_035610835.1 Ophiura sarsii
AACATTTTAGTTCAAAAACTGAAAAAGTTTGCGCGCTCCGCGCCCATATTTTCTACAGGTTTTAACATTATAATGGCCCTCAAACCATGCCAAATTTTCTAAATATTATGTTGGACCAAGTTAAGTGTTAGAAATATAAATTTGTGCGTACATCGCGCGCATTAGTTTCAATGTTTCATTATTACAAGCTTGGCAAGATGGCTTCAGGATAGTTTTCCATGACCATTTTAGTTCAAGAAGTTAAAAATTTTGCGCGCTCCGCGCGAATATTTTACGCAAGTTTTAACATTATATTGGCCCTCAGACCCACCAAATATTCTAAATATGTGGGGCGTTCAAAACATCATACTGGCCAAAGTTTTAATGCAAAAACAACACAAAAAATGCTAAATACTAGGTGGGGGCATTATTATCATACTGGACCATAGTGTTAAAAATACAATTTTTGTGCGCTTTGCGCGTATTAATTTCAATATTTTATTATTTAAGCGTAACAAGGTAGGTGGCTTCAGGACAGTTTTCCATGACCAATTTTAATTCAAAAACTCAAAAAATGTGTGCGCTCCGCGCGAATAAAGGTCTTAACATTATCAATGATCCTCAAACCACACCAAAAATTCTAAATATTATGTGGAGGACGTTATTATCATACTGGACCATTAGTGTTAGTGTTAGAAATGCAATTTTTTTTCGCACTACGCGCGCGTATTGGTTTCAATATTTCATATTTTAAGCTTAACAAGATGGCTTCAGGACAGTTATTCATTACCCTTTTAGTTCAAAACCTCCAAATTTTGCGCGCATAATGGTCCTCAAACTACACCTAATTTTCTATACTAAATATTATGTGGGGGACGTTCAAAACGTCATACGTTACTTTTTAATGTTAAAATCACAATTTGTGCGCGCGTATAAGGTTCAACTTTTCAATATTTAATATCAACAAGATGGCTTCAGGTGTTTTTTTGGCCCCATCAAAACAGTCCTGGATACGCCATTGCCCTCAGAGAGGGTTACAAACAGGCGGGGACAGCTATAGGGTTCAAACGGGTTAACCACGTATTAAACACCCCCTCTACGCCGGGGTGAAAAGAAAAATAAGCGAATAGGAAGGGGAAAGACAGGATAAAAATGAAAAGAGAGAAAAATAGATAAACTAAAAGAAACTAAATTGAAAGGATGCTTTTTCTGTCCGTGAACTTGAAAGGGAGAATAACACGTGTCATGTGACGCACATTGAATCAATGAGATCGCCGGTAAAACCAATGTCTGCGGATTAAGTTACTGTATATAATGATGTTTTTAGGGTTGAAACTAAAAGTATTAAGATTTGGTGTTAACACATGAGTTACTGGTGAGAAATGTACGTTGAACTAAGAATAAACCTGCAATAAGTGTTCAAAAATATGCAAGGAAATGCGTTCTTTTCAACCGTGAATTTCAAAAAACTTCTGGTGTCGAGGGGGATACCCCCCTCGAACTCCCCCCGGGACACGCAAGCGTGTCCCGGCCAGCGCTTCGCGCAGGCATGGATAATGAAATAATTATATCAATATTTCTAAAACACCCCCCTTCACAAAATCCTGCGTACGCGCCTGCATACCGCAACGCACAAACCCGGCAATTGTTCTTACCTCCTTGTGCAGTACATCTCACACTGGCATCCTCCCTATGTTGGCAATCATTCACACCATATCCGTTGTGGGAACATTGCGTAATACTGGCCTCGTCTCCAGAGCACTCAACGTCATCCAGTATTATGGGCCCGCTGCCTTCACCAAAATATGCTTCGCGGTATACGTCCGACACATGGCCGAATCCTAGCTGAGAGCATACGACATTGCCGTCGGTGGCGTCCCAGTAATCATCACATATCGTGCCCCATTCACCATTGTAGTAAACCTCAACGCGCCCCTCGAGTTCCGTGTTACCATTTACAAGGCGAACGTCACCACTTTCTGTTTTTACAATAAATGAAATCAAAATCAAAATCTAAGTGTTAATATTTAACGGACCAACAGACAAATTATTGTTTTAGTTCAATATAAAAAATGTAAGAAATAAAAAAGAGCCGGGTGAGGGCTGTAGCAGTGCACTGCCGCGGAGCAAATCCTCGCCGCCTGGTGTAACAAATTTGAGGGGGAGAGTGCTTGTGACATATTTTCTCTCACCGGCGGGTGACAAGTTTGAGAGGGGGATTGTGGCATATTTCCCCTAGTGCCCCCGGGCGGCGTATCCAATTAGTACTGTACATGTATACAGTCAATAGTTAGGTCACCCAATCCCTATATGAAAGCAATAGATTGTTAAACGGGGTCAGTCGTCACAAACATGCACAAACACAATAGCCAACGACCTTGCCTTTGTCAACACTCCCTACACAGAGGACTGCAGTGCAAATCTCTACGATTTTCGCTGTGTAATCTATGGCGGATTTCATTCCGTTGTATGAAAGCTATGATGTTTGCGTGGTCTTCGCTATCTCCAAGCAGATAGAGCAATACGTACATGGACTTTTTTGTAGACGAGGGTTCATTTCATGATTTGGTGAGGTTTAGAATGAGTTAGGATTCCTGTATTTCGAATCAAAATGTGAATTTTCCAACATTTTACGACATAAATTTGGTCACAAAACGTGTTTAATACTATACATTTTATCGTTCTGCAGATGCTAATGACCCTCCTCTAAAATTCTACATGATTTTTAACACGTTTCTCAGTTTTTGAGATGCCCTAGACCATTTTCCGAAGCTATTTCTAGCAAATATTGTAGTCACTGAGACTCCATTGTTTTCTTGCGTATAACAAAATCTGAGTCTCGCCCGAAATGTTGAGTCCCGGTCACTCCCGGAAACAAAAATCACATTCCCAAATTCCACCCAAATCCCGAAAATAAACCATCCGATGGTTTATTTTCATTAGTATTTTGTGGACAACAAAATAATAAAAATAAGCTTAACTAAAAAACAACGTCGCAACACAAATGTTACAATTCCGACAATAGATGGCGCTATACAAAATCTCAATGCTACAGACGACGCTAGCCACGCGTCTCGGACGACCCAATATTGAAATATTTGTAACAGTCATCGCCCGGTTAACGATGAAAATAATGTTTAAATAGTCTAATTACGATGAATTTTTCAAAATGATAAGATTACCATTCGCGATTTAGAGAATAAAACATAGTTCTTAGCTGTTTTGCTATAGACGATGGTCTTATAATGTATAGGCTGTACCATATTTGGTACAGCCTATACATTATAAGACCATCGTCTATAGCAAAACAGCTAATGGACCGTTCATTATTTATGGTGGAGGGCGGGTTGGGACAAATTCGAGACTCGTATGTCAAAATTACCTAACCCCCCCTACAGCTGAAACTGAAAATTACATGACCCCCCTACTAACCAATAGATTTTTACACCCCCCCCCCCCCCCCCTCAAAATCAACTCGTCACATACTTAGGGGATGTATTTTTCTTTTGCCCATGGATTCGTTGGTTGTGCCCTCTGAACGGCCAATAATTTAATGACTAACTACATTGCGAGCGTAGCGAGGCGGAACATTTGTCATATATTTATACATTTTGGGTGTTTTGTGAGTCTTTATAACCCGAAAAAAAGTTAGAACATCCAGACAAAAACGTATGAAATATTCTTGTGAGCTTTGGTGCAGAGCTGAGAGTGAGACGAGGTGAAAAGCATGCAAGAAATTACCGTTTTTAATCAAATTGGATTTTGGAACATAGGCCTAGGCTATTAACATGTTTTTATACACCTCATGGCTCTAATGTTTTCAACCATTGATGATTATATAGGAGTTTTTCCAACAGATCGTCCGAGCAGGGCGTGCACAAAAAAAGATTTGCTGTACGAAAGTAGTCGCATCATAAGTAGCCTACATGTTTTGAAGTTGAAAGGTCGTAAGAAAATGTGCGCGAAGCGCACACAAAATTGGCATTTACACTCCAAAATAGCCTCTAAAATCACCCCAATCACCACCATCTTTATAGTTTAAAAAAGTTACACAACCCCCCCTGTTTAAGAATAAAAAGTTACATAACCCCCCTATTTCAACATATGAAAGTTACATGAACCCCCCCCCCCTATATTTTACCCAACCCCCCCTCCACCATAAATAATGAACGGTCCCTAAGACATTTTCTTCTCTTATTTTATTCTTCATTTTATATCATATTTTAAGGAAAGTCGTTCATAAGTCCATGATTCCCCTTGTGAAATTAACCAACGGTGCCAATCTCAACCCGACACAACCGACAATGACACATCTTTGGCTACGCCACACTAGGTTGCATATTTCGGTTTTAAATGGGCTTATAACATGATATGCCTTGACCGTATTATACCCGCGTATTATGCCCGTGTTACCCATGACCATGATGACAGACCAGTACATGCCCTAATTTGCCCAGTGGCTTGACTTTTAAAGTAAAAAATAACTAAGAAATAGTCTGAAATACATACTTTTAGACCAAATTAACCTAATTTTAGGTAATTTTGATATTAAAAGGCAAATATTTTCGCGCGCTATACTATTTCTATATACAAATTGGGGTTGGCTTGAAATTGGATAGAATAAAGTTCATACAAATCCTTTCATTCCCCAAATGGGTGTAATTCCCAATGACTCGACACAATTTGTTCCTGTTTCTGAAAACATGCACGCGTAGAGCGGGGGATTCTTTGTGTGGATACACATGCATGTATATACTCAGTTCTGGCTATAACTAAGGTAGATTGTGGCACCTAAAAATGTTCGCTGATTGCGCTAAAATGTAAAGGACAGTGGCGTCTAGCTAGGTGATCGCTATAAATACTCGTAGGTAGCACTTCTCTAAATGTCCCGGATTGAAAACTGGCAATTCTTCTTGCGCAATAGGTAAGTTATAATTAGCGTGATTAAAATAGTGATATATCGGTAACTAAAACGATTTAGCAGTCGAGATTGGTATCAAATTAAAGCTTAAAATGTCCAGTTTAGTAATATGACAATCACAATCAAATGCCCAATTGTGGAAAATCTATCAATATTCGCCACATATTTTACGATTTTATTCGAAAGCTTATTAAAATAGCTCGAGTTTAATACCACATTCAATGATTTTCTATGTGTAAATTTCAATATATCCTTGACAGAAAATGGTTCAAATCACTTAAGGGACACAATATCATGTTGATTTTTTTTAAATTTTAATTAATTTACTTCAGAATATCAATATTTTTTGAATCGACGTTTTGTTGTACAAAGAGGGCTGATCTTTCTTAATCCTTACAGTTGTAAGTTCATGTAATACAATTAGTGTAAAAATACACAAATCCCAGTTTTTATCATATATTTTTGTCATTGAGGGCGCTGCCTCCACCACATCTCTTAATGCCCCTTTAAGAATCTGAAATCAAGGTGACCCGTATGTGTAATGCGTCATATTTCGGGGGGCATAAATAGATATTTATACATAGAAATTCATTAAACATTAAACATGGTATCAAATCTTGCGATTAAAATCGTAAATCAAGCGAGTATGGATAGATTTTTCACAATCGGAGAACTAATCCCGTCCGTCGTAATTTAAAAACTTGTTTTTTGTGCGTGTCGGGTTTCCACCAGAAACGTAGGCCTAACATTACTAATATTAAATGGTTACAATCTCTGTATCATTTTAATCATGTTCTTGCCTTGGGTTTCATTTGACACCAAACTCAATTTCTAAATCACGATAGTCATTGAGATCTTATCCTTTAAAGCGACGTGCATCGATCAAAATAAGGAGTAAAATTGGTGTCTAAATTTGACTATTATTTAGAGGTGTGCTACCTTTACCTCCCCTATACACTCGAGCATTTTGACGAAAAAGAGATTGAGGGTACCACCTTATCAGGGGTAGCGTAGCACATTCTGACGGTAGGTGGGGGTTGCCACCTTGGCCAATTTTTAGCAAAAAAACTGGTGAAATTCCGAACTTTTTTGACGAAAATTTAAATTGTTTGCCTATATTTATGCTCGTTGATGATATGACGGATAGTACATAAAAAATAAATATTAAATTGGCTATTTATGGAGCTAAAATGCGCTATGTTAATCAAACCAAAATGAGGAAATTCCTTTTCCCTACGAGCACTCAAGCTGAATCTTGCATCTTGAGTTTACCATGTTTACAGCATTGTATTTCGTCTAAATTATGTAGATAAGGCCAACAAAAAATTGTTATGTTGTCCTCGACCGCCCGCTCGTCAGATTTAGGCCGCTCCGATTTTTGTTCAGACTTTTTTTTTTCAGATTTCTTTTTTCAGATTTTTTTCCGTCTTTCAGATTTTATTTTATAAATGCTTTCCATTCATTTTAAGTTTTTCAGTATGTGCTTTAGGGCACATTTCCATTATTTGATGTATGACATGTTGTCAGAAGGTCATTTTACTTTTATGTCATTTGATTACTTTTACACCTTGAAAAAAATTGTGTGCTTTGGAATGCAGGTAAATGCTTATTGTTTATACAATGCATGAATCATATAGTTTTATCTTGCCAAAAACGTTTTTGCAACTATTATATATTTATACAAAAAGATGTTACATAGCTCTTGTGTGCTGAGATCTATCGTTTTGAATGCTGTGTATTAAAAGTTCTTACCTAAACATATTGCAATATCTTATCCGTAGATGCCATAGTTAATATTAAACTAAGTGTTTTTATAACATAATTATATGTGCGACTCTTTGTGTGATTTCAACTTCTTGTTGGGTGAACTTTTAGCTTCCGCTGGTATAAGAAAAAAGAAAAGAAAAAAACCCGCCCACCCGCCCGCCCCTCCTCTCTGAGAGCTGTGGAGGACAACATAATTTGTTACCTAACCGTATGGACATCGAACAGTCACTGTTGGGGAAGTGTACATCTTTTTCAAGGAGAAAACGGAAAACAATAATGCAGCTTTCATTGTAGAGAAACACGTTTTAGTCTTTGGTTTGAAATCGGTTCGTACTGTATTATGAGTATAAGAGTTGTTTGAGCATGTGACATATTTACTGTGCATGCTGCATGCTGACACATATTTTGTAATAAACTAGGGTCTTCAATGTAATTGTATTATTGTTGTTGGGCACCAGAGTGATTTACGTGATTGCTCACAACTTTTTTTTTAAAACTAGGTCTATCCACTCGTTGTATAATATACAAAGGGTAGGCCTATAGACATAGGCCTACTCGGCCCGGGCGTGCACTTTTTAAGAATGTAATCTTAACACGTTTTCCTGTGGACACCCTAAATAAGTTCAACATGTTGTTCAAACAGTGTCTTCTAGGCCTACACTTTGCATATTACCAAGTCATGAAAAAACATCCCTTTTTGCCCGATGTTCGCTGTTTTTGACCCCCTACACAAAAGGGTTCTAAAGGGGTTTCAAAACTATCCTCTATAATCAATCATGATAATGGAACCTTTAATGTGGTTCTTCTCCGAACCAGATAGAGTTCTAAAGGTTAAATAGGTCCTATACCATTGGTTCCAATTTAGAACCATATTTGGTTCATTCACAAAGAACCATATTTAGTTCTTCTATAAGACTCTTTTGTGGTTCCTCAATTTTTAAGACCGACAAAGGGGCTTGACAATTCCCAATAAGCGCGTGACAATGACATATGTTCGTGATTTACTTTAAACTTTAAATTGTTACCTCGTATATGCCTAGGCCTACCCAAATCAATTCTCAAAGGCTGGGCCGGCCGCGTCCGGCATGCCTCCCAACCGCCCAACCGTTCAAGGGACCACCTGTGTGTTCAATCTGTCAACACGTCGGTACCGTTCTGTAGTTTTGCCACTAAAATAATTTATGGGAACGGATTTGGGGCCAAAAAGAAAAAATTGGCAGAAATACAAAAAAAATGGCAAAAAAAAAAAATGGCAAAAATACGAAAAAAATGGGCAAAATTATTTTTGCCATTTAATAAGTGAACAAAATATTTTTGCCAACGGATTTGTGACAACAATAAATTTGTCTACGGATTAATGGCAACAACAAAAATTTGGCAGAAATACAAAAAAAAATGGCAAAAATACAAAAAAAAATGGCAAAAATACTAACAAAATGGGCAAAATTATTTTTGCCATTTAATAAGTGAAAAAAATATTTTTGCCAACGGATTTGTGACAAGAATAAATTTGTCTACGGATTAATGGCAAAAAGAAGAAAAAAATGGCAGAAATACAAAAAAAATGGCAAAAATACAACAAAAAATGGCAAAAATACAAACAACAAAAAATGGCAAAAATACAAACAAAATGGGCAAAATTATTTTGGCCATTTAATAAGTGAAAAAAATATTTTTGCCAACGGATTTGTGACAAGAATAAATTTGTCTACGGATTAATGGCAAAAAGAAAGAAAAAAATGGCAGAAATACAAAAAAAATGGCAAAAATACAAACAAAATGGCAAAAATACAAACAAAATGGGCAAAAAAATGTTTGCCATTTAATAAGTGAAAAAAATATTTTTGCCAACGGATTTGTGACAACAATAAATTTGTCTATGGATTAATGGCAAAAAGAAGAAGAAAAATGGCAGAAACACACAAAAAAATAGCAAAAAAAAAAAAAAAAATGGCAAAAATACAAACAAAATGGCAAAAATACCCCCAAAAATTGGCAAAAAAACAACCAAATTGGCAAAAATAAAATAAAATTGGCAAAAATAAAACAAAATTGGCAAAAATAAAATAAAATTGGCAAAATTAAAATGAAAAAATCCTTTAAATGGCACATGTAGTACACCGTAGATTGTAATGTATTTCTCATGTTGATTCCAAATAATATGGTAATTAAATTCAACAATGTTGAATTTTTTTAAATATTTCGTGAAATGTTGGAACGTCGTCTGCAGAGGGTTCTTCCGTAACCTGACTCAATTAATCTGACCCGACTCAATTTTATCTGACACAGTTTTTTTCTCGTAACGGCCTAACACTTTCCTAGTTCACCACAGATCTACTGGGTGGCAGAGTCTTAGCTAGTGACCAAATTTGAAGTTGTTGACAGATGCTTATTAATAAAAATTAGTGTCTGGGTCTCTGTGATCCAGCAAGTACACTTCATCCTTGAGCTGTGTCCTTAGTTGCCCTGGTAGTTATGTAAGCTATGCACTTTTGCTCATTCACAGCATGAAAGTAACTTTCATGTTCACAGCAAATGTGTGCATGTTAGAAGTTATCCAGGGCTTTTTACAGTGGCACAAGGCCCAATCTCTAATAGCTGCCACCTGTTATGTGGGGTTGTGTATGTGCTAGGCAATTGATAGAAAATTAAATCTAAGTCAAAGCAGCTAATGAAAATATGATATTGAAACAGCTTTGGTTCTCTCTTATATGCATTTTAAACAAGTTTTGTGGTGACCAACCCCTCAGAACCATGAAATAAAAACAATTTAAGGAGGCCTCCTCCTCTTTCAGGTTCACAAATTTTGTCGCTAATCGGGACGATTTTGCTCCAAAAAGTGCAAAAAAACTAAAATAAAAAGGGCCTCCCCCTTCCTCTTTTTGAAAAAGACAGGACGCTAAACATGTTAATTTTTTTATTTGGCCTAATATATCAAGCAAATAAATATGTATTTAGCTAGAGTGGAATTATTTTGAAACACAGTAACTATTGGGATACAATAAAATAAGGGTCTACAATGGGCTCACATATAAAATGAGGAAAATTGGTATTCTCATTTCAATTTTTGACTTGTAAACATTGTATCTAGTAATAGTATGCATGGTATATGCTAGTATCATGGAACCACTGTGATACACTCATAGCAGTGCAGGTGTTACAAGCCATTTGGGTATTTGAACCATCTGGGTATATACCCAAATGGTTCGGTACCAAACCGAACCATTTGGGTATTTTACATAACCACGCCTACTTTGTGTAACCGGGACTATTTTTTAATGTAAATTGACTGTCTGTCAATTATACCGCATTCGTATTGGTCAATTATAATTAGAAATACTAAGGGACGAGCCATTTTTATTATTAGAGGGGTGGCATTGAAGTGTTTTGAAAACAACAACAAAAACTTAATATCTATCTACTACTATCCAGGCAAAAACAAACACATTTGACCCACTGCTGGACGAGTAAAAAAACTCTGCCCACATAACTCAAAGGGTAAACACTAAAAAAACTTCTCCGTCTTGGGTCTAAAAAAGATTCCCGAACCCAACTCCCAAGCCGCCACCCCCGAAAATCAAATGGTGCGTCCTTAGGACCATAACATGTGGATTTGTATTACCGGACCGGTGCTTAATCTGCGAGCAACTTTTTCGTACATCGCGTGAAATTCGCTGCAAAGTTTTGCCAGACAGTCATGCAAACGCCAGATACAATTTGGTGACAATTCCTGGAAATGAAGAGCAAGAAGGAGTTCGACACAGCCTCTGAGAAACGAAGGTATGAGATATAAGCCCTCAATTTGTATAATATACGGTATATACCTAAATCAGTCCTTGCCGGTGGACAAATTCGCCCACCAATTTGGAGCCATATTTGGCCACCTTGAGTGATTTGGGGGTTGATGGAGGCTTGATCAGGGATTTTTGGTCCGCATAGGTTTGGGGGTGCTGTAGATTTACACAGACGACGGTGGCCACGCGAAACCTAAATTTTGAATTTGTAGTGAATAACACGTAATTGCGAACGTGAATCTTATCATTTTGACAAATTCATCATAATTAGAATTTTCATCGTTAACCGGGCGATGACTGTTAAAAATAATTCAAAATGGTGCACTCCCGCTGCCATATTGGGTCGTCAAGTGAGACACACGTGGCCAGCGTCGCGTCGTCTGCTACAATCACGCCTCTATCGGTATAGCGCCACCAATTCTATGCCGACCAAATTTTAATTTAAAAGGGGCTTCCGATCGGCAAGCTGAGTGGCACAATCCTGGCTTGATTGAATGATCTCCTATTCTCTATTTGGCTTCCTCTGGACAGTGACGTAGGCGCAGCTTTTACGCCTGCGTATGTATCTTCAGTCTTTCAACGTCTCGAGTGGCAGTAGCCGCGTGTGCGTTATGTGCTGCAATTAGTAGAATATGCAGTTACGTCACTGTCTCTTGATCCCGTTCCGGCCAAATAGACTAGTCCCAATCAGTACCGTAGTGCAAGTGTATCTTCGATCATGGACTTGCAATGCTTCGATATAGTGAAGCATGAACGATAATAGTAAAGCCAGGCATTGGGGATAGATATCGCCCAGCAGCACTACATGACATTACAATACTATTACTACTAGACTAGTTTAATTCAATCCTTACCCTTAGAAGCGTATGAAGCGGGATTTGGCCATACGCAAGTGTCACATAAGGCGCATGAAAGTCAATATCGAGTTTCCTGTTACCCGCTCGCATCCCGGGGTGGGGGGGGGGGGGGGTACTTGGATTTGGTTTGGTCGGGGGTGTGCGGCTGGAGATTCAAACCCCTACCCATTTCTAAGGGTGATATTTAGGGGTTTTGCTTCATTTTACACTAGAAGCCTATCGCGTCTCAACAATTTCAAATGCGTCTCAACTTCGCATCTCAACAAATTGTTGAGACGCGAAGTTGAGGTTGAGACGCATTTGAAATTGTTGAGACGCGATAGGCTTCTAGTGTTAGACCAAATTGTTCGCGAAAATAAACCTAATTTTGGCAAATATTTGCGAAAATAGAAAAACAGGACCCATGTATAAGGATTTTTCAGTTGAAAAGCCTACCCATGGCTAAGGATGTCTCATGAAAAACGACCCACTGGAGCGGCACGTCCCCGTATGCCTTACATACGTGAGTACCCCCCCCCCCCCCCCCCCCCCCGGGCCCGCATCACTTTTTTTCACCCGCGTTAAAATTTCAAAGTTTCCCAAAAAATTCATTATAATTTATTTTTAAACACAATTGTTGCCAGTTTTATCAATTTGAACACATTTTTCACTTTCTCAAAATATGAATTTGAGAACTAGGCTCATAAGCAAGGTTTTTTTAATCGTAAACCTAACATTATTTTGTGATGCATTTATTCGTTTCTGCAAAAACACCTTAAAAACATGTTTTTATTAGGAGTGGGCTATAGAGGGTCATAGTTTCAGATCATGCTTGCTACATGATTTTTGATGACTTTATACGTACTGACAACATTTCCAAAAAAAATTGTGAAAAATATGCAAAATCTAGGGTGCCCCGGCCAAAAAACCACAACAAGTCGGCCATTTTGGAAAAACAGTATTTTGATTATAAATCAATCATTTTTGGTCCAATGAATTTGATTTTGGTGGCAAAACCCATGCTTGTTGGGACATTGAATAATCTTAATCTTATGCAACTTTTATCGCATGAGGATGTTTCGTTTTCCTGAAAATGGCATTTTTAGTGAAAATAGCCCTGTGGGGGCGCTGTTTAAAAAAAAAACCTTTCGCATCGAAGCATCTCAAATTCTAATGTTGAAATATGATAGGATTTACATTTTAGGCATTTCCTAAAAATCTGAGTAAAATACCATTTGTTGTTTTGAAACTACACCATCTTGAACATCTTTGAATTGTCTCCATTGAAACACACACTAATGAAAGTTCGTTGACCCCTGTACTATCCTACTGTATGGAAGTGCTTTTAACGCGTTCTTGTGATTTTAAAATGGATGCCATGGTAAAATGAAATGAGGTAACATGCTCACATCTTCAGACAATGTTTCTTGACACACTCTTAACATATTTCATGTATTCAAATTCATTTTTATTAATGCGATAGCTGCTGTTTTGCAAAGCGCCCTCACATTCCAAATTTGACCAAAATAAGCTACTAAAAAAGCGGAGGGCACTAGGCGGAACCTGCTTCTGGACAGAAGAACGGTATAAACTTGCTCTATGTAACAAACTTCGGCTAAAACTCAAGCTCTATGTAAAACATCCGACATAAACAAAGAATTAAAATTTTCAAACTAGAAAACTCTTATAATGAAGACGTTGACAAGTACAAATGTCTGGTTGATAGTTGTGTAAGATTGTGTGAAGGCCGGCCGTAATGACCTTAAAAACACACAATTAGATATTCATGACTATAATATCTTGCATTCATATATAACTGATATGAAATTATAAAGGCGGAATAACTATAAAGACTATTATAGAAAATCAAAAGCATGCGTCGTTCTTAAAAAGAACAAATAGGAGGCAATTATTCAAGACTATGAACAATACCAGGTGGCTACTTGCCACCTATGAGAGAATATTCTGGAGAGGGAAAGATGTGTTTATTCCGTAAAGAAACAAAAACACGCGAAGATAGCTCAGATATTCAAAACTATGAAAAACATACTGGTGAAACGAAGGCCCACGTGCCTCCGAAATTAAATCTGGAAAAGTGCTTTATTAAATAGTTGTATAAACTATAAAATAATGTAGAAACTGAGACTGAAATTCTCAACTGAGAATGTCCTATATACATGAACTTATGTATATAGATAATCATAGGCCTACCACGTTCAAAACTATAATCGTGGAGGTTAACTAAATCCGTGCCTAACGGCGCAGATATAAGTCGAATTGGAGCATGCAGATATAGCTAGACGCGTTTCGATTCTCCACGAATCTCATCAGTAGCGGGCTGCCAAAGGTCAACTGACCTATAAATATGCTACATACACAAATCAAATTCTATAAACATGTATAGGTCTAGCGTGACCATTGCTTACAGAAAGCAAAATGTTATGTGAAAGAGCGAGATATCTATCTCTAAAAAAAATATCGGAACCGTGCTGGCTTCGAAAAAACTCTTAAAAAATCTGTGTAAATATTAAGATATTCTACACCCACGCGGTAAACTCACCGCTAGGCCTATGAAGTAATTCCTGTCATAAAATGACTATGTCCCAATAATGCTGGTTTCTCATGATGTAAATAAATCCATCTTCTTCGGATAAGACATCAAAAATGTTGCTCTCGTCAATCCACTCTCTAGGAACATGAAGAAGCAACTAGCACTTGATGATCATGATGATTACACGCCGCCCATGCACACAATAGGAGACACTTTGCATCCGGTCATAATAATTAGGTGAACAAAACGGGTTGCTATGCGACTGGCTACCGTATTATAGTTCACGTGCAGAGCTCATGCACATTCCACTCCCAAATTCTATTGAATGGAAAACTGTCCATCAAAAACAAATAAAAATAGAAAACTATCTATTTTAGTGATGTAAAAACCACAACACTCAGGCTGGGTTTGGATTATTCAAAACTTTGAATAAAAGAATATTCATTCATTTGACCTCTTGGTCAAATCTAGGATGCCATTCCTGACTTAAAATGTCCTCTCCCTTGAGTTTTAGCTGCTAGGGAGGAGACAAATAAGTTGAGAATGTCCTATAGAGTAGATGCCATGCTGACGCCTATATAGAAGTTAGTCCGCACAGGGACAACGAGGTACAACTATCAGAGAAGCTAGATGACTAAACATGCTAAATGTCGGGATGAAGAATAAAGTCTACTGAACTGAGTAGAAATTGTAGAGCTTACAAGCAGGAATAGCCTAAACTTTTGCAAGGAAAGGGTAACACGAGAGCGTATACAAGGAAAAGGTAACACGAGAGCGTATACAAGGAAAGGGTAACACGAGAGCGTATATACCGAAACAAATGCCATCGACGAGGGATAGTGCGTACCATGCCCTAGAATAGGACATGAGACTATACTGACCGCCCATCCCCCAATCACACCTCAAGTATGGCAGACATGCCCTCCAGAGATGTAAACAACTCCGAAAAGCACCCGTGGAACACACCGGGTGGTAGATAAAATACTAAAAAAGCGGAGGGCACTAGGCGGAACCTGCTTCTGGACAGAAGAACGGTATAAACTTGCTCTATGTAACAAACTTCGGCTAAAACTCAAGCTCTATGTAAAACATCCGACATAAACAAAGAATTAAAATTTTCAAACTAGAAAACTCTTATAATGAAGACGTTGACAAGTACAAATGTCTGGTTGATAGTTGTGTAAGATTGTGTGAAGGCCGGCCGTAATGACCTTAAAAACACACAATTAGATATTCATGACTATAATATCTTGCATTCATATATAACTGATATGAAATTATAAAGGCGGAATAACTATAAAGACTATTATAGAAAATCAAAAGCATGCGTCGTTCTTAAAAAGAACAAATAGGAGGCAATTATTCAAGACTATGAACAATACCAGGTGGCTACTTGCCACCTATGAGAGAATATTCTGGAGAGGGAAAGATGTGTTTATTCCGTAAAGAAACAAAAACACGCGAAGATAGCTCAGATATTCAAAACTATGAAAAACATACTGGTGAAACGAAGGCCCACGTGCCTCCGAAATTAAATCTGGAAAAGTGCTTTATTAAATAGTTGTATAAACTATAAAATAATGTAGAAACTGAGACTGAAATTCTCAACTGAGAATGTCCTATATACATGAACTTATGTATATAGATAATCATAGGCCTACCACGTTCAAAACTATAATCGTGGAGGTTAACTAAATCCGTGCCTAACGGCGCAGATATAAGTCGAATTGGAGCATGCAGATATAGCTAGACGCGTTTCGATTCTCCACGAATCTCATCAGTAGCGGGCTGCCAAAGGTCAACTGACCTATAAATATGCTACATACACAAATCAAATTCTATAAACATGTATAGGTCTAGCGTGACCATTGCTTACAGAAAGCAAAATGTTATGTGAAAGAGCGAGATATCTATCTCTAAAAAAAATATCGGAACCGTGCTGGCTTCGAAAAAACTCTTAAAAAATCTGTGTAAATATTAAGATATTCTACACCCACGCGGTAAACTCACCGCTAGGCCTATGAAGTAATTCCTGTCATAAAATGACTATGTCCCAATAATGCTGGTTTCTCATGATGTAAATAAATCCATCTTCTTCGGATAAGACATCAAAAATGTTGCTCTCGTCAATCCACTCTCTAGGAACATGAAGAAGCAACTAGCACTTGATGATCATGATGATTACACGCCGCCCATGCACACAATAGGAGACACTTTGCATCCGGTCATAATAATTAGGTGAACAAAACGGGTTGCTATGCGACTGGCTACCGTATTATAGTTCACGTGCAGAGCTCATGCACATTCCACTCCCAAATTCTATTGAATGGAAAACTGTCCATCAAAAACAAATAAAAATAGAAAACTATCTATTTTAGTGATGTAAAAACCACAACACTCAGGCTGGGTTTGGATTATTCAAAACTTTGAATAAAAGAATATTCATTCATTTGACCTCTTGGTCAAATCTAGGATGCCATTCCTGACTTAAAATGTCCTCTCCCTTGAGTTTTAGCTGCTAGGGAGGAGACAAATAAGTTGAGAATGTCCTATAGAGTAGATGCCATGCTGACGCCTATATAGAAGTTAGTCCGCACAGGGACAACGAGGTACAACTATCAGAGAAGCTAGATGACTAAATGTCGGGATGAAGAATAAAGTCTACTGAACTGAGTAGAAATTGTAGAGCTTACAAGCAGGAATAGCCTAAACTTTTGCAAGGAAAGGGTAACACGAGAGCGTATACAAGGAAAAGGTAACACGAGAGCGTATACAAGGAAAGGGTAACACGAGAGCGTATATACCGAAACAAATGCCATCGACGAGGGATAGTGCGTACCATGCCCTAGAATAGGACATGAGACTATACTGACCGCCCATCCCCCAATCACACCTCAAGTATGGCAGACATGCCCTCCAGAGATGTAAACAACTCCGAAAAGCACCCGTGGAACACACCGGGTGGTAGATAAAATACTAAAAAAGCGGAGGGCACTAGGCGGAACCTGCTTCTGGACAGAAGAACGGTATAAACTTGCTCTATGTAACAAACTTCGGCTAAAACTCAAGCTCTATGTAAAACATCCGACATAAACAAAGAATTAAAATTTTCAAACTAGAAAACTCTTATAATGAAGACGTTGACAAGTACAAATGTCTGGTTGATAGTTGTGTAAGATTGTGTGAAGGCCGGCCGTAATGACCTTAAAAACACACAATTAGATATTCATGACTATAATATCTTGCATTCATATATAACTGATATGAAATTATAAAGGCGGAATAACTATAAAGACTATTATAGAAAATCAAAAGCATGCGTCGTTCTTAAAAAGAACAAATAGGAGGCAATTATTCAAGACTATGAACAATACCAGGTGGCTACTTGCCACCTATGAGAGAATATTCTGGAGAGGGAAAGATGTGTTTATTCCGTAAAGAAACAAAAACACGCGAAGATAGCTCAGATATTCAAAACTATGAAAAACATACTGGTGAAACGAAGGCCCACGTGCCTCCGAAATTAAATCTGGAAAAGTGCTTTATTAAATAGTTGTATAAACTATAAAATAATGTAGAAACTGAGACTGAAATTCTCAACTGAGAATGTCCTATATACATGAACTTATGTATATAGATAATCATAGGCCTACCACGTTCAAAACTATAATCGTGGAGGTTAACTAAATCCGTGCCTAACGGCGCAGATATAAGTCGAATTGGAGCATGCAGATATAGCTAGACGCGTTTCGATTCTCCACGAATCTCATCAGTAGCGGGCTGCCAAAGGTCAACTGACCTATAAATATGCTACATACACAAATCAAATTCTATAAACATGTATAGGTCTAGCGTGACCATTGCTTACAGAAAGCAAAATGTTATGTGAAAGAGCGAGATATCTATCTCTAAAAAAAATATCGGAACCGTGCTGGCTTCGAAAAAACTCTTAAAAAATCTGTGTAAATATTAAGATATTCTACACCCACGCGGTAAACTCACCGCTAGGCCTATGAAGTAATTCCTGTCATAAAATGACTATGTCCCAATAATGCTGGTTTCTCATGATGTAAATAAATCCATCTTCTTCGGATAAGACATCAAAAATGTTGCTCTCGTCAATCCACTCTCTAGGAACATGAAGAAGCAACTAGCACTTGATGATCATGATGATTACACGCCGCCCATGCACACAATAGGAGACACTTTGCATCCGGTCATAATAATTAGGTGAACAAAACGGGTTGCTATGCGACTGGCTACCGTATTATAGTTCACGTGCAGAGCTCATGCACATTCCACTCCCAAATTCTATTGAATGGAAAACTGTCCATCAAAAACAAATAAAAATAGAAAACTATCTATTTTAGTGATGTAAAAACCACAACACTCAGGCTGGGTTTGGATTATTCAAAACTTTGAATAAAAGAATATTCATTCATTTGACCTCTTGGTCAAATCTAGGATGCCATTCCTGACTTAAAATGTCCTCTCCCTTGAGTTTTAGCTGCTAGGGAGGAGACAAATAAGTTGAGAATGTCCTATAGAGTAGATGCCATGCTGACGCCTATATAGAAGTTAGTCCGCACAGGGACAACGAGGTACAACTATCAGAGAAGCTAGATGACTAAATGTCGGGATGAAGAATAAAGTCTACTGAACTGAGTAGAAATTGTAGAGCTTACAAGCAGGAATAGCCTAAACTTTTGCAAGGAAAGGGTAACACGAGAGCGTATACAAGGAAAAGGTAACACGAGAGCGTATACAAGGAAAGGGTAACACGAGAGCGTATATACCGAAACAAATGCCATCGACGAGGGATAGTGCGTACCATGCCCTAGAATAGGACATGAGACTATACTGACCGCCCATCCCCCAATCACACCTCAAGTATGGCAGACATGCCCTCCAGAGATGTAAACAACTCCGAAAAGCACCCGTGGAACACACCGGGTGGTAGATAAAATACTAAAAAAGCGGAGGGCACTAGGCGGAACCTGCTTCTGGACAGAAGAACGGTATAAACTTGCTCTATGTAACAAACTTCGGCTAAAACTCAAGCTCTATGTAAAACATCCGACATAAACAAAGAATTAAAATTTTCAAACTAGAAAACTCTTATAATGAAGACGTTGACAAGTACAAATGTCTGGTTGATAGTTGTGTAAGATTGTGTGAAGGCCGGCCGTAATGACCTTAAAAACACACAATTAGATATTCATGACTATAATATCTTGCATTCATATATAACTGATATGAAATTATAAAGGCGGAATAACTATAAAGACTATTATAGAAAATCAAAAGCATGCGTCGTTCTTAAAAAGAACAAATAGGAGGCAATTATTCAAGACTATGAACAATACCAGGTGGCTACTTGCCACCTATGAGAGAATATTCTGGAGAGGGAAAGATGTGTTTATTCCGTAAAGAAACAAAAACACGCGAAGATAGCTCAGATATTCAAAACTATGAAAAACATACTGGTGAAACGAAGGCCCACGTGCCTCCGAAATTAAATCTGGAAAAGTGCTTTATTAAATAGTTGTATAAACTATAAAATAATGTAGAAACTGAGACTGAAATTCTCAACTGAGAATGTCCTATATACATGAACTTATGTATATAGATAATCATAGGCCTACCACGTTCAAAACTATAATCGTGGAGGTTAACTAAATCCGTGCCTAACGGCGCAGATATAAGTCGAATTGGAGCATGCAGATATAGCTAGACGCGTTTCGATTCTCCACGAATCTCATCAGTAGCGGGCTGCCAAAGGTCAACTGACCTATAAATATGCTACATACACAAATCAAATTCTATAAACATGTATAGGTCTAGCGTGACCATTGCTTACAGAAAGCAAAATGTTATGTGAAAGAGCGAGATATCTATCTCTAAAAAAAATATCGGAACCGTGCTGGCTTCGAAAAAACTCTTAAAAAATCTGTGTAAATATTAAGATATTCTACACCCACGCGGTAAACCCACCGCTAGGCCTATGAAGTAATTCCTGTCATAAAATGACTATGTCCCAATAATGCTGGTTTCTCATGATGTAAATAAATCCATCTTCTTCGGATAAGACATCAAAAATGTTGCTCTCGTCAATCCACTCTCTAGGAACATGAAGAAGCAACTAGCACTTGATGATCATGATGATTACACGCCGCCCATGCACACAATAGGAGACACTTTGCATCCGGTCATAATAATTAGGTGAACAAAACGGGTTGCTATGCGACTGGCTACCGTATTATAGTTCACGTGCAGAGCTCATGCACATTCCACTCCCAAATTCTATTGAATGGAAAACTGTCCATCAAAAACAAATAAAAATAGAAAACTATCTATTTTAGTGATGTAAAAACCACAACACTCAGGCTGGGTTTGGATTATTCAAAACTTTGAATAAAAGAATATTCATTCATTTGACCTCTTGGTCAAATCTAGGATGCCATTCCTGACTTAAAATGTCCTCTCCCTTGAGTTTTAGCTGCTAGGGAGGAGACAAATAAGTTGAGAATGTCCTATAGAGTAGATGCCATGCTGACGCCTATATAGAAGTTAGTCCGCACAGGGACAACGAGGTACAACTATCAGAGAAGCTAGATGACTAAATGTCGGGATGAAGAATAAAGTCTACTGAACTGAGTAGAAATTGTAGAGCTTACAAGCAGGAATAGCCTAAACTTTTGCAAGGAAAGGGTAACACGAGAGCGTATACAAGGAAAAGGTAACACGAGAGCGTATACAAGGAAAGGGTAACACGAGAGCGTATATACCGAAACAAATGCCATCGACGAGGGATAGTGCGTACCATGCCCTAGAATAGGACATGAGACTATACTGACCGCCCATCCCCCAATCACACCTCAAGTATGGCAGACATGCCCTCCAGAGATGTAAACAACTCCGAAAAGCACCCGTGGAACACACCGGGTGGTAGATAAAATACTAAAAAAGCGGAGGGCACTAGGCGGAACCTGCTTCTGGACAGAAGAACGGTATAAACTTGCTCTATGTAACAAACTTCGGCTAAAACTCAAGCTCTATGTAAAACATCCGACATAAACAAAGAATTAAAATTTTCAAACTAGAAAACTCTTATAATGAAGACGTTGACAAGTACAAATGTCTGGTTGATAGTTGTGTAAGATTGTGTGAAGGCCGGCCGTAATGACCTTAAAAACACACAATTAGATATTCATGACTATAATATCTTGCATTCATATATAACTGATATGAAATTATAAAGGCGGAATAACTATAAAGACTATTATAGAAAATCAAAAGCATGCGTCGTTCTTAAAAAGAACAAATAGGAGGCAATTATTCAAGACTATGAACAATACCAGGTGGCTACTTGCCACCTATGAGAGAATATTCTGGAGAGGGAAAGATGTGTTTATTCCGTAAAGAAACAAAAACACGCGAAGATAGCTCAGATATTCAAAACTATGAAAAACATACTGGTGAAACGAAGGCCCACGTGCCTCCGAAATTAAATCTGGAAAAGTGCTTTATTAAATAGTTGTATAAACTATAAAATAATGTAGAAACTGAGACTGAAATTCTCAACTGAGAATGTCCTATATACATGAACTTATGTATATAGATAATCATAGGCCTACCACGTTCAAAACTATAATCGTGGAGGTTAACTAAATCCGTGCCTAACGGCGCAGATATAAGTCGAATTGGAGCATGCAGATATAGCTAGACGCGTTTCGATTCTCCACGAATCTCATCAGTAGCGGGCTGCCAAAGGTCAACTGACCTATAAATATGCTACATACACAAATCAAATTCTATAAACATGTATAGGTCTAGCGTGACCATTGCTTACAGAAAGCAAAATGTTATGTGAAAGAGCGAGATATCTATCTCTAAAAAAAATATCGGAACCGTGCTGGCTTCGAAAAAACTCTTAAAAAATCTGTGTAAATATTAAGATATTCTACACCCACGCGGTAAACTCACCGCTAGGCCTATGAAGTAATTCCTGTCATAAAATGACTATGTCCCAATAATGCTGGTTTCTCATGATGTAAATAAATCCATCTTCTTCGGATAAGACATCAAAAATGTTGCTCTCGTCAATCCACTCTCTAGGAACATGAAGAAGCAACTAGCACTTGATGATCATGATGATTACACGCCGCCCATGCACACAATAGGAGACACTTTGCATCCGGTCATAATAATTAGGTGAACAAAACGGGTTGCTATGCGACTGGCTACCGTATTATAGTTCACGTGCAGAGCTCATGCACATTCCACTCCCAAATTCTATTGAATGGAAAACTGTCCATCAAAAACAAATAAAAATAGAAAACTATCTATTTTAGTGATGTAAAAACCACAACACTCAGGCTGGGTTTGGATTATTCAAAACTTTGAATAAAAGAATATTCATTCATTTGACCTCTTGGTCAAATCTAGGATGCCATTCCTGACTTAAAATGTCCTCTCCCTTGAGTTTTAGCTGCTAGGGAGGAGACAAATAAGTTGAGAATGTCCTATAGAGTAGATGCCATGCTGACGCCTATATAGAAGTTAGTCCGCACAGGGACAACGAGGTACAACTATCAGAGAAGCTAGATGACTAAATGTCGGGATGAAGAATAAAGTCTACTGAACTGAGTAGAAATTGTAGAGCTTACAAGCAGGAATAGCCTAAACTTTTGCAAGGAAAGGGTAACACGAGAGCGTATACAAGGAAAAGGTAACACGAGAGCGTATACAAGGAAAGGGTAACACGAGAGCGTATATACCGAAACAAAAGCCATCGACGAGGGATAGTGCGTACCATGCCCTAGAATAGGACATGAGACTATACTGACCGCCCATCCCCCAATCACACCTCAAGTATGGCAGACATGCCCTCCAGAGATGTAAACAACTCCGAAAAGCACCCGTGGAACACACCGGGTGGTAGATAAAATACTAAAAAAGCGGAGGGCACTAGGCGGAACCTGCTTCTGGACAGAAGAACGGTATAAACTTGCTCTATGTAACAAACTTCGGCTAAAACTCAAGCTCTATGTAAAACATCCGACATAAACAAAGAATTAAAATTTTCAAACTAGAAAACTCTTATAATGAAGACGTTGACAAGTACAAATGTCTGGTTGATAGTTGTGTAAGATTGTGTGAAGGCCGGCCGTAATGACCTTAAAAACACACAATTAGATATTCATGACTATAATATCTTGCATTCATATATAACTGATATGAAATTATAAAGGCGGAATAACTATAAAGACTATTATAGAAAATCAAAAGCATGCGTCGTTCTTAAAAAGAACAAATAGGAGGCAATTATTCAAGACTATGAACAATACCAGGTGGCTACTTGCCACCTATGAGAGAATATTCTGGAGAGGGAAAGATGTGTTTATTCCGTAAAGAAACAAAAACACGCGAAGATAGCTCAGATATTCAAAACTATGAAAAACATACTGGTGAAACGAAGGCCCACGTGCCTCCGAAATTAAATCTGGAAAAGTGCTTTATTAAATAGTTGTATAAACTATAAAATAATGTAGAAACTGAGACTGAAATTCTCAACTGAGAATGTCCTATATACATGAACTTATGTATATAGATAATCATAGGCCTACCACGTTCAAAACTATAATCGTGGAGGTTAACTAAATCCGTGCCTAACGGCGCAGATATAAGTCGAATTGGAGCATGCAGATATAGCTAGACGCGTTTCGATTCTCCACGAATCTCATCAGTAGCGGGCTGCCAAAGGTCAACTGACCTATAAATATGCTACATACACAAATCAAATTCTATAAACATGTATAGGTCTAGCGTGACCATTGCTTACAGAAAGCAAAATGTTATGTGAAAGAGCGAGATATCTATCTCTAAAAAAAATATCGGAACCGTGCTGGCTTCGAAAAAACTCTTAAAAAATCTGTGTAAATATTAAGATATTCTACACCCACGCGGTAAACTCACCGCTAGGCCTATGAAGTAATTCCTGTCATAAAATGACTATGTCCCAATAATGCTGGTTTCTCATGATGTAAATAAATCCATCTTCTTCGGATAAGACATCAAAAATGTTGCTCTCGTCAATCCACTCTCTAGGAACATGAAGAAGCAACTAGCACTTGATGATCATGATGATTACACGCCGCCCATGCACACAATAGGAGACACTTTGCATCCGGTCATAATAATTAGGTGAACAAAACGGGTTGCTATGCGACTGGCTACCGTATTATAGTTCACGTGCAGAGCTCATGCACATTCCACTCCCAAATTCTATTGAATGGAAAACTGTCCATCAAAAACAAATAAAAATAGAAAACTATCTATTTTAGTGATGTAAAAACCACAACACTCAGGCTGGGTTTGGATTATTCAAAACTTTGAATAAAAGAATATTCATTCATTTGACCTCTTGGTCAAATCTAGGATGCCATTCCTGACTTAAAATGTCCTCTCCCTTGAGTTTTAGCTGCTAGGGAGGAGACAAATAAGTTGAGAATGTCCTATAGAGTAGATGCCATGCTGACGCCTATATAGAAGTTAGTCCGCACAGGGACAACGAGGTACAACTATCAGAGAAGCTAGATGACTAAATGTCGGGATGAAGAATAAAGTCTACTGAACTGAGTAGAAATTGTAGAGCTTACAAGCAGGAATAGCCTAAACTTTTGCAAGGAAAGGGTAACACGAGAGCGTATACAAGGAAAAGGTAACACGAGAGCGTATACAAGGAAAGGGTAACACGAGAGCGTATATACCGAAACAAATGCCATCGACGAGGGATAGTGCGTACCATGCCCTAGAATAGGACATGAGACTATACTGACCGCCCATCCCCCAATCACACCTCAAGTATGGCAGACATGCCCTCCAGAGATGTAAACAACTCCGAAAAGCACCCGTGGAACACACCGGGTGGTAGATAAAATACTAAAAAAGCGGAGGGCACTAGGCGGAACCTGCTTCTGGACAGAAGAACGGTATAAACTTGCTCTATGTAACAAACTTCGGCTAAAACTCAAGCTCTATGTAAAACATCCGACATAAACAAAGAATTAAAATTTTCAAACTAGAAAACTCTTATAATGAAGACGTTGACAAGTACAAATGTCTGGTTGATAGTTGTGTAAGATTGTGTGAAGGCCGGCCGTAATGACCTTAAAAACACACAATTAGATATTCATGACTATAATATCTTGCATTCATATATAACTGATATGAAATTATAAAGGCGGAATAACTATAAAGACTATTATAGAAAATCAAAAGCATGCGTCGTTCTTAAAAAGAACAAATAGGAGGCAATTATTCAAGACTATGAACAATACCAGGTGGCTACTTGCCACCTATGAGAGAATATTCTGGAGAGGGAAAGATGTGTTTATTCCGTAAAGAAACAAAAACACGCGAAGATAGCTCAGATATTCAAAACTATGAAAAACATACTGGTGAAACGAAGGCCCACGTGCCTCCGAAATTAAATCTGGAAAAGTGCTTTATTAAATAGTTGTATAAACTATAAAATAATGTAGAAACTGAGACTGAAATTCTCAACTGAGAATGTCCTATATACATGAACTTATGTATATAGATAATCATAGGCCTACCACGTTCAAAACTATAATCGTGGAGGTTAACTAAATCCGTGCCTAACGGCGCAGATATAAGTCGAATTGGAGCATGCAGATATAGCTAGACGCGTTTCGATTCTCCACGAATCTCATCAGTAGCGGGCTGCCAAAGGTCAACTGACCTATAAATATGCTACATACACAAATCAAATTCTATAAACATGTATAGGTCTAGCGTGACCATTGCTTACAGAAAGCAAAATGTTATGTGAAAGAGCGAGATATCTATCTCTAAAAAAAATATCGGAACCGTGCTGGCTTCGAAAAAACTCTTAAAAAATCTGTGTAAATATTAAGATATTCTACACCCACGCGGTAAACTCACCGCTAGGCCTATGAAGTAATTCCTGTCATAAAATGACTATGTCCCAATAATGCTGGTTTCTCATGATGTAAATAAATCCATCTTCTTCGGATAAGACATCAAAAATGTTGCTCTCGTCAATCCACTCTCTAGGAACATGAAGAAGCAACTAGCACTTGATGATCATGATGATTACACGCCGCCCATGCACACAATAGGAGACACTTTGCATCCGGTCATAATAATTAGGTGAACAAAACGGGTTGCTATGCGACTGGCTACCGTATTATAGTTCACGTGCAGAGCTCATGCACATTCCACTCCCAAATTCTATTGAATGGAAAACTGTCCATCAAAAACAAATAAAAATAGAAAACTATCTATTTTAGTGATGTAAAAACCACAACACTCAGGCTGGGTTTGGATTATTCAAAACTTTGAATAAAAGAATATTCATTCATTTGACCTCTTGGTCAAATCTAGGATGCCATTCCTGACTTAAAATGTCCTCTCCCTTGAGTTTTAGCTGCTAGGGAGGAGACAAATAAGTTGAGAATGTCCTATAGAGTAGATGCCATGCTGACGCCTATATAGAAGTTAGTCCGCACAGGGACAACGAGGTACAACTATCAGAGAAGCTAGATGACTAAATGTCGGGATGAAGAATAAAGTCTACTGAACTGAGTAGAAATTGTAGAGCTTACAAGCAGGAATAGCCTAAACTTTTGCAAGGAAAGGGTAACACGAGAGCGTATACAAGGAAAAGGTAACACGAGAGCGTATACAAGGAAAGGGTAACACGAGAGCGTATATACCGAAACAAATGCCATCGACGAGGGATAGTGCGTACCATGCCCTAGAATAGGACATGAGACTATACTGACCGCCCATCCCCCAATCACACCTCAAGTATGGCAGACATGCCCTCCAGAGATGTAAACAACTCCGAAAAGCACCCGTGGAACACACCGGGTGGTAGATAAAATACTAAAAAAGCGGAGGGCACTAGGCGGAACCTGCTTCTGGACAGAAGAACGGTATAAACTTGCTCTATGTAACAAACTTCGGCTAAAACTCAAGCTCTATGTAAAACATCCGACATAAATAAAGAATTAAAATTTTCAAACTAGAAAACTCTTATAATGAAGACGTTGACAAGTACAAATGTCTGGTTGATAGTTGTGTAAGATTGTGTGAAGGCCGGCCGTAATGACCTTAAAAACACACAATTAGATATTCATGACTATAATATCTTGCATTCATATATAACTGATATGAAATTATAAAGGCGGAATAACTATAAAGACTATTATAGAAAATCAAAAGCATGCGTCGTTCTTAAAAAGAACAAATAGGAGGCAATTATTCAAGACTATGAACAATACCAGGTGGCTACTTGCCACCTATGAGAGAATATTCTGGAGAGGGAAAGATGTGTTTATTCCGTAAAGAAACAAAAACACGCGAAGATAGCTCAGATATTCAAAACTATGAAAAACATACTGGTGAAACGAAGGCCCACGTGCCTCCGAAATTAAATCTGGAAAAGTGCTTTATTAAATAGTTGTATAAACTATAAAATAATGTAGAAACTGAGACTGAAATTCTCAACTGAGAATGTCCTATATACATGAACTTATGTATATAGATAATCATAGGCCTACCACGTTCAAAACTATAATCGTGGAGGTTAACTAAATCCGTGCCTAACGGCGCAGATATAAGTCGAATTGGAGCATGCAGATATAGCTAGACGCGTTTCGATTCTCCACGAATCTCATCAGTAGCGGGCTGCCAAAGGTCAACTGACCTATAAATATGCTACATACACAAATCAAATTCTATAAACATGTATAGGTCTAGCGTGACCATTGCTTACAGAAAGCAAAATGTTATGTGAAAGAGCGAGATATCTATCTCTAAAAAAAATATCGGAACCGTGCTGGCTTCGAAAAAACTCTTAAAAAATCTGTGTAAATATTAAGATATTCTACACCCACGCGGTAAACTCACCGCTAGGCCTATGAAGTAATTCCTGTCATAAAATGACTATGTCCCAATAATGCTGGTTTCTCATGATGTAAATAAATCCATCTTCTTCGGATAAGACATCAAAAATGTTGCTCTCGTCAATCCACTCTCTAGGAACATGAAGAAGCAACTAGCACTTGATGATCATGATGATTACACGCCGCCCATGCACACAATAGGAGACACTTTGCATCCGGTCATAATAATTAGGTGAACAAAACGGGTTGCTATGCGACTGGCTACCGTATTATAGTTCACGTGCAGAGCTCATGCACATTCCACTCCCAAATTCTATTGAATGGAAAACTGTCCATCAAAAACAAATAAAAATAGAAAACTATCTATTTTAGTGATGTAAAAACCACAACACTCAGGCTGGGTTTGGATTATTCAAAACTTTGAATAAAAGAATATTCATTCATTTGACCTCTTGGTCAAATCTAGGATGCCATTCCTGACTTAAAATGTCCTCTCCCTTGAGTTTTAGCTGCTAGGGAGGAGACAAATAAGTTGAGAATGTCCTATAGAGTAGATGCCATGCTGACGCCTATATAGAAGTTAGTCCGCACAGGGACAACGAGGTACAACTATCAGAGAAGCTAGATGACTAAATGTCGGGATGAAGAATAAAGTCTACTGAACTGAGTAGAAATTGTAGAGCTTACAAGCAGGAATAGCCTAAACTTTTGCAAGGAAAGGGTAACACGAGAGCGTATACAAGGAAAAGGTAACACGAGAGCGTATACAAGGAAAGGGTAACACGAGAGCGTATATACCGAAACAAATGCCATCGACGAGGGATAGTGCGTACCATGCTCTAGAATAGGACATGAGACTATACTGACCGCCCATCCCCCAATCACACCTCAAGTATGGCAGACATGCCCTCCAGAGATGTAAACAACTCCGAAAAGCACCCGTGGAACACACCGGGTGGTAGATAAAATACTAAAAAAGCGGAGGGCACTAGGCGGAACCTGCTTCTGGACAGAAGAACGGTATAAACTTGCTCTATGTAACAAACTTCGGCTAAAACTCAAGCTCTATGTAAAACATCCGACATAAACAAAGAATTAAAATTTTCAAACTAGAAAACTCT
This sequence comes from Ophiura sarsii, assembly GCA_035610835.1. Lineage (NCBI taxonomy): Eukaryota > Metazoa > Echinodermata > Ophiuroidea > Amphilepidida > Ophiuridae > Ophiura > Ophiura sarsii. The sequence goes on from CM069445.1 coordinate 19,121,370, forward strand.
TATAATGAAGACGTTGACAAGTACAAATGTCTGGTTGATAGTTGTGTAAGATTGTGTGAAGGCCGGCCGTAATGACCTTAAAAACACACAATTAGATATTCATGACTATAATATCTTGCATTCATATATAACTGATATGAAATTATAAAGGCGGAATAACTATAAAGACTATTATAGAAAATCAAAAGCATGCGTCGTTCTTAAAAAGAACAAATAGGAGGCAATTATTCAAGACTATGAACAATACCAGGTGGCTACTTGCCACCTATGAGAGAATATTCTGGAGAGGGAAAGATGTGTTTATTCCGTAAAGAAACAAAAACACGCGAAGATAGCTCAGATATTCAAAACTATGAAAAACATACTGGTGAAACGAAGGCCCACGTGCCTCCGAAATTAAATCTGGAAAAGTGCTTTATTAAATAGTTGTATAAACTATAAAATAATGTAGAAACTGAGACTGAAATTCTCAACTGAGAATGTCCTATATACATGAACTTATGTATATAGATAATCATAGGCCTACCACGTTCAAAACTATAATCGTGGAGGTTAACTAAATCCGTGCCTAACGGCGCAGATATAAGTCGAATTGGAGCATGCAGATATAGCTAGACGCGTTTCGATTCTCCACGAATCTCATCAGTAGCGGGCTGCCAAAGGTCAACTGACCTATAAATATGCTACATACACAAATCAAATTCTATAAACATGTATAGGTCTAGCGTGACCATTGCTTACAGAAAGCAAAATGTTATGTGAAAGAGCGAGATATCTATCTCTAAAAAAAATATCGGAACCGTGCTGGCTTCGAAAAAACTCTTAAAAAATCTGTGTAAATATTAAGATATTCTACACCCACGCGGTAAACTCACCGCTAGGCCTATGAAGTAATTCCTGTCATAAAATGACTATGTCCCAATAATGCTGGTTTCTCATGATGTAAATAAATCCATCTTCTTCGGATAAGACATCAAAAATGTTGCTCTCGTCAATCCACTCTCTAGGAACATGAAGAAGCAACTAGCACTTGATGATCATGATGATTACACGCCGCCCATGCACACAATAGGAGACACTTTGCATCCGGTCATAATAATTAGGTGAACAAAACGGGTTGCTATGCGACTGGCTACCGTATTATAGTTCACGTGCAGAGCTCATGCACATTCCACTCCCAAATTCTATTGAATGGAAAACTGTCCATCAAAAACAAATAAAAATAGAAAACTATCTATTTTAGTGATGTAAAAACCACAACACTCAGGCTGGGTTTGGATTATTCAAAACTTTGAATAAAAGAATATTCATTCATTTGACCTCTTGGTCAAATCTAGGATGCCATTCCTGACTTAAAATGTCCTCTCCCTTGAGTTTTAGCTGCTAGGGAGGAGACAAATAAGTTGAGAATGTCCTATAGAGTAGATGCCATGCTGACGCCTATATAGAAGTTAGTCCGCACAGGGACAACGAGGTACAACTATCAGAGAAGCTAGATGACTAAATGTCGGGATGAAGAATAAAGTCTACTGAACTGAGTAGAAATTGTAGAGCTTACAAGCAGGAATAGCCTAAACTTTTGCAAGGAAAGGGTAACACGAGAGCGTATACAAGGAAAAGGTAACACGAGAGCGTATACAAGGAAAGGGTAACACGAGAGCGTATATACCGAAACAAATGCCATCGACGAGGGATAGTGCGTACCATGCCCTAGAATAGGACATGAGACTATACTGACCGCCCATCCCCCAATCACACCTCAAGTATGGCAGACATGCCCTCCAGAGATGTAAACAACTCCGAAAAGCACCCGTGGAACACACCGGGTGGTAGATAAAATACTAAAAAAGCGGAGGGCACTAGGCGGAACCTGCTTCTGGACAGAAGAACGGTATAAACTTGCTCTATGTAACAAACTTCGGCTAAAACTCAAGCTCTATGTAAAACATCCGACATAAACAAAGAATTAAAATTTTCAAACTAGAAAACTCTTATAATGAAGACGTTGACAAGTACAAATGTCTGGTTGATAGTTGTGTAAGATTGTGTGAAGGCCGGCCGTAATGACCTTAAAAACACACAATTAGATATTCATGACTATAATATCTTGCATTCATATATAACTGATATGAAATTATAAAGGCGGAATAACTATAAAGACTATTATAGAAAATCAAAAGCATGCGTCGTTCTTAAAAAGAACAAATAGGAGGCAATTATTCAAGACTATGAACAATACCAGGTGGCTACTTGCCACCTATGAGAGAATATTCTGGAGAGGGAAAGATGTGTTTATTCCGTAAAGAAACAAAAACACGCGAAGATAGCTCAGATATTCAAAACTATGAAAAACATACTGGTGAAACGAAGGCCCACGTGCCTCCGAAATTAAATCTGGAAAAGTGCTTTATTAAATAGTTGTATAAACTATAAAATAATGTAGAAACTGAGACTGAAATTCTCAACTGAGAATGTCCTATATACATGAACTTATGTATATAGATAATCATAGGCCTACCACGTTCAAAACTATAATCGTGGAGGTTAACTAAATCCGTGCCTAACGGCGCAGATATAAGTCGAATTGGAGCATGCAGATATAGCTAGACGCGTTTCGATTCTCCACGAATCTCATCAGTAGCGGGCTGCCAAAGGTCAACTGACCTATAAATATGCTACATACACAAATCAAATTCTATAAACATGTATAGGTCTAGCGTGACCATTGCTTACAGAAAGCAAAATGTTATGTGAAAGAGCGAGATATCTATCTCTAAAAAAAATATCGGAACCGTGCTGGCTTCGAAAAAACTCTTAAAAAATCTGTGTAAATATTAAGATATTCTACACCCACGCGGTAAACTCACCGCTAGGCCTATGAAGTAATTCCTGTCATAAAATGACTATGTCCCAATAATGCTGGTTTCTCATGATGTAAATAAATCCATCTTCTTCGGATAAGACATCAAAAATGTTGCTCTCGTCAATCCACTCTCTAGGAACATGAAGAAGCAACTAGCACTTGATGATCATGATGATTACACGCCGCCCATGCACACAATAGGAGACACTTTGCATCCGGTCATAATAATTAGGTGAACAAAACGGGTTGCTATGCGACTGGCTACCGTATTATAGTTCACGTGCAGAGCTCATGCACATTCCACTCCCAAATTCTATTGAATGGAAAACTGTCCATCAAAAACAAATAAAAATAGAAAACTATCTATTTTAGTGATGTAAAAACCACAACACTCAGGCTGGGTTTGGATTATTCAAAACTTTGAATAAAAGAATATTCATTCATTTGACCTCTTGGTCAAATCTAGGATGCCATTCCTGACTTAAAATGTCCTCTCCCTTGAGTTTTAGCTGCTAGGGAGGAGACAAATAAGTTGAGAATGTCCTATAGAGTAGATGCCATGCTGACGCCTATATAGAAGTTAGTCCGCACAGGGACAACGAGGTACAACTATCAGAGAAGCTAGATGACTAAATGTCGGGATGAAGAATAAAGTCTACTGAACTGAGTAGAAATTGTAGAGCTTACAAGCAGGAATAGCCTAAACTTTTGCAAGGAAAGGGTAACACGAGAGCGTATACAAGGAAAAGGTAACACGAGAGCGTATACAAGGAAAGGGTAACACGAGAGCGTATATACCGAAACAAATGCCATCGACGAGGGATAGTGCGTACCATGCCCTAGAATAGGACATGAGACTATACTGACCGCCCATCCCCCAATCACACCTCAAGTATGGCAGACATGCCCTCCAGAGATGTAAACAACTCCGAAAAGCACCCGTGGAACACACCGGGTGGTAGATAAAATACTAAAAAAGCGGAGGGCACTAGGCGGAACCTGCTTCTGGACAGAAGAACGGTATAAACTTGCTCTATGTAACAACTTCGGCTAAAACTCAAGCTCTATGTAAAACATCCGACATAAACAAAGAATTAAAATTTTCAAACTAGAAAACTCTTATAATGAAGACGTTGACAAGTACAAATGTCTGGTTGATAGTTGTGTAAGATTGTGTGAAGGCCGGCCGTAATGACCTTAAAAACACACAATTAGATATTCATGACTATAATATCTTGCATTCATATATAACTGATATGAAATTATAAAGGCGGAATAACTATAAAGACTATTATAGAAAATCAAAAGCATGCGTCGTTCTTAAAAAGAACAAATAGGAGGCAATTATTCAAGACTATGAACAATACCAGGTGGCTACTTGCCACCTATGAGAGAATATTCTGGAGAGGGAAAGATGTGTTTATTCCGTAAAGAAACAAAAACACGCGAAGATAGCTCAGATATTCAAAACTATGAAAAACATACTGGTGAAACGAAGGCCCACGTGCCTCCGAAATTAAATCTGGAAAAGTGCTTTATTAAATAGTTGTATAAACTATAAAATAATGTAGAAACTGAGACTGAAATTCTCAACTGAGAATGTCCTATATACATGAACTTATGTATATAGATAATCATAGGCCTACCACGTTCAAAACTATAATCGTGGAGGTTAACTAAATCCGTGCCTAACGGCGCAGATATAAGTCGAATTGGAGCATGCAGATATAGCTAGACGCGTTTCGATTCTCCACGAATCTCATCAGTAGCGGGCTGCCAAAGGTCAACTGACCTATAAATATGCTACATACACAAATCAAATTCTATAAACATGTATAGGTCTAGCGTGACCATTGCTTACAGAAAGCAAAATGTTATGTGAAAGAGCGAGATATCTATCTCTAAAAAAAATATCGGAACCGTGCTGGCTTCGAAAAAACTCTTAAAAAATCTGTGTAAATATTAAGATATTCTACACCCACGCGGTAAACTCACCGCTAGGCCTATGAAGTAATTCCTGTCATAAAATGACTATGTCCCAATAATGCTGGTTTCTCATGATGTAAATAAATCCATCTTCTTCGGATAAGACATCAAAAATGTTGCTCTCGTCAATCCACTCTCTAGGAACATGAAGAAGCAACTAGCACTTGATGATCATGATGATTACACGCCGCCCATGCACACAATAGGAGACACTTTGCATCCGGTCATAATAATTAGGTGAACAAAACGGGTTGCTATGCGACTGGCTACCGTATTATAGTTCACGTGCAGAGCTCATGCACATTCCACTCCCAAATTCTATTGAATGGAAAACTGTCCATCAAAAACAAATAAAAATAGAAAACTATCTATTTTAGTGATGTAAAAACCACAACACTCAGGCTGGGTTTGGATTATTCAAAACTTTGAATAAAAGAATATTCATTCATTTGACCTCTTGGTCAAATCTAGGATGCCATTCCTGACTTAAAATGTCCTCTCCCTTGAGTTTTAGCTGCTAGGGAGGAGACAAATAAGTTGAGAATGTCCTATAGAGTAGATGCCATGCTGACGCCTATATAGAAGTTAGTCCGCACAGGGACAACGAGGTACAACTATCAGAGAAGCTAGATGACTAAATGTCGGGATGAAGAATAAAGTCTACTGAACTGAGTAGAAATTGTAGAGCTTACAAGCAGGAATAGCCTAAACTTTTGCAAGGAAAGGGTAACACGAGAGCGTATACAAGGAAAAGGTAACACGAGAGCGTATACAAGGAAAGGGTAACACGAGAGCGTATATACCGAAACAAATGCCATCGACGAGGGATAGTGCGTACCATGCCCTAGAATAGGACATGAGACTATACTGACCGCCCATCCCCCAATCACACCTCAAGTATGGCAGACATGCCCTCCAGAGATGTAAACAACTCCGAAAAGCACCCGTGGAACACACCGGGTGGTAGATAAAATACTAAAAAAGCGGAGGGCACTAGGCGGAACCTGCTTCTGGACAGAAGAACGGTATAAACTTGCTCTATGTAACAAACTTCGGCTAAAACTCAAGCTCTATGTAAAACATCCGACATAAACAAAGAATTAAAATTTTCAAACTAGAAAACTCTTATAATGAAGACGTTGACAAGTACAAATGTCTGGTTGATAGTTGTGTAAGATTGTGTGAAGGCCGGCCGTAATGACCTTAAAAACACACAATTAGATATTCATGACTATAATATCTTGCATTCATATATAACTGATATGAAATTATAAAGGCGGAATAACTATAAAGACTATTATAGAAAATCAAAAGCATGCGTCGTTCTTAAAAAGAACAAATAGGAGGCAATTATTCAAGACTATGAACAATACCAGGTGGCTACTTGCCACCTATGAGAGAATATTCTGGAGAGGGAAAGATGTGTTTATTCCGTAAAGAAACAAAAACACGCGAAGATAGCTCAGATATTCAAAACTATGAAAAACATACTGGTGAAACGAAGGCCCACGTGCCTCCGAAATTAAATCTGGAAAAGTGCTTTATTAAATAGTTGTATAAACTATAAAATAATGTAGAAACTGAGACTGAAATTCTCAACTGAGAATGTCCTATATACATGAACTTATGTATATAGATAATCATAGGCCTACCACGTTCAAAACTATAATCGTGGAGGTTAACTAAATCCGTGCCTAACGGCGCAGATATAAGTCGAATTGGAGCATGCAGATATAGCTAGACGCGTTTCGATTCTCCACGAATCTCATCAGTAGCGCGGCCCAGATCTGGCAAAAGGGTGTATCTTAAAATACACCCTTTTTGAGTTTGAATCATTACTTGGGTAAACCGAGGGCGCTCTTTCCATTTATCAAAGTCTTAGAACACCATCATGCCCCGTTTTAAAGATAGCAGGTGCTATCTCAAGGTAATTTTTACATTTTCTTTCAGTTGCATCTGGCAAAACGGTGTATCTTAAGATACGCTGCATGTGGTCAGTGTTTTTCACGGTAAAACAGCCTATCTATATGATACATTGTTCTGCCATAAATGAATAACAACTGCTTGATTTTAATTTTGTAGGCAAAAGGGGGTATGTTTAAGATGCACCCTTTTGCCTAAAAAATCATTTTGATTTTACACTGTGTATGTCAAGATAAGCCCTTTTGCCAATTTAACCACTGAACCACAGAGGGCGATTGTATGTTGTTACACCCTATTAACAGCTAGTTGCTAGGGGTGCCAGCAGCAAGCAGCTGCATCAGCAAAAATGGCCTTCAGCAGGGGTAAAATAATGTTGGAACTATACCTTTAAAAAGAAATGTAAGTAGTTATTATTAAGTCTGTAGCTCTGATTTTGTGTACAGATAAATGAAGTGTTAAGTTTACATGGCATGGTAACATGAGCGTCTGTAAGTTGTACATGCTATGTTTTGCACTGTCATGCTACATCATGTGCAGATGAAAGCCTAGGCCAGACAAGACTAGACCGTACACAATAATTATTGTATTATATGTAGGGGCTAGGCTAGGCGAGTTCAATACCAAACGTATCTGGTACAACGTGGCAACTAGGCCACATGTATAGGCCTGTATCAATATTACACCTAGGCCTATGCAGATGCATAAGCCTAGGCCAGACTAGACTAGACCGTACACAAATCGACTAGATCTTGCACAATAATTATTGTATTGTATGTAGGGGCTAGGCTAGGCAAGTACTAGACCAAAAGTATCGGGTACAACATGGCAACTAGGCCCTATGTATACTATAGGCCTGTATCAATATTACACCTAGGCTTTTTATATGCAGATGCATAGGCCTAGGCCAGACTAGACTAGACCGTACACAATATTGATTATATTATATGTAGGGGTTATGGGGCACACATTATTGTCAAGTTCCTTTCTATTAAAGAGTAGACGGGCAGATGGGCGCTCAGTATCATGGAATACATATTGGAGTACCGTAATAATCGCATGAGTATTCGAGGTGGGTTAAACCTATATTAGGACAGAGGTACCGTAACATACACCCTTTTGCCTAATCATATGATGCGAAATAATGCGATGTAACTTAACATACACCGTTTTGCCTAACACACAATACACTTGTTGATGTGATTATTTTGGCAAAAGGGTGTATCTTGATAAAAGTACTTTTTGCAGGGAAACCAAAACCCATCAACTCATTAAACAAACTTGCTGTTTAAATTTAAAACACAATTGAATCATTAAAACAAAAATCAAGACTAATGACCTTTTTAGATAAAAACGCCAAGTGTTTCAACTTTCAAGGTCATTTTTCTCAAAATGCGATTTTTGAAGATACACCCTTTTGCCAGATCAGGGCCGAGCGGGCTGCCAAAGGTCAACTGACCTATAAATATGCTACATACACAAATCAAATTCTATAAACATGTATAGGTCTAGCGTGACCATTGCTTACAGAAAGCAAAATGTTATGTGAAAGAGCGAGATATCTATCTCTAAAAAAAATATCGGAACCGTGCTGGCTTCGAAAAAACTCTTAAAAAATCTGTGTAAATATTAAGATATTCTACACCCACGCGGTAAACTCACCGCTAGGCCTATGAAGTAATTCCTGTCATAAAATGACTATGTCCCAATAATGCTGGTTTCTCATGATGTAAATAAATCCATCTTCTTCGGATAAGACATCAAAAATGTTGCTCTCGTCAATCCACTCTCTAGGAACATGAAGAAGCAACTAGCACTTGATGATCATGATGATTACACGCCGCCCATGCACACAATAGGAGACACTTTGCATCCGGTCATAATAATTAGGTGAACAAAACGGGTTGCTATGCGACTGGCTACCGTATTATAGTTCACGTGCAGAGCTCATGCACATTCCACTCCCAAATTCTATTGAATGGAAAACTGTCCATCAAAAACAAATAAAAATAGAAAACTATCTATTTTAGTGATGTAAAAACCACAACACTCAGGCTGGGTTTGGATTATTCAAAACTTTGAATAAAAGAATATTCATTCATTTGACCTCTTGGTCAAATCTAGGATGCCATTCCTGACTTAAAATGTCCTCTCCCTTGAGTTTTAGCTGCTAGGGAGGAGACAAATAAGTTGAGAATGTCCTATAGAGTAGATGCCATGCTGACGCCTATATAGAAGTTAGTCCGCACAGGGACAACGAGGTACAACTATCAGAGAAGCTAGATGACTAAATGTCGGGATGAAGAATAAAGTCTACTGAACTGAGTAGAAATTGTAGAGCTTACAAGCAGGAATAGCCTAAACTTTTGCAAGGAAAGGGTAACACGAGAGCGTATACAAGGAAAAGGTAACACGAGAGCGTATACAAGGAAAGGGTAACACGAGAGCGTATATACCGAAACAAATGCCATCGACGAGGGATAGTGCGTACCATGCCCTAGAATAGGACATGAGACTATACTGACCGCCCATCCCCCAATCACACCTCAAGTATGGCAGACATGCCCTCCAGAGATGTAAACAACTCCGAAAAGCACCCGTGGAACACACCGGGTGGTAGATAAAATACTAAAAAAGCGGAGGGCACTAGGCGGAACCTGCTTCTGGACAGAAGAACGGTATAAACTTGCTCTATGTAACAAACTTCGGCTAAAACTCAAGCTCTATGTAAAACATCCGACATAAACAAAGAATTAAAATTTTCAAACTAGAAAACTCTTATAATGAAGACGTTGACAAGTACAAATGTCTGGTTGATAGTTGTGTAAGATTGTGTGAAGGCCGGCCGTAATGACCTTAAAAACACACAATTAGATATTCATGACTATAATATCTTGCATTCATATATAACTGATATGAAATTATAAAGGCGGAATAACTATAAAGACTATTATAGAAAATCAAAAGCATGCGTCGTTCTTAAAAAGAACAAATAGGAGGCAATTATTCAAGACTATGAACAATACCAGGTGGCTACTTGCCACCTATGAGAGAATATTCTGGAGAGGGAAAGATGTGTTTATTCCGTAAAGAAACAAAAACACGCGAAGATAGCTCAGATATTCAAAACTATGAAAAACATACTGGTGAAACGAAGGCCCACGTGCCTCCGAAATTAAATCTGGAAAAGTGCTTTATTAAATAGTTGTATAAACTATAAAATAATGTAGAAACTGAGACTGAAATTCTCAACTGAGAATGTCCTATATACATGAACTTATGTATATAGATAATCATAGGCCTACCACGTTCAAAACTATAATCGTGGAGGTTAACTAAATCCGTGCCTAACGGCGCAGATATAAGTCGAATTGGAGCATGCAGATATAGCTAGACGCGTTTCGATTCTCCACGAATCTCATCAGTAGCGGGCTGCCAAAGGTCAACTGACCTATAAATATGCTACATACACAAATCAAATTCTATAAACATGTATAGGTCTAGCGTGACCATTGCTTACAGAAAGCAAAATGTTATGTGAAAGAGCGAGATATCTATCTCTAAAAAAAATATCGGAACCGTGCTGGCTTCGAAAAAACTCTTAAAAAATCTGTGTAAATATTAAGATATTCTACACCCACGCGGTAAACTCACCGCTAGGCCTATGAAGTAATTCCTGTCATAAAATGACTATGTCCCAATAATGCTGGTTTCTCATGATGTAAATAAATCCATCTTCTTCGGATAAGACATCAAAAATGTTGCTCTCGTCAATTCACTCTCTAGGAACATGAAGAAGCAACTAGCACTTGATGATCATGATGATTACACGCCGCCCATGCACACAATAGGAGACACTTTGCATCCGGTCATAATAATTAGGTGAACAAAACGGGTTGCTATGCGACTGGCTACCGTATTATAGTTCACGTGCAGAGCTCATGCACATTCCACTCCCAAATTCTATTGAATGGAAAACTGTCCATCAAAAACAAATAAAAATAGAAAACTATCTATTTTAGTGATGTAAAAACCACAACACTCAGGCTGGGTTTGGATTATTCAAAACTTTGAATAAAAGAATATTCATTCATTTGACCTCTTGGTCAAATCTAGGATGCCATTCCTGACTTAAAATGTCCTCTCCCTTGAGTTTTAGCTGCTAGGGAGGAGACAAATAAGTTGAGAATGTCCTATAGAGTAGATGCCATGCTGACGCCTATATAGAAGTTAGTCCGCACAGGGACAACGAGGTACAACTATCAGAGAAGCTAGATGACTAAATGTCGGGATGAAGAATAAAGTCTACTGAACTGAGTAGAAATTGTAGAGCTTACAAGCAGGAATAGCCTAAACTTTTGCAAGGAAAGGGTAACACGAGAGCGTATACAAGGAAAAGGTAACACGAGAGCGTATACAAGGAAAGGGTAACACGAGAGCGTATATACCGAAACAAATGCCATCGACGAGGGATAGTGCGTACCATGCCCTAGAATAGGACATGAGACTATACTGATCGCCCATCCCCCAATCACACCTCAAGTATGGCAGACATGCCCTCCAGAGATGTAAACAACTCCGAAAAGCACCCGTGGAACACACCGGGTGGTAGATAAAATACTAAAAAAGCGGAGGGCACTAGGCGGAACCTGCTTCTGGACAGAAGAACGGTATAAACTTGCTCTATGTAACAAACTTCGGCTAAAACTCAAGCTCTATGTAAAACATCCGACATAAACAAAGAATTAAAATTTTCAAACTAGAAAACTCTTATAATGAAGACGTTGACAAGTACAAATGTCTGGTTGATAGTTGTGTAAGATTGTGTGCAGGCCGGCCGTAATGACCTTAAAAACACACAATTAGATATTCATGACTATAATATCTTGCATTCATATATAACTGATATGAAATTATAAAGGCGGAATAACTATAAAGACTATTATAGAAAATCAAAAGCATGCGTCGTTCTTAAAAAGAACAAATAGGAGGCAATTATTCAAGACTATGAACAATACCAGGTGGCTACTTGCCACCTATGAGAGAATATTCTGGAGAGGGAAAGATGTGTTTATTCCGTAAAGAAACAAAAACACGCGAAGATAGCTCAGATATTCAAAACTATGAAAAACATACTGGTGAAACGAAGGCCCACGTGCCTCCGAAATTAAATCTGGAAAAGTGCTTTATTAAATAGTTGTATAAACTATAAAATAATGTAGAAACTGAGACTGAAATTCTCAACTGAGAATGTCCTATATACATGAACTTATGTATATAGATAATCATAGGCCTACCACGTTCAAAACTATAATCGTGGAGGTTAACTAAATCCGTGCCTAACGGCGCAGATATAAGTCGAATTGGAGCATGCAGATATAGCTAGACGCGTTTCGATTCTCCACGAATCTCATCAGTAGCGGGCTGCCAAAGGTCAACTGACCTATAAATATGCTACATACACAAATCAAATTCTATAAACATGTATAGGTCTAGCGTGACCATTGCTTACAGAAAGCAAAATGTTATGTGAAAGAGCGAGATATCTATCTCTAAAAAAAATATCGGAACCGTGCTGGCTTCGAAAAAACTCTTAAAAAATCTGTGTAAATATTAAGATATTCTACACCCACGCGGTAAACTCACCGCTAGGCCTATGAAGTAATTCCTGTCATAAAATGACTATGTCCCAATAATGCTGGTTTCTCATGATGTAAATAAATCCATCTTCTTCGGATAAGACATCAAAAATGTTGCTCTCGTCAATCCACTCTCTAGGAACATGAAGAAGCAACTAGCACTTGATGATCATGATGATTACACGCCGCCCATGCACACAATAGGAGACACTTTGCATGATCCGGTCATAATAATTAGGTGAACAAAACGGGTTGCTATGCGACTGGCTACCGTATTATAGTTCACGTGCAGAGCTCATGCACATTCCACTCCCAAATTCTATTGAATGGAAAACTGTCCATCAAAAACAAATAAAAATAGAAAACTATCTATTTTAGTGATGTAAAAACCACAACACTCAGGCTGGGTTTGGATTATTCAAAACTTTGAATAAAAGAATATTCATTCATTTGACCTCTTGGTCAAATCTAGGATGCCATTCCTGACTTAAAATGTCCTCTCCCTTGAGTTTTAGCTGCTAGGGAGGAGACAAATAAGTTGAGAATGTCCTATAGAGTAGATGCCATGCTGACGCCTATATAGAAGTTAGTCCGCACAGGGACAACGAGGTACAACTATCAGAGAAGCTAGATGACTAAATGTCGGGATGAAGAATAAAGTCTACTGAACTGAGTAGAAATTGTAGAGCTTACAAGCAGGAATAGCCTAAACTTTTGCAAGGAAAGGGTAACACGAGAGCGTATACAAGGAAAAGGTAACACGAGAGCGTATACAAGGAAAGGGTAACACGAGAGCGTATATACCGAAACAAATGCCATCGACGAGGGATAGTGCGTACCATGCCCTAGAATAGGACATGAGACTATACTGACCGCCCCGGATCCCCCAATCACACCTCAAGTATGGCAGACATGCCCTCCAGAGATGTAAACAACTCCGAAAAGCACCCGTGGAACACACCGGGTGGTAGATAAAATACTAAAAAAGCGGAGGGCACTAGGCGGAACCTGCTTCTGGACAGAAGAACGGTATAAACTTGCTCTATGTAACAAACTTCGGCTAAAACTCAAGCTCTATGTAAAACATCCGACATAAACAAAGAATTAAAATTTTCAAACTAGAAAACTCTTATAATGAAGACGTTGACAAGTACAAATGTCTGGTTGATAGTTGTGTAAGATTGTGTGAAGGCCGGCCGTAATGACCTTAAAAACACACAATTAGATATTCATGACTATAATATCTTGCATTCATATATAACTGATATGAAATTATAAAGGCGGAATAACTATAAAGACTATTATAGAAAATCAAAAGCATGCGTCGTTCTTAAAAAGAACAAATAGGAGGCAATTATTCAAGACTATGAACAATACCAGGTGGCTACTTGCCACCTATGAGAGAATATTCTGGAGAGGGAAAGATGTGTTTATTCCGTAAAGAAACAAAAACACGCGAAGATAGCTCAGATATTCAAAACTATGAAAAACATACTGGTGAAACGAAGGCCCACGTGCCTCCGAAATTAAATCTGGAAAAGTGCTTTATTAAATAGTTGTATAAACTATAAAATAATGTAGAAACTGAGACTGAAATTCTCAACTGAGAATGTCCTATATACATGAACTTATGTATATAGATAATCATAGGCCTACCACGTTCAAAACTATAATCGTGGAGGTTAACTAAATCCGTGCCTAACGGCGCAGATATAAGTCGAATTGGAGCATGCAGATATAGCTAGACGCGTTTCGATTCTCCACGAATCTCATCAGTAGCGGGCTGCCAAAGGTCAACTGACCTATAAATATGCTACATACACAAATCAAATTCTATAAACATGTATAGGTCTAGCGTGACCATTGCTTACAGAAAGCAAAATGTTATGTGAAAGAGCGAGATATCTATCTCTAAAAAAAATATCGGAACCGTGCTGGCTTCGAAAAAACTCTTAAAAAATCTGTGTAAATATTAAGATATTCTACACCCACGCGGTAAACTCACCGCTAGGCCTATGAAGTAATTCCTGTCATAAAATGACTATGTCCCAATAATGCTGGTTTCTCATGATGTAAATAAATCCATCTTCTTCGGATAAGACATCAAAAATGTTGCTCTCGTCAATCCACTCTCTAGGAACATGAAGAAGCAACTAGCACTTGATGATCATGATGATTACACGCCGCCCATGCACACAATAGGAGACACTTTGCATCCGGTCATAATAATTAGGTGAACAAAACGGGTTGCTATGCGACTGGCTACCGTATTATAGTTCACGTGCAGAGCTCATGCACATTCCACTCCCAAATTCTATTGAATGGAAAACTGTCCATCAAAAACAAATAAAAATAGAAAACTATCTATTTTAGTGATGTAAAAACCACAACACTCAGGCTGGGTTTGGATTATTCAAAACTTTGAATAAAAGAATATTCATTCATTTGACCTCTTGGTCAAATCTAGGATGCCATTCCTGACTTAAAATGTCCTCTCCCTTGAGTTTTAGCTGCTAGGGAGGAGACAAATAAGTTGAGAATGTCCTATAGAGTAGATGCCATGCTGACGCCTATATAGAAGTTAGTCCGCACAGGGACAACGAGGTACAACTATCAGAGAAGCTAGATGACTAAATGTCGGGATGAAGAATAAAGTCTACTGAACTGAGTAGAAATTGTAGAGCTTACAAGCAGGAATAGCCTAAACTTTTGCAAGGAAAGGGTAACACGAGAGCGTATACAAGGAAAAGGTAACACGAGAGCGTATACAAGGAAAGGGTAACACGAGCATGACGAGAGCGTATATACCGAAACAAATGCCATCGACGAGGGATAGTGCGTACCATGCCCTAGAATAGGACATGAGACTATACTGACCGCCCATCCCCCAATCACACCTCAAGTATGGCAGACATGCCCTCCAGAGATGTAAACAACTCCGAAAAGCACCCGTGGAACACACCGGGTGGTAGATAAAATACTAAAAAAGCGGAGGGCACTAGGCGGAACCTGCTTCTGGACAGAAGAACGGTATAAACTTGCTCTATGTAACAAACTTCGGCTAAAACTCAAGCTCTATGTAAAACATCCGACATAAACAAAGAATTAAAATTTTCAAACTAGAAAACTCTTATAATGAAGACGTTGACAAGTACAAATGTCTGGTTGATAGTTGTGTAAGATTGTGTGAAGGCCGGCCGTAATGACCTTAAAAACACACAATTAGATATTCATGACTATAATATCTTGCATTCATATATAACTGATATGAAATTATAAAGGCGGAATAACTATAAAGACTATTATAGAAAATCAAAAGCATGCGTCGTTCTTAAAAAGAACAAATAGGAGGCAATTATTCAAGACTATGAACAATACCAGGTGGCTACTTGCCACCTATGAGAGAATATTCTGGAGAGGGAAAGATGTGTTTATTCCGTAAAGAAACAAAAACACGCGAAGATAGCTCAGATATTCAAAACTATGAAAAACATACTGGTGAAACGAAGGCCCACGTGCCTCCGAAATTAAATCTGGAAAAGTGCTTTATTAAATAGTTGTATAAACTATAAAATAATGTAGAAACTGAGACTGAAATTCTCAACTGAGAATGTCCTATATACATGAACTTATGTATATAGATAATCATAGGCCTACCACGTTCAAAACTATAATCGTGGAGGTTAACTAAATCCGTGCCTAACGGCGCAGATATAAGTCGAATTGGAGCATGCAGATATAGCTAGACGCGTTTCGATTCTCCACGAATCTCATCAGTAGCGGGCTGCCAAAGGTCAACTGACCTATAAATATGCTACATACACAAATCAAATTCTATAAACATGTATAGGTCTAGCGTGACCATTGCTTACAGAAAGCAAAATGTTATGTGAAAGAGCGAGATATCTATCTCTAAAAAAAATATCGGAACCGTGCTGGCTTCGAAAAAACTCTTTAAAAATCTGTGTAAATATTAAGATATTCTACACCCACGCGGTAAACTCACCGCTAGGCCTATGAAGTAATTCCTGTCATAAAATGACTACGTCCCAATAATGCTGGTTTCTCATGATGTAAATAAATCCATCTTCTTCGGATAAGACATCAAAAATGTTGCTCTCGTCAATCCACTCTCTAGGAACATGAAGAAGCAACTAGCACTTGATGATCATGATGATTACACGCCGCCCATGCACACAATAGGAGACACTTTGCATCCGGTCATAATAATTAGGTGAACAAAACGGGTTGCTATGCGACTGGCTACCGTATTATAGTTCACGTGCAGAGCTCATGCACATTCCACTCCCAAATTCTATTGAATGGAAAACTGTCCATCAAAAACAAATAAAAATAGAAAACTATCTATTTT
Source organism: Ophiura sarsii (assembly GCA_035610835.1). Classification (NCBI taxonomy): domain Eukaryota; kingdom Metazoa; phylum Echinodermata; class Ophiuroidea; order Amphilepidida; family Ophiuridae; genus Ophiura; species Ophiura sarsii. The sequence goes on from CM069445.1 coordinate 19,138,150, forward strand.
AGTGATGTAAAAACCACAACACTCAGGCTGGGTTTGGATTATTCAAAACTTTGAATAAAAGAATATTCATTCATTTGACCTCTTGGTCAAATCTAGGATGCCATTCCTGACTTAAAATGTCCTCTCCCTTGAGTTTTAGCTGCTAGGGAGGAGACAAATAAGTTGAGAATGTCCTATAGAGTAGATGCCATGCTGACGCCTATATAGAAGTTAGTCCGCACAGGGACAACGAGGTACAACTATCAGAGAAGCTAGATGACTAAATGTCGGGATGAAGAATAAAGTCTACTGAACTGAGTAGAAATTGTAGAGCTTACAAGCAGGAATAGCCTAAACTTTTGCAAGGAAAGGGTAACACGAGAGCGTATACAAGGAAAAGGTAACACGAGAGCGTATACAAGGAAAGGGTAACACGAGAGCGTATATACCGAAACAAATGCCATCGACGAGGGATAGTGCGTACCATGCCCTAGAATAGGACATGAGACTATACTGACCGCCCATCCCCCAATCACACCTCAAGTATGGCAGACATGCCCTCCAGAGATGTAAACAACTCCGAAAAGCACCCGTGGAACACACCGGGTGGTAGATAAAATACTAAAAAAGCGGAGGGCACTAGGCGGAACCTGCTTCTGGACAGAAGAACGGTATAAACTTGCTCTATGTAACAAACTTCGGCTAAAACTCAAGCTCTATGTAAAACATCCGACATAAACAAAGAATTAAAATTTTCAAACTAGAAAACTCTTATAATGAAGACGTTGACAAGTACAAATGTCTGGTTGATAGTTGTGTAAGATTGTGTGAAGGCCGGCCGTAATGACCTTAAAAACACACAATTAGATATTCATGACTATAATATCTTGCATTCATATATAACTGATATGAAATTATAAAGGCGGAATAACTATAAAGACTATTATAGAAAATCAAAAGCATGCGTCGTTCTTAAAAAGAACAAATAGGAGGCAATTATTCAAGACTATGAACAATACCAGGTGGCTACTTGCCACCTATGAGAGAATATTCTGGAGAGGGAAAGATGTGTTTATTCCGTAAAGAAACAAAAACACGCGAAGATAGCCCAGATATTCAAAACTATGAAAAACATACTGGTGAAACGAAGGCCCACGTGCCTCCGAAATTAAATCTGGAAAAGTGCTTTATTAAATAGTTGTATAAACTATAAAATAATGTAGAAACTGAGACTGAAATTCTCAACTGAGAATGTCCTATATACATGAACTTATGTATATAGATAATCATAGGCCTACCACGTTCAAAACTATAATCGTGGAGGTTAACTAAATCCGTGCCTAACGGCGCAGATATAAGTCGAATTGGAGCATGCAGATATAGCTAGACGCGTTTCGATTCTCCACGAATCTCATCAGTAGCGGGCTGCCAAAGGTCAACTGACCTATAAATATGCTACATACACAAATCAAATTCTATAAACATGTATAGGTCTAGCGTGACCATTGCTTACAGAAAGCAAAATGTTATGTGAAAGAGCGAGATATCTATCTCTAAAAAAAATATCGGAACCGTGCTGGCTTCGAAAAAACTCTTAAAAAATCTGTGTAAATATTAAGATATTCTACACCCACGCGGTAAACTCACCGCTAGGCCTATGAAGTAATTCCTGTCATAAAATGACTATGTCCCAATAATGCTGGTTTCTCATGATGTAAATAAATCCATCTTCTTCGGATAAGACATCAAAAATGTTGCTCTCGTCAATCCACTCTCTAGGAACATGAAGAAGCAACTAGCACTTGATGATCATGATGATTACACGCCGCCCATGCACACAATAGGAGACACTTTGCATCCGGTCATAATAATTAGGTGAACAAAACGGGTTGCTATGCGACTGGCTACCGTATTATAGTTCACGTGCAGAGCTCATGCACATTCCACTCCCAAATTCTATTGAATGGAAAACTGTCCATCAAAAACAAATAAAAATAGAAAACTATCTATTTTAGTGATGTAAAAACCACAACACTCAGGCTGGGTTTGGATTATTCAAAACTTTGAATAAAAGAATATTCATTCATTTGACCTCTTGGTCAAATCTAGGATGCCATTCCTGACTTAAAATGTCCTCTCCCTTGAGTTTTAGCTGCTAGGGAGGAGACAAATAAGTTGAGAATGTCCTATAGAGTAGATGCCATGCTGACGCCTATATAGAAGTTAGTCCGCACAGGGACAACGAGGTACAACTATCAGAGAAGCTAGATGACTAAATGTCGGGATGAAGAATAAAGTCTACTGAACTGAGTAGAAATTGTAGAGCTTACAAGCAGGAATAGCCTAAACTTTTGCAAGGAAAGGGTAACACGAGAGCGTATACAAGGAAAAGGTAACACGAGAGCGTATACAAGGAAAGGGTAACACGAGAGCGTATATACCGAAACAAATGCCATCGACGAGGGATAGTGCGTACCATGCCCTAGAATAGGACATGAGACTATACTGACCGCCCATCCCCCAATCACACCTCAAGTATGGCAGACATGCCCTCCAGAGATGTAAACAACTCCGAAAAGCACCCGTGGAACACACCGGGTGGTAGATAAAATACTAAAAAAGCGGAGGGCACTAGGCGGAACCTGCTTCTGGACAGAAGAACGGTATAAACTTGCTCTATGTAACAAACTTCGGCTAAAACTCAAGCTCTATGTAAAACATCCGACATAAACAAAGAATTAAAATTTTCAAACTAGAAAACTCTTATAATGAAGACGTTGACAAGTACAAATGTCTGGTTGATAGTTGTGTAAGATTGTGTGAAGGCCGGCCGTAATGACCTTAAAAACACACAATTAGATATTCATGACTATAATATCTTGCATTCATATATAACTGATATGAAATTATAAAGGCGGAATAACTATAAAGACTATTATAGAAAATCAAAAGCATGCGTCGTTCTTAAAAAGAACAAATAGGAGGCAATTATTCAAGACTATGAACAATACCAGGTGGCTACTTGCCACCTATGAGAGAATATTCTGGAGAGGGAAAGATGTGTTTATTCCGTAAAGAAACAAAAACACGCGAAGATAGCTCAGATATTCAAAACTATGAAAAACATACTGGTGAAACGAAGGCCCACGTGCCTCCGAAATTAAATCTGGAAAAGTGCTTTATTAAATAGTTGTATAAACTATAAAATAATGTAGAAACTGAGACTGAAATTCTCAACTGAGAATGTCCTATATACATGAACTTATGTATATAGATAATCATAGGCCTACCACGTTCAAAACTATAATCGTGGAGGTTAACTAAATCCGTGCCTAACGGCGCAGATATAAGTCGAATTGGAGCATGCAGATATAGCTAGACGCGTTTCGATTCTCCACGAATCTCATCAGTAGCGGGCTGCCAAAGGTCAACTGACCTATAAATATGCTACATACACAAATCAAATTCTATAAACATGTATAGGTCTAGCGTGACCATTGCTTACAGAAAGCAAAATGTTATGTGAAAGAGCGAGATATCTATCTCTAAAAAAAATATCGGAACCGTGCTGGCTTCGAAAAAACTCTTAACAAATCTGTGTAAATATTAAGATATTCTACACCCACGCGGTAAACTCACCGCTAGGCCTATGAAGTAAATCCTGTCATAAAATGACTATGTCCCAATAATGCTGGTTTCTCATGATGTAAATAAATCCATCTTCTTCGGATAAGACATCAAAAATGTTGCTCTCGTCAATCCACTCTCTAGGAACATGAAGAAGCAACTAGCACTTGATGATCATGATGATTACACGCCGCCCATGCACACAATAGGAGACACTTTGCATCCGGTCATAATAATTATTTCAAAAGGGTGGGAGGGTAACAAGGGTACCTGCTTTCGGACGACCAAACTAACTCTTTTAAAACCACCGATTGTAAAATGCTATAATAGAAGTTCAAACTAGAAAATCTAAAATAAGTAGCATTCCAAAACAGAAAACTTTGATGGAGATGATTTAAAAGAAAATCAACTGAAGGCAACGTGTCCGACAAAATCTTTGTCGTGGCAAAACTTATTAGATGATGTGTTGTTAAAACAAACAACACTGAATTTCTAAACTTGAAAATCCTATTTTGTCTTATCTCACAAAATATATTTGATTCTATATCACACGGTAAAAGCTTCCGAATGAAACACGATAAACGCTGGCTCTTTCTCCGACATTTAAAATGATAAATTTCCAAACTAGGAAAGTATATCTTATTAAAATCTGACAAATAAATGTCTTGCTGAATGTTGTGTAGGCCTAATGTGCTTTATTCCGTATTGGACTAAAAGACACGCGGCATGTATTGCTCATATTAAACTTATATGAGAAGGCAGTAGGTCTATTTATCTTCCGATAAATCAAAAAGCGAACTGGCTTAATGATAGTTATTTAAAACGATGACAGAAGGCATGACTTGCCGTTCTTTAAACGATGATCGATGGAGGCGACTTGTTGTAATTCACCCGGTAATTCATGACTATGAACTTCAGGTTTATGAAACTGTTTGCTAAAAGAAAGCTAGCTTGCTTTCGTAACTAAGATGACTCTGGGAAAGAACAAAATTAATCCAATGGACTAATACGGAAAACCAAATGCCATTCTAGACTTAGAGTGACTTATATACAATGAGCTTTGTATATGTCTTCTTAACATTCCCAACTTAAAATGTCATCTCCCTTGAGTTTAAACTACTAGGGAGGAGACAAATAAGTTGAGAATGTCCTATAGAGTAAAGGCCCACCATGTTTAAGATAAAACAAATGGTCGACGGTCGCTTGCTCTCACTGTCCAGCGTAGGACGGAGAGCATGGTCGCCATTTTGTTAACCAAGAAGTGGTTTAACTATTGGGATTTGAACATGGAAAACATTCATTACAGTTTAAGGCTTTTGCCAAACTGTATGATAGGCTTAATAGCGGCAGTTTGTCCGCGAAATTTTAGGGCCCAAGTATGGTTCCGATCAGCGAAAGTTATCTCGCTCGTTGCATAACATTTTTTATATCTGTTAGTAATATAGGCAAGTTTTGCCCTGTACTTGCTTATAGTTTAAAACTTGTGTATGTAGGCACAGGTCAGTTGACCTACTAGCAGCCCGTGCTACTGATGAGACTCACGGAGAGTCGAAACGCGTCTAGCTACTCTGCATGCCGTCACCATTGTTTTATCTTAAACATGGTGGGCCTTTACTCTATAGGACATTCTCAACTTATTTGTCTCCTCCCTAGTAGTTTAAACTCAAGGGAGATGACATTTTAAGTTGGGAATGTTAAGAAGACATATACAAAGCTCATTGTATATAAGTCACTCTAAGTCTAGAATGGCATTTGGTTTTCCGTATTAGTCCATTGGATTAATTTTGTTCTTTCCCAGAGTCATCTTAGTTACGAAAGCAAGCTAGCTTTCTTTTAGCAAACAGTTTCATAAACCTGAAGTTCATAGTCATGAATTACCGGGTGAATTACAACAAGTCGCCTCCATCGATCATCGTTTAAAGAACGGCAAGTCATGCCTTCTGTCATCGTTTTAAATAACTATCATTAAGCCAGTTCGCTTTTTGATTTATCGGAAGATAAATAGACCTACTGCCTTCTCATATAAGTTTAATATGAGCAATACATGCCGCGTGTCTTTTAGTCCAATACGGAATAAAGCACATTAGGCCTACACAACATTCAGCAAGACATTTATTTGTCAGATTTTAATAAGATATACTTTCCTAGTTTGGAAATTTATCATTTTAAATGTCGGAGAAAGAGCCAGCGTTTATCGTGTTTCATTCGGAAGCTTTTACCGTGTGATATAGAATCAAATATATTTTGTGAGATAAGACAAAATAGGATTTTCAAGTTTAGAAATTCAGTGTTGTTTGTTTTAACAACACATCATCTAATAAGTTTTGCCACGACAAAGATTTTGTCGGACACGTTGCCTTCAGTTGATTTTCTTTTAAATCATCTTCATCAAAGTTTTCTGTTTTGGAATGCTACATATTTTAGATTTTCTAGTTTGAACTTCTATTATAGCATTTTAAAATCGGTGGTTTTAAAAGAGTTAGTTTGGTCGTCCGAAAGCAGGTACCCTTGTTACCCTCCCACCCTTTGTAATGCATAATATGGGCCTTATCTAGAAATGCTAAAATAGGAGCATATGCCCCAAACAACATTAACATTGTTGGAGTGTTTTTATTTTACAGAAGCTAGAACTCAATGGTTTTATTTTTGCTTACATGGGGCCAAGGGGTGTTAGTTGTGATTACAATGCAAATTTATTTTGAAACCGCTGACCAACTGAAAAACTGAACATCAAAAAAATCATCTTTTTGGTGAAAAATACCTTGTAAATTGGAAAAACTATCATAATTTTCTCTAAGAATAGAAACACTGATGCTTAGTTTATACTGTATTTATAATACTGTATTTATAAAGAGGACTCTATCAATAACTTATCATTGGAAAATAACTTTGAAAACGTTAACTTGTAAGCAATGGCAATGCCATTTATCAAATAACATGTATTTTGAAGTAAGGAAAAAAAGGTGAAATTACGCAATTTTTGTGATAAGTTTTTTTCTAAAATTAGAAACACTGTGATTTTTTTAGCGCACTGGAAGAATGAGACTATCATAGGGATGCCACATACCCAATATGAGTGCATTTTGCTGACCCCCTTCTTCCGCCAACCTTCTGGTCCTTATCTTTATTGACACTTAAACCAACTAAGCTAAATGATGCCAAGTCCGTGTTGGAGCATTTTCTTCATTGTGAATTATGCCGACCTCCATGATATCAGTAGGATCAATTGGGGAATGATGTCACGCACGTATAGCTATTAAACCTACTATTGTAAATGATGCTAGTCCTTGTTGTTACATTTTCTTCCTTTGTGAATGATGCCGACCTCCGGGTATTAATAGGGTCAATTAGGGAATGATGTCAGGAAAATATAGCTGCTATACCTACTACTAAGGTAAATGATGCCAATAACAATGCTTGTTGTTACATTTATTTATTTGTGAATGATGCCGACGCCTACCTCCATGATGTCAGTACCGTCAATTGGGGAATGATGTCACACCCGTATAGCTGTTATATCTTCTAGGGTAAATGATGCCAAATCCTTATTGTAACATTTTCTTCATTTGTGAATGATAACGACTACCTCCATCCAGGATATCAGAACGGTCAATTGGGGAATGATGTCAGCCACGTTAGCGAAGATACACTATAATGATCCTATTGTAATTTTCTTCATGTAAATGATGCCGTCCTCCAGGATATTAGTAGGGTCAATTGGAGAATGACACCCGTATTTTACATACCCTAACTATTAAACCTACTAAGTGAATGATGTCACGCATGACTTATAGCTGTTATACTACATGTATGATGCCAAGTCCTTGTTGTAACATTTTCTTCTTTTGTAAATGTTGCCGACCTACTACAAGATGTCACTAGGATTAATTGGGGAATGATGTCACGAAAGTAGGGGAGAGCGGGCTAGTCCGCCCGGCGGGGCGAGTCCGCCCACCACGTGTTTCTCATCACGTGACTGCTGAACAAGTATCAGACTGGTGTAATTCGGTTGTACCGACCGGTCATAGCAAAGTAGCTATTTTAATAATAAAAAAAACTTCAGACCCGGATACATCTCCCATACGGATTTATCTTGAATAATTGTTTTTAAATAAGTAAAATTATTTGTCATTAAAATGTTGCATTAATCTAAAGACATCGCAGCGATGGTACTAACTTTTATAGTCATTCAAAAGGTAAGGTTTTTGCCTGACATATTATGCAGTTAAACACTTCCCATTCCGTGTTTAGTAGGTATACCATGAGATTTACAAAAAATGAGCCCTGGGGCGAGTTCGCCCAATTTCGCCGGGGCGAGTCCGCCCATGCCCAATTACACGCTAAGAACGGGCGGACTCGCCTCAACATAATAAATGGACACATGATGTGTCCATTTCATGTTGGGGCCACATGGCCTAATTTGTCATAGTTGTGTCTAGTTGACTTTTAATCATTCTTTACATGGAATAACTGATAGTTTCTGCAATATTTAACTTGCCTATGAAGCCGGATGAGCTTGCCTATCACTATGAGGGCGAACCTGCCCCGGCGTGAATGTGGGGTAAGTCCGCCCTGTTGGTTATTTTCCTTACTCCTGCACTTAGGCTACTAACAGTTCTAGAGTGCTGAAACTATGGGGGTATGTAGCTAAGAAATGTAGCTTTCATTTGAAAGTAGGATAGCTTCAGTCTCTATAGCACTTTAAGATACCTGCGGTAAATGATGCCAAATCCTTGGTATAACAATTTCTTCATTATTTACACATACATTGTTAATTGCCTCGAAATCCGAGTTTAAATCAACCCATTTTGGAATACCATGTTTGCTATCGTCAGTAGCAGGGGTCGCATTCTGACGCGTCTGCGCGTCCTAGACCTCTCACTTTCGAATAGTGACGCGTCAGGTTTCAAATTGGAAAGACTTGCGGGTCCCGATCAAAATTGAAGGGACCCCTTAAAGTTGACGATGTATGGAAATGGAAACCTTAAGAAATTCTGTAAATTACATATCCATCCTTTGCTCACAATATAAATTCATTAGGCCTAAAACTGTCCGTAAAAAAGTAAAATTTTGAAATACCCAAACTTTAGGACCCTCAATTTTTTGGGGGACCCCTTAAATTTGTTTTTTGAAGTCCTACGGGGTCCTGAAAAATGTCATGGGACCTCTCACATTTTTGATCCAGTGCTATCCCTGGTCAGTAGACAGCATTGTCATTATTGGTTGTTCAAATTAGGCATTACATCACATTTATGACCATAGTGTCTCGATGCAACATTGATCGACGCATCTTGTTATTTCCTTCCAAATGCGAATTTCAATCTACCAACATTTGGATGATAGTGTTTGCTATCGTAATCAAGACTGGGCCCGCCTCCGGGCTGGTTTCTAACTTCTATAATATCCAATAAATAATATATAGACTCGGACAAACTGACGAGAATTAAATTAACAAAGACCTTAAAAATACACAGCCTCGAACCCGGTCCCTCTCGCTATCGCGGCGATCGGTTACTCCACTAGGCTACAGGGACTGTGCTTACATGGATACCAGACGAACGAGCTATTATGTATACAAAGTCTTTTGTTGAAAGCCTCTAGCAGCCGAAATACATGAGTAAATAATAACAATTGATGATGGCCTATAAGCATGATTCTAGCAGAATCTATGACGAGCGAAACTTAATTAAATAAACGCGAGGATCAAGCAAATGATACCAGCCGAGTAATTGAAATGAATAAATAATATATAGACTCGGACAAACTGACGAGAATTAAATTAACAAAGACCTTAAAAATACACAGCCTCGAACCCGGTCCCTCTCGCTATCGCGGCGATCGGTTACTCCACTAGGCTACAGGGACTGTGCTTACATGGATACCAGACGAACGAGCTATTATGTATACAAAGTCTTTTGTTGAAAGCCTCTAGCAGCCGAAATACATGAGTAAATAATAACAATTGATGATGGCCTATAAGCATGATTCTAGCAGAATCTATGACGAGCGAAACTTAATTAAATAAACGCGAGGATCAAGCAAATGATACCAGCCGAGTAATTGAAATGAATAAATAATATATAGACTCGGACAAACTGACGAGAATTAAATTAACAAAGACCTTAAAAATACACAGCCTCGAACCCGGTCCCTTTGTTAATTTAAGGTCTTTGTTAATTTAATTCTCGTCAGTTTGTCCGAGTCTATATATTATTTATTCATTTCAATTACTCGGCTGGTATCATTTGCTTGATCCTCGCGTTTATTTAATTAGGTTTCGCTCGTCATAGATTCTGCTAGAATCATGCTTATAGGCCATCATCAATTGTTATTATTTACTTCTATAATATCCGATAACCGAAGATAAAAAAACGCCGTCATGAAGGTGGCATCTTCCAGAATGCTATACTTTCCAAATTTTCGCTCGACAGTTGAATGTGCGATGTCAATTGTACGGTTATATAAATCAGTGGCGTAGCCAGGGGATGCAGGGGGGTGCAATAGTAGAGTCGTGTCGGTCGAGATTGGTACTGTCGGGCAGTTGCCCAACCAGTGACAGAAAAATAGTAAAATAGTCGTAAAATTTGTACATAATAGACTCCAAATTTATTCAGCAGTTGGCTAAATCAAGGAAAATAACACTGTCGTCATTACTGGCGGGTTGTTTCCATCACTACCGTCCTCAAATAGCCGATTTGTCATTGAATACAATACTATACTACGACTGCACGCAACATTATTTGCAAACTTGCGCTGCAGACGTAGACTTGAATGACAACCGCGGAACCACATTAATTATACATGTAATAAAAGTGAACATACACGTGTCACGTGCAGCTATTCTATTGTGTTTATGTTATTGAAATGCATTGTGTTACCCCCCCCCCCCCCCCCCCCCCCCCGGCTCCCCTCCCTAACAAACTTCTCATTCAAACGACCTACATTGATTGGATGCTTAGTCCGTTATCATGATTGTGATTATGGTAAAGTGATCGGTTAATATTATCGAAATGTATGTTATCGAAATTAATGTATTGTCTTTACACCTCCCCCCACCCCCCACCCGCACACCTACCTTCCCCAACAAGCGTCTCATTCAATCGACCTAGATTGGATGCTCCATTAATATGATGACCTATCCCCGACCATCACCCACTGGCAGTATAATGTGTAGTGTACGTAAATCAAAACGACTGGTAAAAACAGCTACACACATAATATCGGTAAAAGTGGATCAGATCGATCCCCGCATCTCCCGCCGCGTTCAATAGAATAAAATGTATTGTTCCGGGTTTATGCACATTACCGCCGGCGTTCAATTTTTACGCTACTACTGCATACAAAACCTATGTATAATTTTAGGTAGTTTATTTGTTTGTCTGTCACCCCATGATCATATCAATCATATCACACTCTACGCGTCATGACTTGAGCCCATCTCGGTGTAAATAATTTATATCGTTTGTCGGGATATTCATGAGTGTATGATTTCTTTTCTCTCTTTTGTTTGTATTAATACTGTAATTTTCCTTTATGTTGAGTGTATCTTACTTTATCGTTTGGACTGAGACCATTTAGTTAGTATGGTCTTTGGGTGCTACTGTTTTGAAAGCGTTTTCCGAATAAATGAATAAAATAAATAATAAACCTGCATTACATATGGGATGGCCATTTAATACATGTCATTCTTGCTGTGTATCTGTAAACACTTTTTTATAGAGCAAAAACACTCTAGGCTCCGCCTACTATAACCCTGATCACCGCCTTATTTCCACCTTACCTATATCATTGTATATATTAATACGCCATACCCAGATGGTAAAATACCTAAATGGTACGTAGCACAGGTACTATCAGCAGTACTAAGCTACCATACCAAGGACAATTTTGGGCCATGCAATGCCCACTTGTCAAACTCAACTATCATTACTGGATCGATAGAGACAGATTGAATCGCAGATTGCTCAAGCAAACTAAAACCATACCATACCACACCATACCAAACCAAGTGGGTGGTTGCCGTTAGTTTATTTACCTCAGCATGGCTAGGCAACCAATTGGCTATTTATATTTGGAACTTGAGGCAACATGGGAGTTGATGTTTACTTTTCAGTGCAGATTTTGGTCGGATTTCAGTACAGATTTTAGTGTGATTTTAGTGCGTTTTGCCTCTGTCAAACTTATATAAGGGAATATAGGTTGCCAATGCGGCCGCTATCATGGAATTGGGCTTATTTTTGCCGTGCGCCGCGTCATGTATTTCTATTGGCAAACAGTAAAGGAGAGAGAGCTTGAGGCTTGGTTTGGGAGTTTAAATTGGCAACACTGGATGCACGCCCATGTCGTATGATTGAGTACTAGCTACAGCAGCAGCAGCGTAAAAATCGAGTTATAAACGCGGTTTCACATTTATTTTTATTTGTGAAGGAGTGTTTTAAAAATCGCGATAATGACAGATTTCCTCAATGAAAATAGCTTAATTTGGTATCATTTTGAAGAGAACTGTATATTTATCGGTAAAAGTGAAATATTTTTGTCAAAATAGTGAATATATTTATTAATTCTTCGCCCGATGAAATTTTGATTTTATAGCACCGAAAGAAAATAAATCGAGAGTAATTTTCACATTTTTATCGTCGTCCCAGGAAAAACATCCTGCTCAAGAAATAATACTTATGTGTTATCCTTTCTTAATGTAAGGTTAAACAATCTTAAATTCAATTAAGTAAGTGAAAAACTCGGCGTTTATATAGACCCATATATTCTGCAAAGATCCCAAAATGGCCGTTTTCATAAACCTGCACGATCAGTATGAATATCAGTCTGATCACGCTTGCTCCCGGGCCCCGGGGGGGGGGGGTACTCACGTATGAAAGGCATACGGGGACGTGCCGCTCCAGTGGGTATCCTTAGCCATATTGGTGGCTTTTCAACTGAAAAATCCTTAGACATTGGGTCTATTTTTGCGAATTTCACGATAATTTGCGAAAATTTGGTATAAAATGAAGCAAAACCCCTAAAATGGGTACATATTCCCCCCCCCCCCCCCCCCCCCCCCCCCCCGATCACGCTATGCCTTGATATCCCGTCATTAGCAATAGCGAATCTTTATAGTCTGGTTGCTTATTGATTAATAAACATGCTACTAACGCTATAACGTCAATCCTTTTGTCTCAAAATACGCCCAATTTCAAGTCGCCAATTCAAACGTAATAATAATGGATGGGCGCAATATTTCGTTCGTCATTTGTATCGATGTTTGGGCGCGAAAAGGTTCATAACAGTAACGCTATAATTCTTGCGTCATCGATTATTCGGTCTATTGATTAAACATGAGTCTTGGAAATCACGTTTGTAAAGTCATGGTAAAGTGCAGGGAGGGATTGTAGGCCTACTTAGATATGTTGGTTTGTTTGTTGGTGTGCCGCTGGAGATTCAAAACCCCTACCCATTTCTAAGGGTGATTGAGGGGAGGGGAAGGGGAGAGAAAGGGAGGACGAGCTTTTAATTGAGTGATTGATACGTGTGTACAATAACGTTGTAAAGTCGTGATATATAATGTAGGCTACTCTTTTGCAAAGAAAGAAAAAAAGAAGAAGGAAAAAAAAAGAAGAAACGAGGGAAAGGTATTGCTTTTCAATTGGTCAAAAAAGCCCCACACCAAATCGCACCAAATATTCGAAAATTGAAACAAATCCAATTCTGAGGGGGACACATAACCCCCCCCCCCCCCCCCCGACTCCCCCTGTTCGAGCTTTTAAACCATATGTACTTAAATCAAAAATATGAAAGTTATGCTCAACTTCTTCTGTGCATTGATAAAAGAGCAAAATATTTATTGGAAATAAGAGGTGTCTCTCCGATCGAGAAACACGTCGTTTTTTTTGTTGCTTGGCCTCATCACATTGCGGGACCTGTTTGCAAAATGCTACTACCTGTGATGTGGTATGCGCGTAGGGTTATTCCCGGGGGCCTATTATGTCTTCATTGTATGTTTTGAGAGGTGTAAATTAGGCCTCGTCCAACAATGGGACTGACAATGGCCTAATTTACATATTATAGCGTGGGGACGCGATATTGAAATTGAAGAATCTTAGAACACCTTTGTTAGGAGGACACTGCATCTGATCTGAATATTTCGACTTCACAAGTTCACATTCGTAATTCGTCCATGCGTCATCGTTCCGTTCGTTGCAGCATGTGGTTGTAAACTGAGACAAATCAGGTTGTAAATACCGTAACGTGTTGGATTTTGACATCACGCACGAGATTATTTCTAGAATTTCGCTGGTGCTTGACTTATGCATGTATCAAGACGTAGTATGAAATACTGGGTACTCGTCTGACTTGCAAGCAAATGGTGTCGGACGCGATACAATGTAACTTTAATCATCCATGCTTCTTTTTCTTACAATACAATAATACAGTTTTTGATTACTAAATATACAAACCTGTTCTATGTTTGATGTTTTATCATCCTTTTTCTTGATATAACTTAAGGGGTTTCGTGACACATAGAATACGCGCAAGCCGTTTTCACCTTTTTTCCCAATTGAAAATGCTAGCGTATTCCGCACGGAATGCGCTTGCAAACACGCGCATTTTAACGAGCGTACTTTTGACGCAAGCTGTCGCGTTTAGAATTTAAACAACGCACGCATTAAATGCGTAAATCATTCATGCGCGGCGGCAAGACAATTTAATGGTCGATTTACATCATCAGCGACCATATATAATCCGTCGGCTCCTTGCCAGTTGCAAATGTGATCAAAACTAGCCCTGGGTGTGGTGTTACTAAACACTAAAAGGTACAACCCGTTCTCAATGTAGGCGGAGGGTGCATGACACGAATGACTAGCCAGTAGGCCGTATATCACACGTGGTTTCAGTAATAAAATAATCTAACAAATAGTGTTTCATTCAATGTTTATAGTTATTAACAGACTATCTTCTTTATTTGGCCTAAGGCGACGAAAAAACCACCCTGTTCTACGGGCAAATTTTTGTGAATTTTCAGCAATTTTAAATAAAGGATAATTTAAATTTAGAAATAGGATAATTTAGTAATAATAGGTTCAAACATAGGGGTCATGGCCATTTGCAAAAGCACGATATAATAATTGTGGGATTCTCATTGAATGAACATTATCCTGTTTTAATCTATCGAAATTACTCTAATATTTAATAACTTAATAGGCCTATACTGAATAAAATCATGTTTGTAAAATCATCTTCTTACTGAAACCCATTTTGCAAACGAAATTTCAAATTGTAAGATAGATATGACCTGTTTTTTTAGATTGTTGGACGCAATTTTGGGCATTCTCATTTAACGACCCCTTTATGTGAGTTGAAAAATCAAGCTTCGTATTTTACCCACAATTCTGAGTTATAAGTTATGCAATCACCCCAGATACTTTAAGAGTCAATTATAGTGGTCCCTTAAATCCGATTAAATTTTACACTTTCACAAAAGAGCGCAGTCTTAACATTAACATAACAAATAAAAAAACGAATAATCAAATGAAAACAAAACAAATAAATAAGCAAGTAAATAAACTAACGAAAACACAAAAGACACTAGGCCTACAGCTGCAAACAAGCAAAAAACAAAAAATAAATAAACCAACACAAAATCCCAAATATAAATAACAATTATATAGGCCTATGGCTAAAAACAAGAACCATATAAATATGGAAGGACGCACTGATTATCTTGAAAAATTGAAATACCCTTTATTATTTGTTTGGCAATTAATAAATACCATATCCTTACATGAAATTGCGCATATTTGTGGGCCCTGGCAAGCCGCCGTCATGTTGAACTATGGAAATGTTATGCAAGGCCTATGGGTTTTCTTTAATGAAAGAGTACTACTACTATAATACTACTACTATATATATTTGTTCAAAATATAAATTAAAAAATATCATTTTTAATTCATTTTCCTTAAAATGTCGGGCGCTGCACGCGCATTTGTAAATCAGAGCACAAACTAAATGTTGGACTTTGTCAACCAATGATTGCCTCAAATTCCCAAAAAAGTTTGGTTAATGATAAAAGGTTGATTTCATTTTGAACTTAGAAAATAATAGACTACAAGTATAATTGTAAATCGATACGTAAAATTATGTTTTAAACTAAACATGCTACTTTTTTGAACATAAAATGCATTCCATTCCAATAGGCCTATAACCAAAAAAAGACGTGACCAACACTTGATTTGGGTGGTGGGTGGGGGAAATCGGTGTGATGCAGTAGCGTAGCCAGTGGGGGGGGGGGGGGGGGGGGGGGGGGCGAGTCGCCCCCCCCCCCCCGACACCTAAAATGGGGGCGGCGAAGCGGAAAAATGGGGACGAGAAGAAGGGGAGAAAAGAGAGAAAGAAGGGGGAAGGTGAGGGAGAAAGAGAAGAGAAAGGGGGAGGAGAGGGAGAAAGAGAAGCCTAAAGGGGAAGGAGAGGGAGAAAGAGAAGGGAAAGGGGAAGGAGAGGGGAAAGAGAAGAGAAACGGGGACGAGAATTTGTTCATGTAGTACATTTACTGTGCGATTTTTTTTGGTCTGAACTTACTGCATGTACTGTGAGGAAGGGTTAATTCCCGCTTTCCAATTACTAGTCATCACTGGTCAAGATAGTATAGGTCTATAGGCTAGTTGCGAAACAATTTTTCATACATCATCAATCAAATCGTGTACGCTGGTTTTCGTTAGCAAAAAGACTCACTTTTCAAGTAACGCCAATCATGTCTGAGATCTGAATGTTCCCCTTCGCGGATATCCATCCGATCACGACATAAACTGCGCGCCATCCTTGTTGCCTCTGCGTCACCATTAAACGAAACGCTTAATTTCTAATGCATCGTACGCGCGAATATTATCTTTTGCTGCATGCGCATCTACCGTGTGTTTACGCTCTAAACATTACACATAAATTTGCAGGAATTTTCTCATTTAAAGCCAATTATCAGAGAAAGTAAGTTGGTGACCCCATTTTTTTATTTCATTATTTGAAAGAATGTATAAATGCGCAGCACGTATTGAAAAAACGAGAAAAATTGAAGAGCAGATTTTGTGGAATCTTCCATTAAAGTCGAATTTTTCCTCATTTCCCATAGAACCATGTAGTATTTTTTGGAAAAAACACCATTTTTGAAACGGATATAGCTCAAAAACTAAGCCCGTACCCCCCATTTTTTTATTTTAGATTCGTGATCAGCACCGTTGAGAATACCTAATATCAAAATCTTAAGAACATTTCTACGTTAACTCTATGTGTCATGAAACCCCTTAACATTATAGATAGTTATGATAAACACGCGCGCATAAACACGGCTAATTAACATTTATTTAAAGTTTATGTTAAAATAGGCCTAGACCGTCTCAACTAACCTTTCCCAACTTGCAAGGTATATTTCAAGGGTTACTGAACATACTAGGCATATTTGTACTTATATTTTAAGTGCATTTCTCATAGTGATTCGAAATATGGTAATTCAATTCAATAATGTTGACATTTCTGAAACATTTTGTTACATTTTGTAAAGTCGTTTGCAGACGCTTGCCGCGTGGAAAGTGTTAATATACAATCCCAGCAAACACAAAAATGTTTTAAAAACATTGGCCAAAACATCTTGAGAATGTTATTTGAAAATGTTTATATGACGTTTAAATGTATGGTTATAGGATTTGGTCGGGAAAACATTTTAGAAAACTTTTTTAGTATCTTTGAAACATTTGCAGTAGATAACAGTTAATGTTAAAAAAATGTTTATAAAATAATTGTTTACGATATTATTTGGAAATGTGCGTCAAACATTCTCTATATGTTTGATGAAAAGTTATCAATTATAAATAGGCCACGTCTTTAGAAAATCATTGTATGCAAACATTTCAGCAACATTTTAAAAACATTTTAAAATGTTTTAAAAATGTTGAACAAACATTAGCGAACAAATGTTTTTCTAAAAAAAAAAATTATATGACCTTTGAAAAATGTTGTGAAAATGTTATGTGTTTGCTGGGATAACGAATTTGAATGTATGATAGAGCTATGAAGGACCTTTCAACATGTTCGTGTGAATGATAACAGCAAAACCATCCTACAAATACCTAGGCCTACTACATAAACTAAACACGATCAAATATGCCGACACTTTACTGCATGAATGAAATATAGGCCTATACCTCGATCAATCAATAATCAATATAACGGGGGTCGTGTTTACAAGATAATCACTTCCTGTATGACACGGCGTGGTGCATGACCCAGCGAAAGGTGAGCATGACCGCTGTATGCAAATTAATTGCACTACTCGGGCTAAATAAGTCGATATAATCTCATAATCTGCTGGAGTAAACAGGCGAAGTCGTGCGGTGATCAACCGCTTGTGATAGACAGTGTATTGTGGACCTTCAATTTGCCGTTGACAACAAAGCATCAAAATCAATACTACGCTCTACTCGACCATACAGAAGAACGTTCCTAGTGACCATGTGTAGCTGTGTAAGCGACCGTTGTTTACATGAGCAATATTTCCGAAATTCGTAAAATGTTTCACTCTATTTTCAGACTTTGACCTGTAAAAACATGTGAAAACTTGCATTATGTGTAAATATGATTGATAACATGAGTATGTAGAGGAATCACTTTGCCAAATATTCTGTTCGATGGTAGTATTCATAGAAAGCTTCATTTTTTGTGAAAATTTGTTAGGCTAGGCTAGCCAAAATATGTGGAAAACTCCATGTTTACCTGATTTATTTAAAGGGGCGGGGCATCAGTCTTTAGATATGGTTGAACCAACATTTGTTTAAATAGAAAAGTACTTTGTTTCCATCTGAGAGATATTCTCATTTTTAAAATCTGATGATCATGCCTACTAGTAAAACTAGCCTGGTGGTAAAATTATGTCATTACCCATAATTGTCAATACAGCCATAAATGAAACATAGTTAGCAAGGAAATAATAAAATTATTATAGAATAACAGCAAAATTTGGAGGAAAAAAATCCAAAAATTGGGTTTTAGCCCGCAGAAATTGGTTTTTAAACACGCAGTTCTTCTAGGCTAAACCACAGTCAAACAATCACGCAACTAACCGGCAAGAGCAATAAGTACAACAACTCTTTCTTTCCACTCACTATTCGTCAATGGAATCAACTTCCTGAAAACTTGGTAAACATCAACAATCCCGAAACATTCAAGACAAACGTTGCCGATTTCATCAGACGCAACGAAGCACCAACGCAAGACTAAAAGAACAACATATGCGCACACCATATCATCTCGTTTGGCTTCTGAAGGAGGCGTTGAGATTATTATTCAGATTCAGATTCAGAGATTAGCCCTAATATTACTTACAGTCAAAATGTGAGTTTACTGTTGCCAGCTCGCGTCCAAAAGTCACTTGCGTTATATATGTAATATTTTCAAATATTTTATTGTTTAAAGCTTTTTCATTAGCTTTGTAACACTTTTTTTGGCAATCAAATTAGGTTAGGAAAACATTTCTGGGAAGTAAAAAACTCTGCACGAAACTTGCAACTGTTGCTTTATATTGAAATGTGTGCATATTGTTTAAAGCTTTTTCATTAGCTTAGCTGAATGAAGTTTACATCTTTTGTATTGTAATACCCAAGACTTAAGGCTAAATCCTCATGCTAACACCAATATGAAATATCAGCTCATGTTAATGTAAGACCGCTCTGAATATCGGTAACACGCGTTACGAAAAAAAGAAAAAAGACGCACTAAAAAAAATCCCAACTTTGTTTTGCTTGTGTATTTAAACTAACCTACCTGCAATCAATTGGTCACTGCTGTGATCAAGTACCTACCCAAGGTTTATAATACTAGAACAATAACAAGAATTTAAGTTCTCACTTTTTATAAATTGCAAAATAGTCGGTAACACGTGTTACGGTAACACGCGTTACATTTTGTCCATCCATAATTTACTAGCTTTATATTATTTATTTAATTTCTAAATTAAAATTAAGTGTTTTAACATATAATTTAGCATGGATATAGTTTCCAAGGTGTTTTTAAAACAGTATTCTGGTTTTTATTCCGTGAGGGCGCTATTGTAGTCCACCCAGGGTTTGTCGACTTATGGTTGGTCTACCCCGGGACTGTCTACCCCGGGTGGAAAGTCATGTTGGTACGATCCAGTTAGGTTTTGTCCAAAATCATTTGAACAGTCAAATCCACCAACCGACAAACCCGAGAACCGCGAAAGCCGAGAACCGCTCTAGTTTAATCTGTGATTGCTAGCAGGGTGCCTTTGGTCTTTGGTTCGTCTGTGGCGAACTATCAAAGTGGTAGGCCAGATGTCAGATGAAACTATGTCAGATAAAATTGAGTCAGGTCAGATTAATTGAGTCAGGTTACGGAAGAACCCGTCTGGTGCAGACGACTGCCGCGTGGTAAGTGTTAAACATGTACATGTACACACTTTATCATGTTTATGTACACCCACCCACCTTCTGTTGACTCCATTGTTCTCAAACACACTGCACTCAGGATCAAACTTATAGAAAGAAGTATTGAAAGTATCAATCTCGATGAAAATATTATTGTTGCATCCATGTTGACGCCTGCACACACAAATGTATTTATATCAGGATCTGTGGTTGTCTTATCTGAACAACAAATTGAGAAGCTATTTAACGTACTCGTATAGGCCTATAGATGTCCAAGGGAAATCCTCTGCTTTTTAACACGAGGTGAACGATCGCTCGAAATGTTTCTAACGGTTAGAAACGTGTTCAAAACACGGCCTATTATTTACTATACCATATAGTCACTACCAGTACGTATCGTCAGTTGGTGGGATGCAGCGCAGCGGGCAATTTATAGGGTGATGAAATGACGTAAGTAAGTAAGTAAGTCTGGTGATTTCCCGAACCACGATGTTTCTCCGAAAATATTTCTGTCCACGTCATGGATTATTATCACGAACACGACCCACATTTCTTACAAATTTGGAACAAAAACGGTTGAAGAGCATCATTTAACTATACATTTCCTTGTTTTGATTTTACTCGCAATAATGGAACCCCTTAGGGGTTTAACAAATAAAGTTTGTTTTGGTTTTTTTTTAAACACATTTGTCATTGATATCAAATCATATCGGGGGGGGGGGTGAAACAAAAGCAGGACTCTTAAAGTATCAAAATGTCAATAACAGCAGTCTACTCTAGGAAGGATATAGTCTAAAACAAATTACATTGTGAGTTTACCTGATACATTATGCGTGACAGATAAAAAGACAATTAGGCCTAATATTATTTCAAAATAGAAAACGTTCCCATACCCCTAAAATTCGGCAATTTTGGGCCTACAATTTTAACATTTGTATCTAAGGTTTTTAGGGTGAGCACGTCATTGCGTAAACAGTTTCATTGTTCATTGAGTTTTTAATACATCATATATATTAAACTTTTAACATAATTTCAAGCATAAATATGCATCAACATCTCATGATCAATGAAAGAGATTTAAAAAACCTCTGAAATTCTGCAAAATAGCCTTAAAGTGCCCAAAATTCGTACACTTAGAAATTGAGTATCGATGCGTTAAGTACACTGCAAAAAGGTTGCTTAAAATACGTTGCTAAAAGTACTTTTATCATCCGTTGGTTGACATGTTGATTAAAATTCATTCAATATATAATATGTAGAAAGTTAGGCGTTGTATAAAAGTAAAAAATCCCCAGCGTTGAGCAATTCGTCGAAAACAATGTCCTTAAAATGTTGGTGGAAACTGTTTCTGTTGCTAAAATATGTTGCGTAAAAATATTCCACTTTGGCAACTGTTGCATGAGCATTGAGGACAATCACGCAACAGTTGATGCAAGTTACGCACATGTGAATTTTAAGCAACTGTTGTCCAAAAAAGCCAATTTCGTGAGCTGTTGCATACTTGAACAACTGTTGAGTGAATATAATTGCCTAATTTTTGAGTAACTAGAATTGTTCAACTGTTGGTGAAAACATGTTATCCAACGGTGTTGGGCAAATTTGACTTAACAGTTGAGCGGTTGCATACTTGAACAACGTTGTGTAAAATGTTAAGTAAATATTTAAGCAACCTTTTTGCAGCGCAGGACCACAATTAGATTGATTCTGTCTTGGCATCCAAAACGGAATAAATCGCTAACACTGACAAAATAGTTTAAAATTGCCATCCTTGTTTGACATATATTTGTATATGAATATCATTTCAGCGGTGTTATAGCGACGTCACTAGCGATGAATATTGAATAGTCGATTTTTATAGCCAAAAAATACACGACATGGACATATACTGAATAGTTCATGTCATGTGATCTATTTTCCACCAAAAGAATCACATACATATGTTTATGTATTATATAACATGGACTATTTATACCTTCATACCCAGATAGCAAGACTACGTTTGGCAAACGTTCAAAGTAAAAAACACCAATGATAAGCGATGTCAGATATTATATATATAGGTCTAGTTAAACAGCATGTTAAAATAAATTACAGATTCACTACCGAAAGGGAATAGTGTATGTAGCTCTGCTGCATCGCCTAGAATTCCCATTACAAGTTACCGGTTTACTACCGGGAGGAAGTGATGTATGTAGCTCTGCTGCATCGCCCAGAATTCACATTATTTGCGTACCCCGTGTTGCTATACAAAAATGCTCAATATATAATAAAAACTTGTCACAAATAAAATACCCAACATATGGCTACATTTGATAAATTAAGCAACAGTTGCTATACAAAAATGCTCAATATATAATGAAAACAATTCACAAATTAAGCAACAGTCACAAAATGCCCAACAATTTTTTAATTAATAATACCCCAACTGTTGTGTAATTAAAATTGTGCAACTGCTGAGTAACTGGAATTGTTCAACTGTTGGTGAAAACATGTTATCCAACGGTAATTTTACGCAACTGTTGAGCGGTTGCATACTTCAACAACGTTGTGTAAAATGTTGAGTAAATATTTAAGCAACCTTTTTGCAGTGTAACATAACTTTAGTAGAGGTAGTATTTAAATTAACTCAATTGACAGTTTTTCTTGATTTTACTTGAAATTTAAAAATATTTTTATTGTGTGTTGTAAGGGCGCGCAACACTAAATCACTCCTCGTTTTGTGTAATGTCACTAAGCGGATTATCGCGCTCTCTTCAAAGCGTTCGCATTGGCGGTATGGTCTTTTAGATCGGGGTTCAAGTCCCGCCTCGCTGAATATCTGTAATATTTATATTATATTTTCACCACATATTTTGTGGTGGTTTTTTTTTGGTATTTGGTAGTTGATTCCCGCATCAACAATTTGATTAGATGATTAGATTGACCATATCAATTTGATTCTAGATTTCATAGTATGTCCTCCATTCTAATAATGTTAATGAGTTTATTTAAAGAGTGTAGCATTTTACACTTCGGTGGTTTTGTTTGAGCTTACTGCTAGTTGCGAAAAAATGAACACGTACGTGACCTAATAACTGTGGTATTCATTCATAGAATAAATGCGACGGAAATAAAACGTTGAATGGTAATGATGAATAGAGAAAATAGTGCACCTGTGTAACATACATGTAAGTCTTACAACAAAACAAAACAGTTTGAACTTGTTGACATTTAACATGTTTAATCGGTGGTTTATGGCGGATAAGTAGGCCCTATTAATGCATTGTATACGTACACCCACTTCATCACAGTCACGAATGTCGAATAAACAATTTTAATTTCATAAATATCAGAATATTCTTTATTTTGGATTGAATACCTTTAACCGGGAACTTTAAATTTCCCCGAATTTTGATCTACATAAGTAAATGGGTGTTTGCATACTTAATGTCAGTTGTAATTACATCAAATAATTTTAACTAGGTCGTAATATATCAATATCTCAGCGACGTGCATACGCGGCTGCTAAAATGAGAATAATGTTCATTGTTGTTTGGTTGTTTGAAATAGGT
The DNA here is from genome assembly GCA_035610835.1 of Ophiura sarsii. Lineage (NCBI taxonomy): Eukaryota > Metazoa > Echinodermata > Ophiuroidea > Amphilepidida > Ophiuridae > Ophiura > Ophiura sarsii. The sequence continues at coordinate 19,161,728 of CM069445.1, forward strand.
ATAATTTAAAGAGAGAGAATAAAGAATTAAAAAGCAGACTAAGCCCGTAAATCAACGAAACATATTTAATAAATATCTAATTACATCATCAAGTTAGCCGATGTTATGACGATACATGAAGACCTCTAGCTTCATGGACGATAGGACACTTTTTAGCCTACTTACCAAGGATGGGGTTAGTTCGTGTCACGAAAGTTGGGGTATAATTAGTGTATAAACATCGCGTCCGACCAATCTGGATGGGCATCTGTAGGGGTAAAAAAAAAAGTAAGTCCCCCGAAACCTGCCCCTCCCCCCCCCCCCCCCCCCCATAAAAGGGAAAACGCAGTAACTACATTTTTGATGAGCTGAGAAAAATACAATTATTTGTTACTTGCAGTGCCTCTAAAGAGTTTATTTAATTCAAGAATATAACTATGGTACAAGTACTGGTAACACAACCATCTTTATTCATACTTATCAACATAATGATATTTGTTTATTTTCTTTGTGTTATTAATATTAGACAAAAGGTAGATACTGCACTGTTAATCTGCAGTTTCCCAAATGAAAAACGCAGTATCTACCTGCAAACTTGTATTAGCATTTTTTATGTTAAATACCATGTGTTTTTAAAAATATAAAGAAGGAAAAAACATTATTGTTTTTGTATTGTTTTGTACTTCTTTTCCAAAAATAAACTATTCCAACTTATGTTATTGGGCAAGGGGTGGGTTAGGTAGGTGCAAGGGTTGCAAGCTGTGGAGAATCTTTAAAATTAGTCCACTTAAAAAGAAAATTTGTTGCTGTACTTTTTAGCCATTTTCCTTCGAATTACCGAGTCTCAGGCCTTTTGTTTTTACTAAGCATTTTCGTGAAATCTCATTTAAATCATTGACACTCAAAAATGGTAATTTGACAACATTTTGTACTTTTTGTTTGGTAATTTTTGTACGGAGTTTAATACCAATAGAAAGAATGAAAACATTTTTTTCGTATTGTTTTGTAATTAGTTTGTGTTAAGAGTCCAACTTAAGTTGTTGGGCAAGGTGTTGGGTTGCAATGAGTAGAGCCCCTTGGCCTTGTTGCGGCAGTGGTTGCGGGCATTTTTTTATATATTTGAAATTAGTCCGCTAAAATACAATTGTTAGCTGGGTTTTTTATTCAGCTCCATAATACTGAGTCTCGAGCCTTCGGTTTCTTTACTATTAAATAAGCGAATTCTTTAAATCCTCAAAGGTTATACTATCGAAAAAAATCAATGAAACTATTCTGGATCTTATGTCATGAGTTACCATTCTATAATGTTTTACTTTTAAAACCTTGTTTTGCAGTAAACACGATAAACGGATATATGAAACTTTTAAAGATGCAGCTCTTGTTTTTTGCTGATCATTGTACACATTATCATTACAAGTAGGCCCTAAATATTCAAAAGTTATACTTTCGAAAAGAATCTTCAGGATCTTATGTCATGAGTTACCTTCTTTTTAAAGCTTGTTTTGCGGTAAACAAGATAAACGGATATTGTATGAAACCTTTAAAGATGTAGCTCTTGTTTTTTGCTGATCATTGTACACATAATTATTACAAGTTATCAGGAGAAATGTACACAAACTTCTGCCAATGATATGGCTTCTATACATTGAAAGACACAACCTGTATAGTCATGGGCATGATAGACAGAAACAATGAGAAAATGTATGATGGGTAAATTGATATTTCTGAATTTATCATTAAAGTTAATGCGTTCATGAACATTTGAACTTTGTGTGTCAACATTTTGAACTGCACAATATTTTTACAGTTTAACTGCACTTTTTGGGATTACAACTGCACATTCTCCAATCTCAGTTGCACATGCTGGCAGCACACTTATTTTAGGGCCTGATATATACATGGATATTTACACTTTCCACAGATTCAAAACAGATTTCCCAGAAACCTTCCCCAAGTTCTAAAGTCTATCTCAAATATTACTGATCCTATACTAAGCATGTTTGTACTTAATGCAATGTATTTCTCATGTTGATTCCAAATAATATGGTACGAAATTCAACAATGTTGAAATATTTGAAACATTTTGTGAAATTTTGGAATGTCGTCTGCAAACGACTGCCGCGTGGAAACATCTCTACACTACACTCTGTGTACACTCACTCACCTGCTTGTGATTCCACTGTTCTGAAACACACTGCACTCAGGATCAAACTTATAGAAAGAAGTATTGGAAGTATCAATCCCGATGAAATCATTTTTGTTGCATCCATGTTGACGCCTGCACAAACAAATGTATTATATCAGGATCTGAGGTTATGTCCAATGGAACGCGTAAATGTCCAAGAGAAATCCCCTGCTTTTTAACACGAGGTGAACGGTCGCTCAAAATATTTCTAATGGTTCTATACAAATTTGTTCAATTGATACAGAAAGCTGACAATTCATGTCAACTATGTTAACCATGTATGATGTGTGTGTTGACAATAACTGGTAATTGTATTCATGAAATAACAAAGTGTAAAATCCGCGTAAAATCACAGATAGTCATTGACTATCTGTGGTAAAATCTACCTATGAAAAAGTGTAGACTTGGGCCAAGACTTTGGATACATGAAAATTGTGTATGTTTCAAACTGAACAAATAATACTAGTAAAGTAAAAAGGTCTATCAATATCATAATTGATGCAAGTGAAGTAGGCATACATTCCGAAGCTGAAAGTCAATATTGTGAAAAAACATTGTACATGTGTATTTTTTACAGGTGTGGTTAATTGTAAACTGCAATTGAGTACTGCTCTCCGTCAGTTCTCACTTTCAGTACACTGCTGCATCAGTGATTTAATTACAACACTGCTGCGTCAGTGCATTAGTCTGGTCAAACACTGCTGCGTCAGTGCATTAGTCTGGTCAAACACTGCTGCGTCAGTGCATAGTCTGGTCAAACACTGCTGCATCAGTGAGTAAAAGTGTCTATAGTGTATAGGTTGCATTTTTATAAAAAAATAACAATAATTGTTTTGTAACTGGTATCAATTATGTGAAAGGACACAATGCCGGATGCTCATGATCCTCCCGATGATAATAATGCAAATGCAATGAGTACTGCTCTCCGTCAGTTCTCACTTTCAGTACACTGCTGCATCAGTGATTTAATTACAACACTGCTGCGTCAGTGCATTAGTCTGGTCAAACACTGCTGCGTCGGTGCATTAGTCTGGTCAAACACTGCTGCGTCGGTGCATTAGTCTGGTCAAACACTGCTGCGTCAGTGCATTAGTCTGGTCAAACACTGCTGCGTCGGTGCATTAGTCTGGTCAAACACTGCTGCGTCAGTGCATAGTCTGGTCAAACACTGCTGCATCAGTGAGTAAAAGTGTCTATAGTGTATAGGTTGCATTTTTATAAAAAATAACAATAATTGTTTTGTAACTGGTATCAATTATGTGAAAGGACAAAATGCCGGATGCTCATGATCCTCCCGATGGTAATAATGCAAATGCAATTAGACCTCGCACTAGTATAACCCATCCAAAACCACTGAAATTGAATGGTGATCTCAAATCTAACTGGACAAAGTTCAATCAAACTTGGGATTCATATGAAATCATAACAGGTCTTGAAAATGATTCAGACAAGAGACACATAGCCCATTTTATTGTCACAATATATCTTGATATACGCAATGGGTTACCATTTAAACAACAACAACAACAACAACAACAACAACAACAACAACAACAACAACAACAACAACAACAACAACAACAACAACAACAACAACAAACGGGTATTTAGGACGCTATTTACATATGTATATACCATAGCGTTTACAAGAAAAGAAAAGTTAAAATAAATAAGTCTTAAGATTACTTTTAAAAGTCTCCGTTGACTGAGCAGTTCTGAGGTTCAGCAGTAACCTTAAAACTGCGAAGGTGAAGACAAAATCTTTGACAAGATAATAGAATATTGGAATGCTTATTGTGTGGGGAAAACAAATATCACTTACGAAAGGTTTGAGTTTTTTAAATGCACGCAAGCTTCTGATGAGTCAATAGATACATGTAAGAATAAGAAAGCTGTCAGCTTCATGTGAGCTTGGACAACTCGAGAAGAGTTAGTTGCTTCGTGATGTTATTGTGTGTGGCGTAAACAGTAAATCTATGATAATCTATCCAAGAAGAACTACTGCAAGATAGAAATTAAACATTTGGATAAATGTTTAGACACGTGTCGCGCAGCGGAAGCGTCCAAGATGCATGCAAAGTCAATGAGTGAAAACACTGTTACATGTAGTACGGCTGAGGTTAATTTCGTACAAAGAAAAGGAAACCGTGCTACAGAAATAGATTGTAAGTTTTGCGGTACAAAATACTTTCCAAGAAAACTATCATGCCCAGCATAGGGTAAAAAGTGTAGAAAGTGTAATCAACCAAGCCATGTGTCTGAAAAGTGCTAATCACTCGAATTTGAACAGTTTAGACCAAGGTCTAAACCTAAGTCAAAGAAACATGATCATGAAAAAGTAGAGCACAGGTATAGTACATCAGGAGGTCCTCCCACTTTCTCTAGTGAATGTTAATTCCCACGGTCAAGAGCATGAAATACTTGTAGTAGATAATAATCAGGAAAACCCGAGTAATGTGTACAAACAAAAGATCATCGGCAGTTATGCAGATCAAGGGGTGTCCCTATCCTCAGTAGCGTAGCCAGGGTCACTTGTCAGGGAGGGGGGGGGGGGCAAAGAGTATTTTTTCCCGGTGAACACCAGTTCGACCCGGTGGCGTAGCCAGGTTTTTCATGTAACTTTTTGCTTTGCCGTCGAGTAAGAAAATGACAAGCGGGGGGGGGGGGGGGGGGGGAAGCGTTGTGTCCCCATACCGGCGTGAAAAACTGCAATTTCCAACTAATTTCCCTGTCTTCCTTTCTCCTTTCTGTCCGTTTCCTTTCCCTTTTCACTTTCCTTCCCCTTTTGTCTCATCTTCTCCCTGGCTTTCCTTCCTTTGCCTTCCCGATTTTCCGCTGCTTTCCCGATTTCCCGGTCAATTTTTTGTCAGGGGGGGCGGGGCACTTAGCCCCCGTTGCCCCCATCTGGCTACGCTACTGCATATCCTGGTATCATGCAGTATGATTCGGGCTGCACATGTGATGTCCTCTCCGAAAATTATTTACCAGCCGAAGCTGTGCTGCGGAAAACAACAACTAAGCTGCAAACATACAACAAGAAAAAAAGTCACAGTCTTGGGGACCACACAGCTTGATGTGACAAATCTTAAAAATGGGAAAAGGTATTTGGTAACATTTCAAGTGGTCAAGATTGAGGGTAGGCCTACTAAACAGAAACTATTAATAAGGTCTAGTACAGCACAGCAAATGAGTCTCATACAAGTCAATGAGGAAAACATAGTTTTCCCAGAATCTTATCATGTTCACAAAATGAAACATAGTGTAAGTGGAGAAGATTAAGCTTCTCATGAAATGACACACATGCATGGGAGTAAACAAAGCCGACATCATCCATGATTTTAAAGATGTATTTGATGGTGTTGGTAAAATGCCTGGAGTTTTGCATCTTCATTTAGACAAAGAGGAAGCTCCTGTTACAATGCCTCCTAGAAGAGTCCCTATATCAATCAAAAGTTAATTGAAAGATGAGCTAGAAAGACTGGACGGTCTTGATATCAATACTAAGGTTGAAGAACCTACTGATTGGGTCTCAAGTTTGGTCACAGTAGTTAAGCCTAACGGTAAACTGAGAGTGTGTATTGACCCACAGCATTTGAATAGGGCACTCAAAAGGGAGCAATATTCTCTTCCTATAATTGAAGATGTTTTGCCTCACCATGTTAGCAATGTCAAAGTTTTCAGTAAAGCCGATTGCAAAGAAGGCTTCCACCAATGTGAGTTGGATGATGAATCGTCAAATCTCACAACATTCCAAACGCCATGGGTCGCTACCGGTACAAACGACTTCCATTTGGTCTGTCACCATCCCCAGAGCTATACCAAGCAAAATTGGAACAGTGACACGGTATCGAAGGTCTTCACGGCATACACACTATCGTTGATGATATCTTTATTACGGGTCAAGGAGACACGCTAGGAGAAGCCTATCGAGATCATGACAAGAACATGACAGACTCACTAAAAAGATGTCGCGAAAGAAACAACAAGCTATATCGCGATAAATTTCAGTACAAAACCGACCATGTGAAATTCATCGGACATTTATTGACACGCACAGGGCTGAAACATGATCCGAGTAAATTGGGAAGCAATACGCAGCATGGATCCGTCCACAGATGTAGCTGGTGCCCAGTCCAGCGATTTGTCGGAATGGTGAAATACCTCGCAAAGTTCTTACAAGATCTTTCCGACATAAGCGAGCCACTGCGTCGAGTAAACGCAAAAGAATGTACAGTGGCAGTGGACACAAGAACACACTACGGCATTTTGTCCATCATGACACTCGTAATCTCTGCTCCAATACTTCGATATTTTGACCCAACAGTGGACACTGAAGTTCAAGGAGATGCTTCGGAAAGGGGGCTAGGCTTTGCCTTACTTCAAGATGGTCAACCCGTCACATAAGCTAGTCGCACACTCACTCCAGCAGAAACACGCTACTCACAAATTGAAAAAGAACTATTAGCGCAAGAGTTTGGCATGGAAAGACATCATCAGTATGTAAGCCTCTAGCATCGTGCCCAAAACGGTTACAGTGCCTCCTACTCCGTCTTAAACAATATGACGTTGAGCTTGTATTCAAACCCGGTAAAGAGATGTACATAGCCGACAAATTATCGCAAGCGTATCTGAAAGATACAATCTGTGAGTCTTCAACTGAAACAGAATTGGAGAGTGTCAACATGATAGAATATGTCCCCATCTACAAACAGACACATGACACAATCAAGCAAGCCACTGCAGAAGATAAAACGTTGCAAGTGGTGCAACGCTACATCAAAAGGGGCTGGCCAGAAAAACAACATTGATCCAGTCGCACATCCGTACTTTAATGTAAGGGATGCACTGTCGGAGCAAGACGGTATAGTTTTTATTTATTTAATGTATGTATATATAAAGTGTCTTTGAAAAGGGGTGTTTGAAATGATAAGAAAACCAAAAATAGGTGGTATTTTTCACGTACATTTTGTCGTCGTTTTTGCCAAAAAAGGGGGTAAAATTGTTGAAAAATCCTTGCAAAGGGGTACTTTGAAAAAATGAAGAAAAGTCATGGTTACCAATTTTTGTGTTGAGTTCGGGGGGAGGGCGTGCCGTCACGTTGCTCTCAGACGGTGTACCATCATCACCAATTGTATCTACCATCTGAAAGAAGAAATTAGATACTAGCCTATTTGTTGTTGGGCCAAATAAAATTTAAAACTAATTTCTCGTCCTAACTTTTGAAATAAAGGAGGATGAGGGCACTTTTTTTTAGTAAACAATGCAAAACCAACATTACCAGCATGGTACAGTCTGGTTGGTTGCGTACCTGGAAGAGGACGAGGCCTTTGTAAAACCTTTTTATTTCATGGTTCTGGGGGTTGGTTAACACAAGACCTGCTTTAAAATGCTTATTGGACTAAAGTTAATCTATTACCAAGATGTAGGCTTTTTAGAATTTTTAACAAAGAAGAAAGAAGAATTCCTGAAAAAGGATGCGTGAATGGACGAGTAGCTGCTTTATTTTGTTACTTGGCCTTATAAGTGAAATGAGATGAAAGTTAATGGTACACTGCTTAATGCTAATCTAGTTAAATAAATAAATAAATAAATACAAATTCAAAGCAATAGACCTTCTGGAATAGAAGGCGTAACTCTGAGTTTCATGCTTTCGCAATCGTCAGACGACAAAATGTTGCAAATTGGCTGCAAGTCAAAATCACCTTCAATTGAGAAAACGACCTCTGAAAAACAGTTCCCGGATTATATTTTTAATTCCATTTATGTAAAACCACAACAATTTAGGTTGATATACAATCTGTTAATTGGTGGTTTAGGCATCTATACATTTGACACCCCAACCAAACCGGCAACTTGTTTTGAAGGAGCTCTATTTTTACTTTCACACTACATATTGTTATAATATTTCCACATTCTGAAAACCTTAAAACCTCTACTTTTTATTTGCGACATGAAATCCAAAATTGCACTCTCAATTTTCCAATTACGCATGGTCAACGGGAAGTATGTCAGAAACCAATTCAACTGATTTCACGGAAATCGACGGTGTAACATCTGTACAGCGCTATCAACCACTCGATATCGTTAGACCAAGGAGTTATTAATCGATAAACGGTGTAATCAACGGTGTAACAGAGTACACACCACCAAATCATATTTTGCCGCATTCTGACATTACACGGCAGTGTTTGAAATTAAGATTGACCCCACCATAAGTCTAAATTTAACATCCTAGAAAAGGTAATAAATGCTGTAAAAGTACCTAAATGTTTCATAATTTTGCATTTGTAGGTTATTTCCTCCACATCAGTCCCAAAACTCTAGTTTTTTCTTGAATGGTATCATTTCACACGATTTCACTGTTTCCACCAATTTAGAGCTAGAATCTCTGATCTTAGGATAAAGACAGTCTGTCGTACCTAGGATAGATATCAATGGCCCGTAGCGAAAAAAATGCTGGTTACCCCCCACAAAAGTGATTGTTTTGAAGCAGAAGACATCTAGATCTTCAATAAAAACAAGGATGAACCAGTTTGCTCTAAAGGTGAAAAAAATTAACACAAACTTGAACTCTTACCACACAAAGCAATAGGGAACTGATTTGGTGTATGGGACCAACATCTGTGCAGCGCTATCAACCACTCGATATCGTTAGACCAAGGCATTATATAATAACTCCTTTATAGCTCCTTGAAGTTATATAATAACTCCCCTTGGTTAGACCAGCCGCAGCGACACTCTTCATCCCTTTATGATTGTTAAATGAATTTTATTTGTGCATGTGCAATATTGAACAAAATGTGTTTTTTTAATCTTTTTGGTATTTATACTGGCGAGGAAGCAATGGTATTTAAATATTTTTACATTTTAAAATAATAATGCACATGTCTAATGAGTTGAACACCAAATGAAATATACATTACTGAAAGGATTGATACAATATTTGAACGATTTGAACCGGCGTGGGTTTTTTTAATGAACTTAAATTTAAAACTTTCTACGGTTCATATTGAATCATAGGCTGTATTAAAGCACCGTAGCGGTATAGCATTTTTGTCAAATCGGTTGTACTGGTTTTCGATATATCGGTTTGATCACATCATAGATCCTCAAAAGAGGATCTATATATGATCACACGTAATTTCAAAACAAATTTAACAATGTTAATTATTTATTCACAATTGAATTTTGGAGATTCTAAGGCTTCCAGAAATGTATAAACATGATTAAAGTCCATAGTGATACAGTGAACTTAAACGCCTTCAATATTGTTGCAAGCTTTAGTGTTGAACTTGAACAGGTGTGTGAGAGGTCACAAATTAAAAAAGAGGAAATCAGACAAAATCGAGGAAAAACAGCGTAAAATGCCAAATATGGGCTGAAAAGAAAAGAAAAGGCTGAAATTTGGCAAAAGAAAAATTTAAAAAAAAGAGGAAATCAAGCTAAAAAGAGGAACTCTCACACCCCTGCTGGACTTAACCGTCATTTCCGTCAAATCGGTTGAACAGGTTTTCGACATACCTTTCTTTACATGCGTTTGCGAAATGTATAAACATGATTCAAATCCAAGGCGTAAAATTCAAACTAGAGATGTGTCTAAATAAGTTGCAGGTTTTATGGGACACCCTGTATAATGGATGTAGCTATGTTATATAAGATATTGATAAAATCCCAAAGAGCTAAAATAGGACATTCATAGCTTATAAAGTCCACTGGCACTGATATCAAGCGATATCTTTAGGCTATTTCACTACATTGGTTATATAACATGATTGATCTGGTTAGATATAGAGTTAATTAATTATATACGTCACAGAAGGGATAATAAAGCATACAACTATTTGCCATAAATGATACAACATTAACTTTAACCATGGCAGGTAATAGAGGAGGAGCTGAATCGCAGATTAGCCCTATTTCTAATCCTATTCCCTTCTTTCATGATCAATTATCACCCTATTGTGTATCGTAAGAATAATCCTCCTTGAATCGGCCTTTCAAGACATGCACTACCAAAACCCTATTGTATATTTCACGGACATAAATTATGCTAATGAGCTCATTAAATGACGTCACTCACATCATCGGGTTTTGCCGATGATTGAAATCCGTTGATTGAAATTCTAGGTCGAGTAAAATGATGTTCTAATTTGTTGTCTGTGAGCTTTTCTGATTTTTTCCCCGTATTGGAGTATTTTTTTATTGAAAATAGACAGTTCAAATTAAACGTTGGTTCCAAGTTCAAGTGACAGCACATGTATTAAAGGCGACAGCAAAGGCAATATGCAAGCAACATTTGAGAAAAACGATGCCCGACTTTGCAAGAAAGTGTACGGGGAAGTGTACGGGTGAACATGACAAACCAAAACAGCCTAGTAAATAATCACCTCCGTGGCGCAATTGGTTAGCGCGTTCGGCTGTTAACCGAAAGGTTGGTGGTTCGAGTCCAGCCGGGGGCGTTGTTACTTTTTGCATTTAATGCAGATCGACAAATCACAGTAAAAATATAATATTGACAAAATCACAGACCACTTACACAAAAATCGCATCTGCGCATGCTCCTGTCGTGATCGAAATCTACCACACAAGCAATGGGCGAGTTTTATAAGTGACATGTGTATAGCCGCGATCAACCTCCACACTCGAGTGGTTTTGACGTTCCGTGTACGTATCACACTAAAAGTGTTTCTAGATTTTATTTGTAAACTTTTATCACGCATGCGTACGAGGGGCATAACATCTATTTTCTTAATTAAGACAATGGATGTTTGGTCCCTCGTAAGCATGCGTGATAATATTTTACACCACAGAAAGAGATCTCAGGGAAACAACATTTCAGCAAAACTTCTACCGAAATCGGCGGTATATTGGGAAAGTTACGAATTATTAAATACGTCATTCTGTTTAGGGAAATTTGGTTCCTAAACTGTGAATTCTTAAGAAATGAGTCCGACAATTTGGTCATTTTCATGTATTTCCGGCAATTTCCTGTAATTCAGACATAGTTCAAAATAAACTTATTCATATATAGTACCAATTTATGATGATATGATCGTGACCGCCATTGACCGAAAAATGTAATTTTGAATCAAATATTGCTACATTTCTGATGCATACAGAAGAATCGAGGCAGACTACTGAACTTTGTTCACCAAAACTATAAGAAGCTAAAAATTCCATTGTATCCATGCGAGTTAAAATCACTTTATAAAAACCCGCGTCAATTCAAAGAATAAACTGAATGGATTGTATCCATTACGCCATCATTGCACGTGGTTGATTCCTTTCTGTAAAGCCGACCGAAGCACGTGGAAGGCCTCTATAGACATGATAAACAAGCGGCATCAAAACCGCTCGAGCATGGAGGTCGATCGCGGCTAAACAATAGTCTTCAAAGGTCACTTCAAGGAGGGTTATTCTTACAACGTAAACAAGTGAATTACGATGATAAGCCTAGCAATGAATAGGCGGCTACAAACATATCTCGTTTGAGTAGTGTCGCGATTAGCCTCCTCCTCTATTATCAGCTCCAAATTGGCGAAACTCCTTATATTATTACATTTACAATAGCGAATCAATTAAGAGCGTGGGCGTGCGTTAATGCAACAGACACACTGTGTGCGTACATTGACCTTAAAGACAACAAATACGATCAACACTCTGATGACGGCTGAAACGATTCCGCACGGAAATATATACCATCACCACCTAATTACCAACCACGAAAGCCGCGAACCGCTGGCCCTTTATACTTCATGATACAAACATTTTTAACATGCACATACAAACAACCATAACAAATAACAGTTCAAAATAGAAAGGAACAAAAGCAGACAAGAGATTGAGAGAATATTTGTGTTTCTTTCAAACAAGTTTAACATGTTTAACACACACATTTTTTGCACTTTGCCAAAGCACACATTAACCTTCACTTCGTAAAGGCCCTGTCACACCATAGCGTATGGCCTGAACGTATGCCGACATATTCAAAAAATAGCTCGAAAATTGTCCGAGTCCAAGAACGTCCAACGAATTGCGTAGGAAAAGTCGACATCGGTGATGGAATAACAAACTTATGACAGCGTATCACAGCGTACATGTATGCGATCGGCGAGTGTATACCAACGTATGCTTAACGTATTCGAAGCGTATGTCTGCCGTGTTCGACGTATCCTCAGCGTATCCTCGGCGTACAACAAACACGTGACTTATGCCGCTGCAGAAATTGAGTTTCGTACACGGCGGCACACGTGTTGCCAGTTCAAGTAAACGCAGCCTAGATGATAACTATTAAAACATCTAGAAGGGTAAATCTATTATAGGTCCAACCTATAACTTACGACGAGTAACGTACCTCTAACGTATGTCAGCGTATGTCAACGTATGTCTAACGTATGTCTAACGTATGTCAGCGTTTGTAAACGTATGTCTAACGTACCACGAACCTATCGGGAACTTATGCAGAACGTATTAAGTTAAGCACACGTTGAGTACGTCGAGAAATTTTGAACATGCTCAATATTTTTCGCGGGCTCGACGTGTTCCAAATTTTCACAACGTACCACAGCGTGCTCTTAACGTAAACGACGTATCCCCAACTTACCCCTAACTTGTATCAGCGTACACCAACGTACGCCAACGTATTTTTCGATATTTCGCATACGTTGTCATACGTTCAGGCGATACGCCATGGTGTGACAGGGCTACCGTACAGCTAGCGTATGTACCGTACAGCTAGCGAGCATTTGGCGTTTTGGGAACTTATGGAGGGGTTGAGTATATAAATGGGTCCCTTGAGTATCTCATCCTCACTTCTTTATGGTCTGTCGTGCTGAACACATCAACCCATCATCATACGCTACGAATACGCTACGCTACGTTAAGTATACGTTAAGCATACGTTAGTCATACGCTCGCATACGCTGTGATACGCTGTCATAAGTATGTTATAAGTTAGTGATACGCTATCAATACGTTAGTCATACGCTATGGATACGCTATGGATACGTGACAGGGCCTTACACGATCGCCCGGCATAAGGTGAATACGTGAGAATACGTCGAAACTCGTTGGAAATACGTCAGGCATACGTTAGACATACGGCACATATACGTTATCAACTCGTTATCACTACGTTGGCTGTACGTTTCCCCGTCAGCCTACGTTCATCAACGTATACCAACTTACGAGCAACGTACCACTAACGTATGTCAGCGTATGTCAACGTATATTTAACGTACCACAAACGTACCGGTAACTTATGCAGAACGTATTAAGCACACGTTGAGTATGTCGAGAAATTTTGAGCATGCTCGATATTTTTTTCGCGGGCTCGACGTGTTACAAATTGTCACAGCGTATCACAGCGTGCTCTTAACGTAAACGACGTATCTCCAACGCACCCCTAATTTATATCAGCGTACACCAACGTACACCAACGTGTTTTTCGATGTTTCGCATACGTTGGCATACGTTGAGGCGATACGTAATAGTGTGATAGGGCCTTGAATTTCAGCTTGCATTTTCTCGTTTGCGCATCGGAAAAGTTAATCTACAATCAAGGAAAATAATAGTTGGCACACTTGATACAATCTAATACAACTATCACTGTGCTCACAATAGAGAACCGACTTGGGACATAGCACTCTTTAACAGCACGCAGAGGTCTCCCCCTCTCATCCTTCCCCACCCCACCCCCCCCCCCCCCCCCCCCCAATCAATCAATGTTGAGAGAGCTGCCAAAGCTTCTGATGACATGTGGCTCGGATCAACATTGCCTCGGGGGATATGGGCACTTTTTTTTCCTTAATTGGGACAAAGTGTGCCAACTTTTTTTCCTTGATTGTAGATTGATCACGGGCTCCTCACTTAATGCTTATTATCATTATTATAATTATTATCTTGTATATAGACATAAATATGTATGTACATATATGTGTAAAAACAAAGTTAATAAAAAACACATTATAAAACGACATATAAAAATATAAAGACATCCCGACCATGACTATAGGGTCATATTGGGGCACGTGCATAAGAGTTGTTAAGGAAACAATTATAGTCTTCCTATTATATTCGTTGTTATGTTTGATTATGCAACAATAACTCTTTGTCTGTAGCACACTAACGCTTTTAAAAATCTGGTTTTGTTTATATTAGGGCAAACAAAGAAGAAAGTCTGTCTCAGAAACAATGTGCAAACAAGCTAAGTGCTGTGCGATTTTGTTAATTCTTTTTTAGTAAATAGGCTATGAAGTATGCGATTTTTTATTTTTTTTGCTATTTTTTGTTTGTTTGCTTATCCAAGTTTAGGCTACAAAGAACTTTTTTAAACTTTTTAAAAAAAAATTAAAAATAAATTTAAAACCCCCCAAAAAAAAGTCAAAAAAAGAAGAAGTTTTTTTAGCCCCAGCGCATAGACCTACGCGCCGTAGCTCATTTCACATACCAATGCGGGCGGGCTTCTGAGACAGACCTTTGTTTGGCCTAAGTACTAGTCCACCGGTTGTCTATTTTGTAAAAGTTGTCAAAACTTTCCGTTCGTCATGTTTGTTGTTATCAACAAGCACATCGTCATCAGATTTCGTGATTGTCGGCGGTACGTAGGTGCACTGGAACTGATCCATATTGATGTCATTCCGTCCCTTGTCGGCGAGTTTTGCTCGAGGTTGTTTCTTCGCTGGTCGGTCAAGCGTTGATGAGGCCGCAGATGTTGTCCAAGTGGCATCACCTCTCCTGCTGCTCCAACTATCTTTACCAAATGAAAACCAGCCTTTCCACACTTTCACAACGTTCTTCTGACGAACACAGAACATAATGAAAACCATGAATCCTTGCATGGAATTGAAGAGGCAGAATAAGACTAGGAAGGGAAGACTGGATTGCTTATGGATAAGGGACAACAACCCAAACACCCAGGTCAATCCAAGTAGAGCAGTAATGGAGACTGCATTCTGGACCCGCTTAATAATCTGTGATTTCATATCATTATGGCTGCTGCTTCTAGCTGCTCTCCCAAATAACAGGCGATGCATTACTAACACAAAGATCACCGTGTTGTATGTGATGACGAGTCCCATGATGAGTAACTGGGCAAAATAAAACGTGTTGCCAATTTCCAAGAAGCAGCTGTAAATGTTTTTTAAAAAATTCGAAAAAAACCCCAATTAGTTACAATGAATAATAACAAAGAAAGTATAAATTAACTAATTATTTGTCAAGGTATTTTTTCCCCTATTGATTTTTAGTTTTTAAACTTTCAACTTAGAAGGACATTTACAGATACAAAAAGTACAATAATACAGAGTAATATAAATGCATTTATATACTTCATAATATAGTATGTATCCAAATGCGAAAAATGGTGATTATGAGTACAAATCTTGGATTTGTTCAACTTTAATGGTGATATACAATCATAATAATGTGTATCCAAACGAGAAATATGGTGAACTACAATCATATAATCTAATATGCATCCAAATGCGAAACATGGTGATATATAATCATATATGTATTGAATGCGGAAACATGATAACATAGTAAATGTATCCAAAGGTTTTACTTCAGATGGTGTGGGAGTATGTACCATTTCTGCGTAAGGTATTTATAGCGGGAGGCAGAGAGGGGACAAAAACGACGGCGGTTTCAAGGCGGGTGTGTGTGTGTGTGGGGGGGGGGGGGGGGGTAATGGGCAACCCCCCACCCCAGTCACGACCTTTGCCCCCTGTCAGTTCAAACCCCAACCCATTTTTGCTGTAAAGACAAGCGTGCGATAACTGTCAATAAATCCATTGCTTGGAGAGAAATAACATTCATAAACTCACTGTTGTTGATTGACATATTGCTTATGGTCCACACTCAGTGCAATAATAACAATAACGGCAGGTAATCCTGAAGAAAAAAACAAGAACAGTATTTTAAAAGTATTTACATCACATAACGTCGTTGTTCTGTCAAAACATATCCGTCCGGACTCCGGCCTTTCAGCAGTACAAAGTAATACTTTCTATGCATAACCTTTTGGCAGATTGCTCTAAACATATTCAAGGGCCAACAACTCTAAAAATCCATCAAGTCTTGTACGTGCTCTTGCCCCTGAACATGTATAAAGCAACACATAGTGTAATATGCTTATTAACGTTGGGCAATGTTACTTGATACATTCTGAAGAGTCGGAAAAACATACGAGGTGTTGACAGAACAGCGCCGATAATGTGCTATCATAGCGCATATATAATAAGTGGCAATTCAACCAACTTGATTATCTGCGAACTCTTCGGAACGGATGCTGTAAAGCATAGATAATCAAGACGGGATGGATAATTGGGTATTTTATTTTGAAGCTGTTCGGACCAAGGTCGCTCAACACACACAAAAAAAAGCAGATCGCGATGTAGCCTTTCGCCCTGTCATGAAATAACTTCTCAACATAAATAAAACGCCACACTCGTTCCCAGACGGTTTTAAAAATCGGTAGGAATCGATTTCAAAAATGTGCTATTCTCCGTCGCGCTCATGAGTTCGAGTTTAGGTGTAATAAAAAACTGGATGAAATAGTGTCTATAAACTTCACAAACAGCGTTACATCTATCGCATCGGTGAATGTGTATATTAAATTAAAATGTTTCAAATATTAAAAGTATTTTAACTTTCACCGTTGCTTTTTTATCAAGCTAATTGCATGACGGGCTTTTCAAACATGCTAGTCATACAAGTGTGTGCGAAACAGACAAGGTATCAGCCGGGGTATCAGCTCCACGCAACATTTCAATAGAGATAACCATCCCCTCTATTGAAGATCTATGAGCAAAGAGACGTAGCATTATCCACACCTCTGCCAAGTTCAGTGACATAATATATTCGTTAAATTAATATTTTTACAATATAAATAACTGTCTTCATCTATTTTTTTAAACTTTAATAACTCACCCCAGGCTGCTAAAGCCGATTTCAACATAAATTTGGAAATATGAACACCAACGACTTTCACAAAGAGTATGTACATATTGGTAGCTTCGACGCCCATCCATGATATCGAGGTTAATGTAAAGTAATGAATCAATACGGATACAGTGGTGCATCCCCACCTTGGGGTTGTCTGGTCAATCCCAATGACAAATACCAAGTAAAGACATAACAACGAAAAACAGAAATTGATCATAATCTGCTGATGTTGTTTCTCACGCAACTTCCTGAAAGAATAACAAATCATAATTACATTATTAGTTCCACCAATAACATTTTAAAAGCTTAAAAGGTTGGAATATTTAATGATTGATATACCTATACAGTATTGACTATTTATATAGTCACTCCGCCTCCACCCCCCCCCCCCCCTTCTACATTTTCTGTCACAATGACGTCATTAACAAGTGCATATGGCCGTTAGCAGTTCGGAAACCTACGAAGCTTTTTTAGTATCATTTCGTGTTGAGCCCTTGAGTTGCGTATCACGGCCTGAAATCTCGTGTCGCGTTTTTTGTATCTCGACCTGAGATTTCACGGTATAAAACTTTTACGTGAAATACGCACACGACACGAAAGACGCGACACGTAATACGAAATTTTGTATCGCGTGTCTTGACTGAGTCGCGCAATTCATATCGCGTACTCGCATCGCGTATCGCGGACCCCGAAATCTCGTATCGCGACTCGGAATCTCGTATTGCGACCCCGATATCTCGTATCGCGACCTCGAAATCTCGTATCGCGACCCCGAAATCTCGTATAGCGACACAGAAATCTCGTGTGGTGACCCGAAATTTCGCCTCGAACCCTCTAGTAGTGATTTCGGGTCGCGATACTCGATGCGAGTGCGCGATACGAAATGCACGACTCGAGAGTCGCGACACGAAATGATACCATTTAAGCTTCGTATATCGCTCTGTAACTGTATGATCAGAAATGTAAATCTGCAACAAAAACTAAATCAAGGATAGAGGGCGTCTCCTGGAAAAGATCGCATAATATGCCTTTAACGGACACAAGTAATGAGATATTGTTCAAATTCTCACATCGGTACCAATGCCGTTATGACGTTGCTCCCTTACCTGTTCGATAAGTACGTTACAAGCGTTATCAATAAACATGTAATAGAAATACTACAGCCAATCTTGCTTATGAAATCTAACACCAAAGCCTGTTGACCATATATATCCTAAAAAAGAAAAGAGAACAAAACACCGGGTGATATTTTAATAAGTGTAGCGTAAAAATGAAGATTAATGACGATTGACTGTATAATAAGAGAGCTATGCGATCAAAACAAACAAAAAATGTATTTTTATTTTTGCAGATACTTTTTCAATACACTGGATTAGCGTGACAAAGGTATGCGTATATGACGCACTGATCAATGTAAACATCCCGATCCACACCCCACTGTCGAGCGGTGACGTGTGGCTCCCTCTACAAATAAATAATCTGCCAATTTCTATACCGAGGCTGCATATATGAACACTTTCCACGCGGCAGGCGTCTGCACACGACATTCAAAAATTTCACAAAATGGTTCAAAAGTGTCAAAAATTATTGAATTTCATTACCATATTAATGGAATCACTATGAGAAATGCATTGAAGTAAGTACAAACATGCCTTGGTTCAGTAATCCTTGAGATAGACTTTGAAAATTGGGGAAGGTTTCTAACAAATCTATGCTTTGTATGGTAAAACTATATAGCAGCGTGGAAAGTGCTGTAAAGGACATTTGAAGAAACAAATTGTTGTTTTGGAATCACTGAATGTAAGGGGGCTGTGCACCTTCAGGTACAGCCTCCGTAAAACTGCCGTTACTTCTTTATTATTCATTAAATCTATATAAAAGTATACATTTTCTTGCAGAAAAGGGTTCAATGAATCCAACCATGATCATGAAATTGACCATTTTGGGAGAAAATTATACAAAACATGTTTTTTGACCCATTTTAGGTTT
Source organism: Ophiura sarsii (assembly GCA_035610835.1). Classification (NCBI taxonomy): domain Eukaryota; kingdom Metazoa; phylum Echinodermata; class Ophiuroidea; order Amphilepidida; family Ophiuridae; genus Ophiura; species Ophiura sarsii. Next base: position 19,180,827 of record CM069445.1, read on the forward strand.
GGAAAAGATAACTCAAAATATATTTTGTTAAATTTTATCATACTAGTTTAATTATATTCCTCATGCAATTCCCTAGGAATCGGGGTTTTTTTTAAATTTTTACTTTATTATTTTTTGAATTATCGAACAAAAAGTACCAAAAAAATATGATTTTTTACTCAAAAACGTGATTTTCACGATTTTGAAGGTTAAAAAACAGTTTTTTTGGCACTTTTTGGTCTGTAATTCAAAAAAAAATAAAGGTTTTTTTTTTTTTTTTAAACAATTCCTAGGGAATTGCATGAGGAATATAATAAATCTAGTATGACAAAATTTAACCAAATATATTTTGAGTTATCTTTTCCAAACCTAAAATGGGTCAAAAAACATGTTTTTTATAATTTTCTCCAAAATGGTCAATTTCATGATCATAGTTGGATTCATTGAACCCTTTCCTGCAAAAAAATGTATACTTTTATTAAGATTAAATGAATAATGAAGAAGTTACGGCAGTTTTACGGAGGCTATGCGAAGGTGCACAGCCCCCTTAAGAAGAATCTTCCTTCAAAATGTTTAGGAATCTTTAAGAATCTTTCAAATCTGTAAGGTTTGTTTTGGATTTACATGAACTTAAGACGGTAAAAGAACACAGACAGACAGACACTGTCTTGTATGTCATCAGATGTTAAGAAAACATTGAGACAAAATTAACACTGTTTACTAAATTATCAGCTTGCCAATGTTTGGACATATATTTTGTTGAGACACGCTGTAAATAAATCACAAGTAATGATCCATTCACCACAGCGGTGGAAAATCAATAATTGTATAACTCGTTTTTATTTTTTTGATATAACTGTACATCAACATATTAATTATTTGTAAATTCTTACCACTAAAACGGCAAAGCTAGTGAGATGATTACACTGGCACACCACATTGCCATCTTCGAGAGTCCGGTTGAATTGACAGCCTTCATTTGACCAATCACCGACTCCGTCATTGGCATTGACATCCCAGAATACACATTGAGGATGATCTATTCTAGAATTCTCGTCTTTTTCCTACATTGCACACACGACGTATAATAGGGTTAGCAATAGCATGTGTTGTTAATTCATGATTTGAAACATTCTTTATAATTTCATTTAAGCAAATTTTAATTATTTGAATATACGAGGGTCATTCAGTAAGTTCTACCTCCTCCCTCGTAACATCGGTAATATGAATGTCAGCCTCATGATATTTGACATGTTTATAGCTCTAAATCATAGTTACACATTTATAGTATAAATTAATTGATATCTGCTAATGGTTATACTTGACCGATAGATACATTTTGTCTTTAAGAATTGGCGAAATGACATGCACTTTGGAGATATTTTACTGTTATTCATCCGTTTCCGTCACACTAAATGGACATTCGGTTTTTACACCATCCTCAGAAAAGTCCTGCCACTTTTCGAACCAATTTACTATGAATTGGTAGCTGATATTTAAATCTACAATTGTGGAATATTTCATAAGACTGGCCTATATAATAGCAACGGTATGGGGTAGGAGGTACAACTTATTTAATGGCCCTCGTAATTTCGAATTAGTGATGCATTATTTTTTATTCAAAATTCACATGACATATATATGATTTTTTGACAAAAATGTTGCATTAAGCGATATCGATCATTGTATTGATTTTGGACTGGGGTCTTGCGCTCAGTTTGGAGCCATCGGTTTTATATAGGGTTTCTATAAATGTGTAGTTCGCTGAGAAATATTTTCAAATTAATTGTAATGCCATTAAACAATGATCTTAATGATTTTATCAACATATATTGTTCATTGACATGTTATGATGTAAAATAACAAAATCTTACAATATTTTGTAATAATTGGTGAATTATGTGTTATTTCCATTCCATGGATTGGCTTTAAAATACCGGGTTCTACTAAAATTGTTGCAACATTATATGACCCAATTCAAAAAATTGGGCTGGTTTTTTTTAATTTTTTTTTAATGAAAGCCAAATATGTGGTCTTGTAACAATTACAAGATTACTAAATTACTGGCGCATTACAAATGCATAATTATTATTATTGTTATTATTATTATTATTAAAAGATTAAACAATGGGATAGAGCTTGGGGTAATGACGGGAAGCATTCAATTTCAGGTCAGAATATAGTCCTGCATTATATTTATTCATATGTATGGGATATTGGGTATTGACTGGAAACATTCAATTGCAGGTCAGAAAATAGCCCTTGCATTTTATTTCGACTCATTAATGTATTCTTACCAATTTCGTGATAATTTTTTTCAACATTATATGACCCAATGTTCGAATTCAAAAAATTGGGCTGTTTTTTTTAGTTTTTTTTTTTAATGAAAGCCAAATATGTGGTCTTTGTAACAATTACAAGATTACTAAATTACTGGCGCATTACAAATGCATAATTATTATTATTGTTATTATTATTATTATTATTAAAAGATTAAACAATGGGATAGAGCTTGGGGTAATGACGGGAAGCATTCAATTTCAGGTCAGAATATAGTCCTGCATTATATTTATTCATATGTATGGGATATTGGGTATTGACTGGAAACATTCAATTGCAGGTCAGAAAATAGCCCTTGCATTTTATTTCGACTCATTAATGTATTCTTACCAATTTCGTGATAATTTTTTTCAACACTAATGTGTTGTTTCATTTGGTTGGTGTTCTATCTGGTAGGCCCTACTTACTAGCCTTAACCTTTCAAGACATTTCTAAAAATGTGGAAATAAAAATCTCAAATTCGAACAAAAATATGGATCGGTAGGTCTCGTAGAATAGGGTTTATTTTTCTTGCCCTTAGGCCAAGTAAAAAAATAAAGCAGTTACTTGTCCCCTCACGCATAATTTTTCAGGAATTCTATAAAATAAATAAAATAAAAAATCATTTGTTAAAAAAAAAACCGCTAACAATTATTACGCATCCAATCATGCAATTACACGCTGGTAATGATGATTTTGCACTGTTTTGTAAAATAAAACCTATCATTTTCCTTTTTTTTCAGAAGTTAGGACGAGAAATGGTTTTTGTTTTTATTTGGACTTACCAGAACTAGAGCAAAGGTAGTTTCAACTTGGCTGTTCTCTGGCAAATTGATGATGTCGTCCACTCCTTCCACGTTAGCTGTGATAATACGACTTGCTACCGCAACGCGAATCTGGTTCGGATTATCGGAGTCGTTGATCAGACGCTGGGATGGAAACAACTTGGTGTTCTTGTAAACAAAGAAGCTAACTGGCACTGCAGCAGAACTGTTTCCTGTGAGTCGTAAAATCAAGCGTCAAATTTGTATAATAAGTGACGTCATCATTGTGATTTTCTCAATATCTCCAATCAGACACATGATATTAAACTAAATTCCGACAATACCTTAGTACTTCAGCTTCATGGTTTAAAAAATTGAACTGTCATCTTTTGAAATAAATAGAAACCCCCGGTTCCTTATAAAATCATATTGATTTATAAACAGTTTTGTAATTCAGTTAAGTTCGCATGTTCATTCTTTACTTTCTTATTCCAACCAATCTTTCGAGTGCAGACTGGTAAAGAAATATGTTGACGTAACATAACGACAATCCCACACAACGCTACACCGGGCCCGGGAATCGAACCAGTATCCTTTCGTTCATGGGTCCTGTTCGCTAACCATTAGTCCATGAGGAGTTGGCTGACAGCAATTGAAATTTTAATCGATATCATTTTTTATTACGGAATAAAGCTAATCTGTTTAACAATATAATACTATAAAACGTGCGTAAGTCGAATATGTATAGCGTACAGCGAGCTTTCCGTGAACTGCGCCTGAGCTACGATGTTATTTTTGCGCATTTTAACTAGCATATCCAAATGTTCTTTACGGTAATTTATTTCGCTCCCCGGACGCTCAAACTTCAAAGCGCCTCAACATGTTGAAAAAGATACAAAAACATAAGTTACATAATAATATAAGGAACGAGATAAGATGGCGAATCAATTTGTCTTCAAAAGAGCCTTTTTCAAGTCAATAAACAAAACAAGATGCGCGCGCACAACGCCGGGCAAAGAACAATGGCAACTGCCGACCAAATGCCTGGCATGACGAACACATGTCACCCCATCTATAACACGTGAAACAGTAGGCTATATCTTGCTAGACGTCCCGTGCGGAATAAACCGTGCACTGCTACAACACTTTTTGATTGTTATGAGCATATCAGTTACGGGACGTCGAGCAAGACATTGCTAAACAGTATACCTGTAGCGAACAGAAACACATCACTTGGCAAAGAAATGGCGGCTTCTGCCCTTATGTCAGGGGCGTTTCCCGTCTGAACATGTGTAGTAGAGGTGCCATTTGCCGTGTTCACGCCACCGGATGGAATGCTTTCAAATACCAGGTTGGTATTAATGAGAGACTCTCTTGGAATTTTCACGGCATGGATGACCACGTTTTCCCCTTCGATGACAGTATTGTTACTACCATCTGGGTCCGACTGTAACGATGATATCTGGCTTTCAAGTGATCTTTGAATCTGATTAGGGATGGGCGATACTTCGTCGTCTTGTGGTGTGGATGAATCTTCGTTAAGATCCTCGTCGTAATTGGTAAGGACATCGTCTACGATTGCCACAACGGATCTCGTTAGCTGTTTGGATAGAAAAAATGTTGCTGTATCATAATAGGCTGTTCCATGTGAATCCATACACCCCCTATTGAAGACATTACCTTAATCTTCCCCACAGTGAGTGTGAATTTCAAATTGGGTAACCTACATGGGTGTCTCCATTTGAAATCTACACTCACTGTGTGGAAGATCAAGGTATTAATATCTTACATTTCAACTGAAATAGCCCGATAATTTTCTAATTATTCACACCTATTATTTTAAATTTTAATTCTAATTTCAAACCTAAAAAAGTGTTGTAATGCCAAAGATTAAATATTGATAACGAAGTTAAGCATCGAGTTTATTGCGTGTGTTAAAAAAGTGGTCTCTTATGTAACTAAATAATTACATTATACGGACGGACCATTCTTTTTTGAGTTTTCTTTCTTATTTTCATTCTTTCATTCTTATTTTCCTTCTTCTTTCTTATTATCTTTCCTTCTTTCTTCTTTTTTTCTTTATTTTCAGAAAAACGAATTACAAATAGAATCATGAATTTTGCATCAAAAAACAATTGTTTTTTTATTGATTGGTGCTGTCCTTGGCCTAGGCCCAATTCTTACATTTTCAGCCGGCAGTTGTACATCAGCAACACCATCCAGGATAATGGCAATGGACTCCAGACCTTGACTATCGATCCCAGTACCTTCATTTATAACTTGTGTTAAGTTAGCCACAACATCTACCACGTTATTTTCAGTGACGGGTATCTAAAGAAAAATACAAATCTTAAAAATGAGTGGGTTTTATCTTATTAATTCGTTTTCTAAAGTGTATACCAAATAAAACACCTGATTCTAACAACAACCAAAAATATTTGGCTCACAACGAGCACATACGCGCGATAAATTGCTATGTGCTAATGATTTGACCGTCGTAATTTCATAATTCCATCCCCTTGTCAAATGAACCGATAGTGCCAATCAATCTCATCTGACATACTCAAAATATTGGTGGGCGATCGCCCAACACGCCCCCCCCCCCCCCCCCCCCCCCCTCTGGCTACGCCACTGTTTGAGCTCTTATTTTTGACTGATATTAATGCCCCTTTAATTCAGTACTACTTTGTGTCTCAAATGAGTTACCTTAGCAATCGAATCCAAATCCTCGTTGACTTCATGCACACATGTCGTGACGTAAGACAGAACAATAAAATATACAGAACGTGAAAAGAGACAGAAACATAGTCAGCATTTAATAGTCATTTGTCGAAAAGAGGAAAGGGAAAGAAAAGGAAGAAGGGAAAGAAAAGGACAGCGAAAAACGAGGGTACGAAAGAAAGAGAGGAAGGAAAAGAATGATGTAGAATTGTAGATAAGTACATTACGTAACTTCAATGACTTTCATCAACGGTATTATAGGACCGGGAAAGGGACTCCCCTCTCCATTGTGACTTTGGACAATTGCGTCCATTTGGAGAACCTAAGTGATTTACTTAATTCCCATCCAATTGACAATTTGCTAGTGATAATATGAAAAAGTATTACAAACATTCATAAACTACATCTAAATCATTGTTCATTTCAACAGTTGTTCATTCCCATCCCATTGCAATTCCTGACCAAAATGTAACTGCATTTGGCCTGTAAGATAATAATCTCCCATAGTATCGTTCCATAGTAATGTAACTAAAATAAGCCTACCTTTACAAGTACTGCCAGTTCCCTCATAACCGGCTTTGCATTCACATATATAATTTCCTACAGTATTTGTACATGTGGCATCAGCGTGGCAACCATCAACATCTGTTTCACATTCGTCAACATCTATAAGAGGCAATGAAAATCAGATGACGATGACGACAGTACGATAACGATGACGATGTTGAAGATCATCGTCGTCGTCGTCACCATCATCATCGCCATTCAGATAATGAGAAAAGGGAGAGAGGGTGGAGGGGACATTTAAATTCTCAAAAAATGACCAATAACCCATCTTGACTTTTGGTTAGAAAGTGATTTTCTCGCTCAGGTGGGTACGCAGGGGGCGGGCGTTTTAGGTATAAAATACCCTTGAGTCTGCCACAAATTAAATAAAAAGGAAGAGTACATAAGGAGGGGAAAATATAAAGGGGCGTAAAATAAGGACAAGGGGGACAAAATATAAGGAAGAGAAAATAGATAAAACTCTAGGGAACCGGACGAGTTAACAGAGATAGAAGTAGAAATTATAGGTCCTCTCCCTCCCCACTTCTGAGTTGGGGTTGCTTATCCCTATTTTGGCAACCTTTAAAACCTTATAAAATACTAAGTTATCGTGGTCCGGCTAAAATGGCTTGGAAACGCAATTGAGCATCAGAAACTTAGATAGCTCGGAGTAAAACGGCCGGGCAAAATTGCCAAAAACGCTAAAATAAAATGTAACGAAAAATAAATTGATGGAGTGGAGTCTTGAAAAAAATCGACTAAGATACGTCCTCGGCGAACACCTTAATTCAAAGAATTGGAGAAAACCACCAAAAATGTAATACTAAATGTTTGATAGACTGACTGACAGACTGACACACATACACCCCAACGCACGAAGGATGCAGCCACTCCTACGGACGACACGACCTAAAAAATGAATGCAAAAAGTAGACCTGCCATTCTTCAGCCCTTTCCATCGTGTCGACCTCCCTTTTCGAATATAAAGAACCTCTCCAATGCGGTAGGCTATTCTAGTGTACTATTATCTATAGAGAGATTTTAAGTACATATTAAGTCAACAAGAATCGTGTGCTAGTAGTAATGACACATACATTATAGCAATCATCTCACCTGAACATATCCTGCCATCCCCATCATAACCTTCATTACATTGACAAGTATAACTGCCAACTGTGTTTATACATGTCGCATCAGCATTGCAATCGAAAATAAGACATTCGTCGACATCTACATGGGGATAGACAATACCAGGACAGGGCGACAAGAGTTACACATTGACGAGATAGTGATACACGTAACTCCATACAAATACGCATATAGATGGATGGAATTATAAGACATGTGTCAAACATATTCTAAAAAGTAACTTTGTTAAACAGAAAGTGCATTAGATCGGTTTAAACGTTGAGTTAATATTACGTAACATGATTTAAAGTGGCTTTCGTTTTGGTGAACCAAAGTAGCAAATAATTATTTTTAAAAAAAATTAAAAAAATTACATTTATGTAATCAATAATATGACCAGAACGTGATGAACAATACTTATCAGGGTAAGTCCGAAGCTTTTTTTTAAACAATAAAATTAAAATGCAGATAATGCACATAGATCAAAACAAGAATGTAAATTAACTAATTTCTTCATGGAAAGTTAATAGTTGCATAATTCCAAGGCAACACTTTTTGCAATTATGAGCTCAATGTTACTCACCCAAACATGTCCTGCCATCTCCGACATAACCTTCATTACACTGACAAGTATAATTGCCTACTGTGTTTATACATGTCGCATCGACATGACAATCGTCAGTATTCTTAGCACAGTCGTCAATATCTGTTATGGGAGTGAACGATATCAATAAAATAGAGTGAACTCATATTTTTATCAAGAAAATTGATAAAAAAACACGTTTTAGTACGTTTTCTTGACGAATAATCTTGAAAAATACATTTCTAAAGCAATACGTAAGCAATTCTTACACGTACCCAAGCATGTAATGCCATCTCCGTCATAGCCAGTATTACACCGACAAGTGTAACTGCCTACTGTGTTTATACATATCGCGTTTGCATGGCAATCATCAGTATTCGTAGCACATTCGTCAATATCTGTTACAAGAGTCAACGATAGTAAGACAATTTATGACTATCATTCCATCATACACAGTTACATGCATACAGCCCTACATTTTTACAAATAAATGAAATCAATTGCGCAGGTTTTTTAACCAAATCATAAAAGTATCTAATAATAGTTTAAATCAAAGTAAGATGTATGCAATCCTTAACTCACCAAAACATGTCCTGCCATCTCCGTCATAACCATCATTACACTGACAAGTATAATTGCCTACTGTGTTTATACATGTGGCATCAGCATGGCAATCATCAGTATTCTTAGCACATTCGTCAATATCTGTTATGGGAGTGACCGATATCAATAAAATAGATTGAACTCATATTTTTATCAAGAAAATTGATAAATCACCCACGTTTTAGCACGTTTTCTGGACGAACAAATACATTTCTAAAGCAAGACGTAAGCAATTCTTACACGTACCCAAGCATGTAATACCATCCCCGTCATAGCCAGCATTACAAAGACAAGTGTAATTGCCTACTCTGTTTATACACATCGCGTTGGCATGGCAATCGTCAGTATTCGTAGCACATTCGTCAATATCTGTTATGGGGTGAACGATAGTAAGATAATTAATGATTATCATTCCTTCATACACAATTGTAGCCATACAATTTCTATCGTTTTTACAAATATATGAAAACAATTGCGCAGGTTTTTTAACCAGTTGGAATCACTACAGGATGTAGACATGTTAAAGGCAACAACGATTGCAGTTATCGATTTTCATCAACAACTTGTACTTGCTCAGGTTTTCCCATATCTTCAAAATCATAAAAGTGTCTAGTAAATAGTTTAAATCTAAGTATATTGCCTACGGAATTTATACATGTCGCGCCAGCATGACATTTGTCAGTATTGTCAGCACATTCGTTGACATCTAACATGGAAGTGGATGAAAAAGAAAATAGATTGAACTAAAAATTTGCCAAGAAAAGTGATAAATAACCCATCGAAGGTTTAGCACATTTTCTGGACAGCACAATTAGTAACACGTGTTACAATTTTGTTGTCTCATTGTAAAATGTAATTTTGGAATGTATCATAATATTTACTCTTTTAAGAAAAGGCCGTTGTACTAGTAGGAGCAAAATTATAATTGGCATCAAATGAAACCAAATGAAATTTGCATATAGATGTAATTATAGGAATTTTATAAAATGCAATCTAGAAAGTAACTTTGTTCAACCAAATGTGCATTAGATCAGTTTAAACGTGTATTAAGATTTTACATATTTTAACATGATCAACTGACACCATATTGTTTTGGAAATAACATTTCTAAAGACAAGATATAAGCAATGCTTACACTTACCCAAACATGTTCTACCATCCCCGACATAACCATCATTACACTGACAAGTATAATTGCCTACTGTGTTGATACATGTCGCATTGGCATGGCAGTCGTCAGTATTGTTAGCACATTCGTCAATATCTGTTATGGAAGTCAATGAAAGCAAGAAAATAGATTGACCACCTAATATTTTTGCCAAGAAAATGGATAAATAATGCAACTTTATCGACATTTTAGCAAGTTTACAAGTTGATGGCTTATGTATTATATGTATCAAGTTATATTGCTAGAATAATCATCAGAAACTTTAAATTCAAACTATTCAAGTTTTCTTCTTCTTCTTTCGTATTTCGCAAACATCCGGTGATGGAGCGACAGCTTATAATTACATTCAGAGCAGAATCCAGCTTCTTTGCATGTGGTGATCTCTCCCATATTGGAGAGGCATATTTAGCTGTAGAGAAGCTGAGTGATGAGGCTGAGAAGCGAATGGTGTCTGGACTAGCACCCCATCTTGCATTTGCTAGTTTGCGCAGGATGATGTTGCGTGTGCTGACCTTAACCTTTATCTTTTTGATATGAGCCTTATAGAACATCGACCCAGGACCCCTAGGTAAACTCGGTTTGGGCAGTTTGGTAGTTTTGGTGATGTTAAGTGTCCGTTTGGCTTCTTTGTTGTAAAGATGAAAGGCGCAGACTTGGTTTTTTTGATGGGTTGGCACACAGCATGTTGCTAGTCCATCTAGTGATTTTGTTAGTGTCATCTCTATTTCGCCAACATCGGAAACCTGAGCAGTCAGACACAAATCCGCCCACTGAGCGGCAGAGAGTTGGTACATTTTGTGACAAGCGTAGCGTTGAAAACGCTTGCACTCAGACGATGGCGGTCACGATCTGCCTAAATTTGCAATTCGTATTGATTTAACACGTAATCGCGAATTACCCAACGAAAAATTCTGAATATCACATTCTAGGTACAACGAAATTAAATAATCTCAAAACCAATGGAGATGGATATTACCACCTCCTGGCCCCTGTGAAGTGGGGGTGCTTGCGAGCATAACAAGATGGTTTCAGGAACGTTTTTTTGAACCATTCATAGTTTTAAAAATGGAAATTTGTGCCCTGGTTGTATGGGACATCCTTGTATTTCTAAGAGTGTAGACTCACCGTGAAATGGACAACCTAATATTTCCATCCTTAAGTGAATCACATTATGCCAGCCTGCTGGACGTATTCGTATTGCAGAGGTATATACTGGATGCGGGAATATATTGGTGACTTCATTAACGGTATCTGTATTGCCTGTGAATTCCTGTAAAGAAGGGCAAACGAAATAAAATTGTTATACCATAAAATACTTAAGCCATATAAGCAAAATGGATTGATGAACAATAGAGACACTATCTCTAAATGTACGTAAATATAATATTTTAATACAGGGCGTGTCAAAAAAGTAACCCTTGTGAAACATGATTTGGGGAGGGGGGCTTGAAAAATATAAATATTGTGAGATGGTAATAATCATATTAAATAATGTCTCATAAGAATGGTTTCTATCCATTTCGGAGTTGTCCTATTAAATGTTGGCAAAACTCCGCAGGTACATGTATGTCAAATTCATCTTATAGCAACCTTTCATGTGCCCAGAACTTGTTTTATTAGAATCGTCATTCAGTGTGTAATTGAACTTAATCAATAAAATCAATAATAATCTACCTACAAAAGGTTGATAGTTCAATTTGGGCAGAAATATACATTTTCATCCATATTACCCATGACAGACCACAGAATAATTGAATGTTAGATGTATTTTCAACTATACAATTCAATGGTAAAATGTAATGAGGTAAATTATAGGCCTATTTGATCGCCTTTTGATAGACTATTAGGGCTTACAAACAATGTATTTGTTTGAAAAAAAACCCAAAAAACATGGGATATACATATATCTTTTGATAGACTATTAGGGCTTACAAACAATGTATTTTGGGACACTTTTTTGACAGTCCATCAAGATATATGAAAATATAAACGTTTTGTGATTTGTGAAACTGATTAAAAATGCCCTCATAGAGGGCATCTCAAATTCGAATTGTGAGATAGGCTTTTATGACGGGTATTCATAATACAGGTTAAGTACGTGTTTAACGGGTTCGCCGTCCGACAAGTTTAAAACCGTCAATCTTAAATTCTTTTCAAGGTCGGACAGATCCCAAACCTAACGGAACCCAAAGCGTGCAGGACGCCTATAATCAATATGTGATAACCGTTGATGCCGGGAAACACCAGATAATGATGAAACCCATCCACTTATATCGCAAAATTCTTTCAACATTTTATTGGGGCCTATAAATATTGACTCAGTTACCCTAACACCATGAGACTCAGAGGGAAAAACAAATCTGAAATGTAAAGGAAAATGTGAAGTCTGTGTCCTTCAGCTTAGAAATGCCGAGAGAGAGAGAGAGAGAGAGAGAGAGAGAGAGAGAGAGAGAGAGAGAGAGGGGGAGGGAGAGAGAGAGAGAGAGAGAGGGGGAGAGAGAGAGAGAGAGAGAGAGAGAGAGGGAGAGAGAGAGCATTGTAATTGGATACACATATTCAACTGCGATCTGGGGGATGGTAATTCAAAACTATTCACTACAGTCTGATCGGTACAAAATAGGCAGGCCATTCAACAAATCAGTGCTAACTGCCGATCTGCTAATCATAACACTAAACCTGCTAATTCACCCATCATTCATTCTTGAGTCTGGGATTTCCCTTTTAAAAGGAATTCTTATCCCATTCTATACTCAGAATCCTTGCCCCTCCTTACATACCCCCCCCCCCCCCCATCACCCCACCCCCCCCCCCCCCCTCCCCCATACTGATATTTCCACATTCATTGAATGACACAAAACTGTTCCCTACTACAATTTCAATGGGCAAATCCACTATTTTGAATGTTGATGACTTTAGCTTTTCTCCATCCCACACTCTGCTTGTACCCTCATTTTAAAATCCCAGCTTAAAAGTATTTTTTGCAAGAGATACCTTAACATGGGGATGATTTTATGCTGGAAAATCCCTAAGCATGGGTCTCATTTCAAATTACATCACCCCCCCCCCCCCCAAAAAAAAAAAAAAAAAAAAGAAGAAAGAAGACTAAAAAAACAATCCTAACAGCTGTTTTCTGTGGTAAAAATCACCAAATATTAATCAAGCCTCTAGCAGCACACCCCGTAAAATATTATTTGAATACCCCCTCCCCCTCTCACCTCCTGGGCAAAATTCAAGCACACAACTCTCACATGCTGATAAATTGATCACAACAAACTCGGAATGCATTTGTATCAATAAGCTGAAAACTATATATGCTCGGTTAAGCCGTGACCAAGACAATCATTTTTTAAGGAAAAAGTCCACTGTGAAAGGTGAAACATAATTAATAGCGGCGTTTCAAAATGGGTTCGGTGCGGATAAATAAGTGTTAGCATTAAACTGGACGTGGTTTTACAAACGAAATGTCTGAATATATTTACTTCTCTGCCTGTGGTCTTGACCACTCCGCTGTCATCGTTGAAACTCACCGTGATGATCAACGAAGATTGCGGAGTCGTTTTCTGCACGTGTTGGAGTACAAAAATGGGGGGGGGGGATGTACAGGGGGCAAAAATTGAAGGATGAAAAAATGAGCTATTTGGGCATATGAAAGAACTTAGGTCATATGTAGTTATTCTCGATTTTACGTAAAAAGAAGACATAGTAGATCTTTCTCTAGCTGAAGCACATACATGGTGAGTGTATGCCGTTAATCTATATTCAAACTGGTGAAATACTAATGAGAAAATGTCAATCTTGATGAGAACAAGTAGAGGCATAGAGTCATATTCCTTTAAAATATCAACTAACATGTAACAAAAAATGAATAAGTTTTGATCATGCAAATAGAAGAAAATTACCATGAAAGATCAAAATGTTCCATTTAAAAAGATAAGTCAATTTGAATAGAACATTTTCTTCTCTCAACGATGACAATAAACATTTATTTACTAAATGTCTAATTTATACTAATGTGCAGACATATCTTTCAGGGAGGGAGGATCGTAACATTTCACGTTTTGGGGAAGGGTGAGTACACTGGCAGATCGACAGGAAGGGAGGATATTTACTGTGCATGTTACTAACTATAACTTAATAATTGTTTAGCAAGATGTGAGAAGGAGAGGCTTAAGGGTGCTTTTTTTGACCACGCCTGTGCTAAAGGTATTAAAAACCGCCAAATTTCAGAGAATAGGGGTGTATTTTCCAACCTGAATCTACACTAAGGGTTGCTAACTTGGGCCCATTAATAAATGTCAATTGTTCATGTCAATTAACCCTGACCCAACTGAATCTCACTAAATCTCACTGCCAGAAACTGCCAGTGCTGCCGCATTGCCTCGATGACGTCACCTACCGCAGGCATATGTGGGCGGGAAGTTTTAGCCCGCATATGCGCTGGCAGTTTAGCTCAGTTGGTAGACTGACAGACTGGGGTGCGGATGGTCCCGCAATCGAATCCCAGGTGGTGCTGGGTGATTTTTCGGGTAAAAAATAGTACTTTTCCCCCCTTAGCTTTACTGGTTAGGGTTAATAAACCCATTATGGTTAGGCCAAATTTACTAACAAAACTGAATCATACAGTTACTTAGTACATTCATTTCAGTCTAACCCTGTCTTTAAGCATGTCTGAGACCTACATCCTTTGCTAAGTGTACGATTCGTTAAGCTAAATCTTTTGTTACGAGTCACTTTTTCCTTCTTTGAGAATAAGAATTAAGGGTAGTTTTTGAGAGTGCATTCACAAAGATGATAACAACTTCTATACATGAGTGCCCCCCCCCCCCCCCCCCTCCCCAGGTCTTCCCACCATAGGGAACACCTGGGAAGGGGATGGCTGGAAGGAGAGGGATGGAATGGGAGGAGAGAGTAAGGGAGGGGGACGTGCTCATTAAGGGCCTAGGGTGTAGGAGAAGATGATGTCCGGCATGGGAGGGGGCGAGTAGGAAGAGGAAATAGTCTTGGGCATGCGCCATACTATGATACAACTATTCTATGACATATTAGGGAGCTTTCGATTTGGACGACGGACGCTTCTACGACGGTAAGATGACACCGGCGAGTCATGTGCGCATGCGTCGACTTAGCAATCCGTCGGTCGTCCAATTTCTGGTACCTGTCTTCAGCCACCTTCAGCTTTCGATTTGCACGACGGACGCTTTTACGACGGTAAAACACAAAACGTTGCCGTCGTCACCGCGACGGTTGTTAGTCCCTTTACGTGTTGTAGCATTTAGAGGACCAATGGATGACAAAATTGACGCATGAGCACATGACTCAAAGTGTCATTCAACCGTCCTAGATTCATCCGTTGAGCAAAATCGAATGCTCCCTAATATTCAGCCGAAGACAGGTCCTAGATATTGTACGACCGACGGATTGCTAAGTCGACGCATGCGCATGACTCGAGGTGTCATCTTAAGCGTCCGTCGTCCAAATCGAAAGCTCCCTAGTGTCGGTGAATCCAGGTCATTGACCCTCAGAACTGAATGAATTTGTCCTTGCATTTGAAAAGAGATTGATTGACCTATGTTGGGAGGCAACAAACCAATTCGAAGCTGTATATATGGAACCTTCAGAGTTGGGGTGGGGTTAGGGTAATCTGTCTAGCACGTCTGTATACAATATCCTGATACTGATAGTGATGACATCAGTACTTGTAGTGGTCATTCACAGTTAAGAAGAGTGTGTTTCTAAACACCGCCAACAATAAGTCAACACGAATTAGAGACTAGAGAGGTCATAACTTAGAATCCGGTAGTAGTACAATTCATAAAGATCTTTAAAGAATTTTGTTAGCTTCAGTCTGGTACCGCATGAAAACAGTCTATGCATCCCTTGACTATAGAACATTTTCTTGGGAACTGACATACGTTTGCTCAAAATAAGCCTTTTTCTACTGGCCTGATGGATCCATCTTCGGACAATCGATCCTCGCTAAAAGTGGAAATTAATTCATCCGTTTCAAAAAAATCACTCAATGGATTCACACAGAGAAGTGGCCCATTATTGGCGTTTCGATCACCATAACTGTTATTGCCCCTACAAAAGGATGATTGATAGTCCAAAGATTGATCCTTGGGCCAGTGTAAAAAGGCTTATTGTCTTAGGCCAAACAAAGAAGAAAGTTTGTCTCAGAAATATTTTGCAAAAAAGCTAAGTGCTGTGCGTTTTTTGTTTTTTTAGAAGATAGGCTATGAGGTATATGATTTTGTTGTTGTTGCTGATCCGAGCTTACAGAGAACTTTTTTAACTTTTTTTTTAAAAATCAAAAAATCAAAAACAAAAAAAAAAAGTTTAGGCCTCAGCGCATAGACCTACGAGCCGTAGCTCATTTCACATACCAATGCGGGCGGACTTCTGAGACAAACCTTCTTTGTTTGGCCTTATAATTACTGCATCTATTGAGTGCATAAAATGACCACGAACTTACCACAGGTTTTTGTGGTGTAACATCTTTCGGTGGTTTGGCTGTAGACAAAATAACACCAGCAGGCTGTATTACTGTGGATGAAAAAATCACAATAGAAGAGGAATGGGTTAATGCAAGATACAAAAGAGCTGGGCTTTAAGGGGTTCAATTCCCTAAGTTTAACTGAAGTAAAAATTGTTCAAACGTTGCCTGTACGACTGTGGAAACAGAATGAAATAGATAACAGTTTTGCAAAATACAAAAGAGCAGGGTTTTAGCCTTCAGGAGGTCTCAGGAGATCTAGAGTTATATACAAAATACAAAGCAGTGCTGCATTAAGGCAGTCCATTATCCATACAATCTAGAGAATTTACTAAAAATAGTAAGCAGGGTGTACCCTAAATTTAACTCAAGTGAAAGCTGTTTAAATATCTATATATGGTCATGTTTTTTATACTGGGTACCCAAAAAAGGTGGATCTGTTACATTTGCACTACATATTATTAATTTGCATGCATATATTTTGGCTATTCTTTATCACACATACTTAAATTTGGTCTTATTTTGATGAGAAAGTATTTGGCCTTTATTTTAAAAAGAAAAATATAAACTACCATGGTTCTGTTAATTACAATAGTTCGTTAAACCTAATTAGACAGGGGTGGAGGAGTATGTGGAGGAGGAGTATGTGGAGGAGGAGGAGTGCATAGTTGAACAAGTATGGTGCAATATACATTGGGCAAACATAAAATGCACTGGTTTCACTCTTGGTACAATTCTATATTGAAAACATAACATTATTGAAGTATATTTGAATTAAAAATATAATTAGTTAATTAAGGAATCATTAATTACCATTAAATAAGAAGCTCAAAAAAATGTTAAGAAACGTAAGTTGGTCGCAGTTTGCAAATGTATGCAAACATTTGCCTGCACCCAACTGTCCATTTTAAAAATATAGAAAGGTTGGGGTACCCTTTTGAATAAATAAATTTAACTATTTAATTAAAAATTAAAAGAAGATATGTAATTAACCTCATGTATTCTGTATTGTCTGGATGTTAATTAGCACATTTTGTTAAATGCGTTTAAGTGTGGTGTTATTACTTGTTTTTAACTGTGTTACCAAATAAGTAAAAAACTGCTGGTTTTAATCAAGCTTGTAAACTCAGGAGAATTATTAAATTCTTAGGAATGCAACTGACCTGACCTAGTATAGGATGACTAGCATAAGCAGTTTGCCAATCAACAGTGGATCACCCTATATGTTGAATACAAATTAAAACGAAAACAATTATATTTCAAACTTAAATCAGACTCTTGAAATTTGAATACTGGGTTCAAACATTATGGAAACTAACCTAATTTGTTCATTTGAATGTGCTTTGCACATCATGAAGGTACAAGAAGAATGAACGCAATTAATTGTATGCCACTAAACATGTGCCATTGGGAAAATTTGAGTCACCCTGTAGTTAAAGGGCCCCTTTTTATTGAACATTATTTGAAACTCATACCACTTTAAGCATTTGCCACATCAAATTGGAATGTAAAATCATGTTTCAGATGCAAATATAAATTCATTTAATTTAATGAGTTGTGGATAATCATGTATACCTATAAATTAATGTTTTAAACACCCTATATGTTAGAAAAGGGTGACTTTTAAAATCAATCAATGTTCATGTACATGTAATTGATGCATTTTTATTTGAAATCTACTTGAATTTTGTTAAAATACTAGTCTTTGTATGTATGTAGTAATAGAAGCATTTTTCTGGAACTAAATAAACAAATTTGTAGACACCCTGTATGTAGAATTTCAGATTCGTAATGAAATTTAATTTGCATATGTCTGGATGGGTATTTTATTAAACTACTTTAAATCTGTACTGAACTTTTCTCTCATCACTTCATATACATAGTGGAAGTAATTATTGTAACCCTTCTTTTTTAAGAAGATTTTGCTTGTTACACCCTGTACAATTTCGGACCACCCTGTATAATCAACTTGATTGTATGCTATTTGCATCCGTTACAGTATATGCTTTCAGAATTTGTATACTTTTACCAACTTTAAGGCCCTGTCACACCATAACGTATCGCCTCAACGTATGCCAACGTATGCGAAATATCGAAAAATACATTGGTGTACGTTGGCGTACGCTGATATAAGTTAGGGGTACGTTGGGGATACGTCGTTTACGTTAAGAGCACGCTGAGATACGCTGTGACAATTTGAACCACGAAAAAATATTGAGCATGCTCAAAATTTCTCGACGTACTCAACGTGTGCTTAATACGTTCTGCATAAGTTCCCGGTAAGTTTGTGGTACGTTAAATATACGTTCACATACGCTGACATACGTTAGTGGTACGTTACTCGTACGTTACTCGTAAGTTGGTATACGTTGATGAACGTAGGCTGGGGGAAACGTACAGCCAACGTAGTGATAACGAGTTGATAACGTATATGTGCCGTATGTCTAACGTATGCCTGACGTATTTCCAACGAGTTTCGACGTATTCTCACGTATTCACCTCATGCCGGGCGATCGTGTAAGGCCCTGTCACGTATCCATAGCGTATCCATAGCGTATTGAACGTATACATAGCGTATGACTAACGTATTGATAGCGTATCACTAACTTATAACATACTTATGACAGCGTATCACAGCATATGCGAGCGTATGCGAGCGTATGACTAACGTATGCTTAACGTATACTTAACGTATTCGTAGCGGATGTCTGCCGTGTTCGACGTATCGTCAGCGTATTCTCGACGTACAACGAACACGTGGATTATTATGCCGCTGTAGCACGTATAAATACCGCGCCGATCTCACATTACATCATTCACGCCGATGTCATCAAGCAGTTAACATGCCTCCCAAGAAGAAGCAAGCAACCAGGGGCCGAGGAGGAGGAAAAAGCAAGAAGGCCAAGACAGACCATGAAGAAGTGAGGATGAGATACTCAAGGGACCCATTTATATACTCAAACCCTTCATAAGTTCCCAAAACGCCGAATGCGCGCTAGCAGTACGGTAGCCCTGTCACACCATGGCGTATCGCCTGAACGTATAACAACGTATGCGAAATATCGAAAAATACGTTGGCGTACGTTGGCGTACGTTGGTGTACGCTGATACAAGTTAGGGGTAAGTTTGGGATACGTCGTATACGTTAAGAGCACGCTGAGATACGTTGTGAAAATTTGGAACACGTCGAGCCCGCGAAAAATTATTGAGCATGTTCAAAATTTCTCGACGTACTCAACGTGTGCTTAACTTACGTTCTGCATAAGTTCCCGATAGGTTCGTGGTACGTTAGACATACGTTTACAAACGCTGACATACGTTAGACATGCGCTGACATACGTTAGAGGTACGTTAATCGTCTTAAGTTGTAGGTTGGACATATATATTTACCCTTCTAGATATTTTAATAGTTATCATCTAGGCTGCGTTTACTTGAACTGGCAACACTTGTCCCGCCGTGTACGAAACTCAATTTCTGCAACGGCATAAGTCACGTGTTCGTTTTACGCCGAGGATACGCTGAGGATACGTCGAGCACGGCAGACATATGCTACGAATACGTTGGTCATACGCTCGCCGATCGCATACGCTGTGGTACGCTGTCATAAGTTTCTTATAAGTTAGTGATACGCTATCAATACGTTAGTCATACGCTATGTATGCGTTTAATACGCTATGGATACGTCCATTCCATCACCGATGTTGACGCAATTCGTTGGGAAGTTGGACGTTCTTGGACGTTCTCGGACTCTGACAATTTTCGAGCTATTTTTTGAATACGTCGGCATACGTTCAGGCCACGTTCAGGCCATACGCTATGGTGTGACAGGGCCTTTAAATGTAAACTTTTTCAGATATAATGCATAAACTGAAAAAGGAACCTAATTTATGGAAAAAGGGACATGTAACACAAATTGTACCCAGTATAAAAAACATGACCATATACCATCATGGTTGTTTTTAATGCAGTCACAATTTTGGTAAAAAGGTCCACTTTGGTAAAATGTGCCCCCCCCCCCCCCCCCCCCCCCCCTCCCTCCCGTAAAAATGTATACTTTTGATAAACCTCCCCCCTCCACACACACACACACCCAAAAAATCAAATCAAAAATCATGGTTACAGGCCTGGGTTAGGGTTACAGCTGATTGGTCATATCTTGATTTTCCTAGATCCTGTTCCCTATTTTAAATTCTCAATTCCTTATTCGGTATAAATATTCCGATATGTGTCATGCATGACAGAAAGTCACGGTGTTAATATCACGGGGTACAAATGTCACTGATATATTGATTGTATGAATACGAGTATCAATAATGCATCATGGGAAAAATCTTAGTTGGCGCAATGCATTGTTGCGGCAATGTTAAATTCTTCTCACACTACAAGCTAAGCAATCATATTTTTCAAGAGGCACAATCTACAATAGTAGAGGGTAAAGGCACAAGTTGAAACGTATAGTTGTACTTTTCTCTGATAAAAAGCCTACTAATCCTTACATTTCCACACCCATGTTTCCTGACACGCCCAAATCCCAATGTCCCATGTGGCTAACCTTAAATTTCCTGACATTCTGCAAATTGGATCAAGTTGTGTTTAAAATTAAATAAAACACCACATATTGAATTGTGAGCCATGTTGCTTCAACCAATCATTTTATTTCTTTTTTTCCAATTATTTCATGGTTCATCTGTTCCCTCTTTCATTCTTTACAAAGACTACATCTTTGGTTTTCCCTTTAGGCCAAACAAAGAAGAAAGTCTGTCTCAGAAGCCCGCCAGCATTGGTATGTGAAATGAGCTACGGCGCGTAGGTCATGCGCTGGGGGCTAAAAAACTTTCTTCTTATTTTGTTGTTTTTTTTGGATTTTTTTGGGGGGGATTTTTTTTTTTAAAAAGTTTAAAAAAGTTCTCTGTAAGCTTGGATAAGCAACAACAAAAAAATAGCAACAAAAAAAATTAAAAATCGCATACCTCGTAGCCTATTTTCTAAAAAAAAAATTAAAAATTGAGACAGACTTTCTTCTTTGTTTGGCCTTTTTATTTGAATGGTAGAACAGAGCTACCAACACCACAATCTTTCAATCAGGAAGATTTGGCACAGGAATCAGGAAGATGTTACAAATTATAAAGAATCCTATGGGCAACCAATTACGGAAATCAGGAAGATTGATAAATGTATTCATTTTAACAAGGGAAAATCAATCCATTTTCAGGAAGTCTTCTGCAGAATCAACAAGGGTTGGCAGCTCTAAGTAAGACATACATCTCTGAATCACAATTATCACGGCATCTCTGATTGGCTCAATATACGATACAGACCAATCTCTACCCAATCAAAATAGATTTTAGAAGATCGAGAACAAAGCTTCAGAGAACAAAGGAGTCTGTGTCGTCCTATCGCGACCCAGACATCACAAAATGGACGCGACAGAAAGAGACGTAAAAAAATGGACACAACAAAAAGTTTACGTTCACAATTTGTTTTTAGCGAAATATCAAAAATCATGTATAACTTTCCTTCACATTGACGTAATTGATTACAATATCAGCAGCAGCACAACGTTATGTCTCACCGAGAAATAGACTCATGTTATAGGCCTATGTTCATAATTATCCAATTTGTCGCCTTTGTGAAAATAAATATATGACAAAAATAAGTTAAGCCTATTAAATCCACAGTATTTGCTCGCCTCCAGCCCAGGCCGGTATTTTGAGAGCGAGATGATATCAAATGATCTATTTTGACAATACACTGCTGTCCATATCCAAACAAACACTCGTGAGTCACTCAAACTGTATGTACTATGATATGCTATGCCATGGTGTAGTGTGTCCTCAAAGCGTAATTTACATGCAAAATTGACTCACACTTTCGTATTCTGTTGCAGTAAAATTGGGAGAAAATTACGGAATAATGGTAAGAAAACAAAGGCTATTAAAATGGGCTCTCCTGGGTCAAATTTTGCATATAGTATTTAACTGTTTTAGGAATCTCTGGTGGGAAATAGGAGATCCGCACCGGGGGAGGGGGGTATCTTTGAGACATGGTTTTGGGGATAAAACTATCAGGGGAGAAAAACAGGTCAAATATGAGTGCGGTGGACTCTGCACTCGCAGTCTGGCCATATCTGACTGAGCTAAAGAAGCAGCTTGTAAAATCTCAAGATGTGATACTGCCTGGGCGCTGTCTATTGCCCAGAGGGGAGGGGATCCACGCCCTACCAGCACCTACATGTACATTTGCAGTAGAGAAGTATTATTTTACCATTCAGACCTTGTTGGGTTAAGACCCCTCATTCATCCTTGCTCTCACCCGATGGCCTGGCGATGGCCTCACAAAATTAACTACTCTTTACCTAAATGAACCCAATTTAATTAAAAAAATGTAAACCACTTTCTCATCTAAACATCCCATTTTTGTGTGGATAATTTGGCAAATTTCTCACCAGGAGACCTCACAATTTCACAAAAGATACCGGTTTGGGCACATTTTAGCAATTGCTCACCCAATAACTCCCTAGTTTTTACAGTGTTTCTGAAATCACCCAAATACCCTCAGGGTTTAAAAGTACCAATCTTACAACACCCATACCAACTTGAGTGCCCCCTCCCCCGCCCGATGGACAATTTGTTGGAACAGTACAGTGCAGTACTGCACGCACTGAAGCCATTTAAAAATAGATGTATTGCTTTTCTTTTCTGTTTCTCTTTTTTTGAGAAGGCCTGAACTAGAGTAACAAATGGCAGCTATAGCAGATAGGACATTTTTGCACTTACGACTCAGTTATGTTTAAAGGCAATATCTACAACAGTTGCCAAATGCTATATTATCTGGTGCTAATATATAAGTTGCACCACTGTAAAAATGCAATCTTACACACGGCAGCCATTGAAGACAGGGCCTTTTGGCTCTAAATACTCGACATGTACGTACTGTCTGGTGATATCTTAAGCAACCCCGGAAGACTTGTATTAATTTTGTACATGTAGGTAGGATTGGCAATATCAATATATTTGGAACGAAGCCTGTGCTACAAGTAATTATGCAAAGTTGTCAGCAGGTGTTCTGGGTTCTCTTTTCATCACCTTGTATCAGCTTTTTAAATTTACCTTCTCCCCAAAGAAGATTTTAAGGTCTTCCCACAATTCATTGCGCGAACGCCAGCCAAGTAAAGCTTTTTTCACACAATGCATTTCTTGAGCTGTTAAGTTTAGAAATAAGAAAGAGGAACACTGATAACTAATTTATTCATTGATGTGAACTAGAACCTACGAGCTCCAACTATGAACGCGCTATGAAGCCATGATTGTGTGCATGTCTATGGGAATGGGAACCGAGACAAATTGGAGACCAGAACTAGGGCATTTTGCCAAAACGCAATACATTGTGGTGGTGTCTTATGAATCTTCTCCCCATCAAAATTGAGATATCGGTATGTGAAGAAAGCTTCCCATCCAAAACTTTAGGTTTGGAAGATGTTTTGTTTAGATTGTTTAGGTTACTAAGTCATGTTCACTAAAATCATTGTTTGGGCTACAAAATCATAGTTTGGGCTCCCAAGTCAATGTTTGGGCTCCAAAATTAATGTTGGGCTCCAAAATCAATGTGGGGCTCCAAAAATCAATGTTGGGCTACAAAAATTATCGTTTACGTTCCAGAGTCATTTTGAATTTTGAAGTACAAAAGCATAGTTTGATAGTTAAATTTGGGCTACAAAATCCTAGCTATAGCAACATCTCTAGGAGAAGATACACAAGCAGTTTAAACGAGCTATAAGACAAACGGCATCAAAGCAGCTCAAAATCGTTCACAGTGTTTACGTCCCCGGTGAGTGGGAATCAGAAGACGAGAACGTGACGGCGACAGAATATTCTACAGACTAGTCTTTGTCAAAGACGCCTCTTGAGCCGAGCGCAGCGAGGCGTCTTTGTGCATTTAGCTATTCCACTGTGTAAGCATAACGTGTCAATCACATATGACATCATCGTAGGACACTATTAACTCCGCCCAATTCTATCGATGACAATGTTTAAAGATACGAATTTATATCGACGACCAAGATGACGTCACATGATCAATCGAGTATTGGACAACCTAATTAGCATACAAAATATCCACTCACCACGCACTGCCAGTGCGCTGCCGTGATTTCCCGTGGACAGTCCGAGAGGATGGTCCGTGCGACTGGCCTGA
Organism: Ophiura sarsii; assembly: GCA_035610835.1. NCBI lineage: Eukaryota > Metazoa > Echinodermata > Ophiuroidea > Amphilepidida > Ophiuridae > Ophiura > Ophiura sarsii. Next base: position 19,205,325 of record CM069445.1, read on the forward strand.
ATTATGTCGGCGTTCGGAATTGTTAGGAGGTGCATCTTGTGTGATGTTCCTCTATCAATTTCAAAGAAATATTATTCTATTGATAAGGAGACGGGGCGCAGGGACGCCACAAGACAAAACTTGAAGTCACGTTTGGACAAGTATCTGGGCGTAGATACTGTGATAACTGGGTTTAAACACGGGCTGACTCGTGGAAGTGGTCATCTGTATGTATGTCAACAATGTGTTAACAGTATGGAAAGATGGGAAAGGGCGACAGAAAAGAAGGAATCCTGGCTCGCCAAATATGCCGATGCAACAACATCAAGCACAACTGTCAATGTAACCCCTAATGCAACAACTCCAAGCAAGACTACCACTGATGGACGGCAAAAACGGATGGCAACAGAAACGCCAAAGAAGCCAGTGAAAGCGCCAAGATCGCGGCTGTTTGGAGCCTCGCTACCCACTAACTCACCCTCATCAGACGAGGATTATTTCGGGGGACATCACTGCCTCACTGTCACCTGCACTCGCTTGCATGAGTGTTAAAGAACGGCCTAGAGCATCCACCAAACAAACTTCAGACTCAGTCCCCAAATTAGAGGTATACACATTTCTTATTTCATATAGCTATTATATTTAAATTTAAAGTTATTCAATTGTAAATAAAATAACACGGTTGTTAAAAATCGCAATATATTCCTCTGTTCTCGTGTCGGACAATTGGCAATAAACAATGCCCACCTGCTGCAGAACTACTATAGGTTTTCCCAGTTAGTTTAACACTTTATTCATTATATTTCATATCTCGTTAAGTTTGAATTCGTCCCAACATTTTGAAGGTTGCATTTGTTAAAGTAAATTTCGTCTTTGGTCAAGTATATTCATATTTTGCGCGATGAATTTAATTTAATGTTCATTTTATTTCGTCCTAACACACTTGCATTTCGTCTGATACAGCGGTAACCTACTAATGTATACATTTATTTCGTCTTTGATCAAATAGTTTCATATTCAGTTCACTTTATTTCGTCCCATGTGGAACGTCCTGCCTAGAAGCATGTAAAGTCCAGCTATAGGCCTATACGTTTTATATATATATATATATATTTATTTATTTATTTAATAAATTATCAAAATGATGCACTGCCCGTATCAAAAGTTAAATATTTATTTATTTATTTATTTATTTATTTCTTGTTCGTTCTTTTTTCTTTTATTTCATATGATTTATATCACTAACTTGTCGGTGGTTCAAATCTAACCTGCAATAATATGTAGGCCTATTCTTCTAACACCTGACGAATATATGTGATAAAAGTATTAAAAATAATGAACAAAGACGAATTATATTTGTGCATAGACCCGCTACCCATCAGGTGATACGAATTCAATCCTTCCTTGACGAAAAGAAATGACCACTGAATTAAATGAAATGGTCATACTTTGAAATATAATGCTCATTGACGAAATTTATCTAACAAAATGCGTAAGTCAGATTTTGGAGACGAATTATAACTTAACGAGATATGAAATATAATGAAAAAAGTGTTAAACTAACTGGGAAAACCTATACTAGTGTTATCGAACGGTAGTTTATATGCACAACACGACTTTCTATTATCTTTTTAATTAAAACTTGTTTGTAGTGACTGAATTATCATTGTTTTGCACAATTTTGATAGAGGGCGCTCACACCTATACAGAATACAGGGCCTTGATACAATTTTGATAGAGGGCGCTCACACCTATACAGAATACAGGGCCTTGATGAAAGGCTAGGCTTAACGTTGATGCCAAGTATACATGAATTAAGTTGTTGAGGGTTTTCAACTAGTCACATGTGCTAATTTGGAGTGTTTCTCGATTCTTTTTCATTTGAAAATGATGGATACACAAACAAATTATGATATATTTTTTTTGGTTCAGAATTGTACAGTATTTTTGAAAACAATATATGCAGTGTCAAAAATCGGTGCAGGCCAGTATCAAGAAACATCAGCATCTAGTTTTTTATTTGGCCTAAATTGGAAAGGGTTTTCACCACATGTTCAGGTGTGTGCAGAGTTGTTAAATTATGTGTATCCATCAAAAGACATTTATTATATATCTTCCGGGTAAAAGGATACAAGAATATTGAATGAGATAGAATCATTGGTCAAATGAATTTTGTATGGTAGTTAACTGTTTTATCCACAAATATAGGTTATAAGAAACGGCTAAAAACATGCCCGCATGTTAAATTAGGGCCTATCCATGAGATGAGCAAGACATCTGTTGAGGAAGGTGACAGATACGGGTGAGCTTTAATATACTTACGGTCTGCGTTGACTGACTTGGGATCCACCATTAGATTCCCAAAGTTTTCGTTTATGATGGCCTGTTTGATCGATTTCCGTGCACCGTCCGATGATACAGTGCTGTCGGGGTCAAAGCGTGCTTCATATTCTACTATAACGCTGCCGTGTCTAAAGCCTGTGATTTTCACGGAGCGTAACCCGTTTCTTGTGTTTTTGTTAGCTTGTAACGCATTCTTAATCTGAAATACAAAACACATGAACAATTTAATAAAAAGCAGTAAATTAAAAAAAAAATAAAAAAATTTTTTTTTACCGTAACATGGATTCAGTCTACTATAAACATGATAAGACTATGCTGGTTCCCTGCACCCTGGATCCTCGGGCCAACTCATCCATAGGTGCAGGTACAGGATTCGCATTTGCCGGCCGTAACTGTAAGTTCAACACATATAATACATTAGGGACCACGTCAAAACTCGACCGCCCGGCAACCGCCGGTTACGGCCGGTTCCGCCCGGTTCTCACAAAACGTGTCGTCTGTTATAATATACACACATAATGAGGTCAAATAGTTACACTCTGGTGAACACGACCGGTTGATAGTGCCTCGTCACACGCGTGAGCAATAAAATCTTGAAGTAATGGGCTCTCAAGTCTCAGTTGACAACCAGTACAATACAGCTATTGATTTTCGCTGGGGTTGGCTTTTTCAATCTGCTGATAGTTCAATTAACTTTTTAAAATCAATACCGAAAGTCTATGAATGGGTTTTTTTATAGAACGATTATAGAGAGAGCTATTATGACCGCAAAGTAACAGATTGATAGTGTAAATTGGTCCGGTTACAGCATTAAGTCAACCGGCGGTTGTTCAGTGTTGCATGCGTGAATATTCATATACCAGTAACACATTTGACCTGAAAGAACCGGGTGGAACCGAAGGTAACCGGCGGTCAACGGGCGGTCGAGATTTGATGTCTTCCCTTACATTGTCGCTCTGTTATGGCATTAAGTAAATAACGATCAACACACTGTAGCTGAGATACCGCAACAAACGCTGAATGCATTGTCGCGCTGCCATAACTACGGCGCAGTAAGGGAATGCAGATACACGTGTAGTTTGTGCCAATCAGCAAATTTGTTATTATTCTAAGCGTGAAGCTGGCTCGATCGAATTTATTTGTGGATCCATTTTTCGTCAATCATGAATATGCATGACTTTTATGCCAGCAAATCAGCTTTGAGTGGAAATCGGCGTGTACCTGCATCTATGGATAAGTTGTATAGAGCCCATTGAAGCGGGAACCATTATTACTATTAGACCTGCCATATCTTTATATCCTTTTGACAAACAATCAAGGTAATCCCTCCAAACCCATATCACTTATTGTGACTCCCCCCATACCTTCCCTCTCCGAATAATTGTCAAATTCACACTTACAAGTGGTGCTATTAGATCTGCCATTTCTTTATATCCTTTTGATGTTGGATCTGTGAAGTCTGACAAACAATCAAGGTAATCCCTCCAAACCCAAATCACTTATTGTGACTTCCCCCCCCCCCCCCCCATCCCCTCCCTCTCCGACTAATTGTCAAATTCACACTTACAATTGGTGCTATTAGATTTGCCATTTCTTTATATCCTTTTGATGTTGGATCTGTGAAGTCTGACAAACAATCAAGGTAATCCCTCCAAACCCATATCACTTATTGTGACTTCCCCCCATCCCCTCCCTCTCCGACTAATTTTCAAATTCACACTTACAATTAGTGCTATTAGATTTGCCATTTCTTTATATCCTTTTGATGTTGAATCTGCTAAGTCTGGCATCCAATCCAGGTTACCCCTGCCGATACCGCTTATTGTGAATTCACCGCGGACACGGATTACATTGGTATCTTCCTCTGTGCAAATAAATAACAATGATGTAAAACGGAACAGTTTGAACATATTTCTCGATTAATAATTAATTCATTTAAGTATGCAATTCCAGGGGTTGAAATACGCAGGAACCAGGGGCCAAGGCGGTGAAAATACACACACTGTTCTACGGGAAAACGCCAAACGGTCCTCTCAGGGAGGGTCGGTTGATCAGCGTTTAATGTTTGTTTATATTTTATATTTTTTATTTTCTAAATCATTTGTGACATTTAAAATGTCACAAATTTTCAAACTTTTCAACAACAAAAATCAAAATGTTTCAAAAATGTCAATTAAAAAACAAAATTGCAAACAAATTGGGTAAACAAAACATTTTTAAAATGGGTCGGTCGAGCCCGTAGAACAGAGAAGGTTTTTTGATGTTGCCTAATGTGTCCATGCTAACCCGTCTATGGCTCTTCAATACTTACTCCTGATATTCTTCTATTTTGCCAAACATAATGGATCTAGGGCACATAATCTCCTGGCCACAGTTCGACATACGTGGGCGCACTTTGATCAGGCTGCGCACGCATGCTTGAAAACTCAAAATACCGCCAACCAACAACACCAAAGCGCCTGACTGGTCAAATTTAGACTGAAGCATTGTACCGTGCCGTAACCACCAACGCGGTGGTCCCATTGCGCCGTCACCACCGACGCAGAGGGGAGTGATGGTGAGTGAATAAGCTCATGTTTATTCATGAGTTTTTCAGTTCTCACGTTTGAGCACCAACCAATCAGAGCCGTGAGGTCGAGATTACGTAGTGTGCACCATGGATGACCATTGCTCCGAAAGTTGGTAAGAAATATGCGCTTTTTATATCTTCACATGCACAAGTTATCAGGGCATGCATGCAAGATTTTGGAATACAGGCGCGTCACACATATGATACGAATATCATACACGAATATCATACACAGTACGCTTCTTGCATTCATGAGGGCCGACACTCTCCTGTGTTAAAAATTCACTGTTGCAAGGAGTTTTGCCAGTTTGAAGCTTCTTCAACTTTGTGCAGTTAAAACTTTTTTTCTGGGATTACATATGAAATTTGGGTCTGTCAAGCGAGTACAAAAAAACTATAATTACCTTATCAGTTTAATTTACTAAGCATAATATTTTCAATTGATACTGCATAGTGTGTACACAACGTATTATAAGTCAATTTTATATTATTCAGCCTATCAATCAATATCTCTGAATCATGCATGCACATGCGAGACAGCCGATCAGCGAGTGCCAATGCTAAGCGAGTTACGGCCGAGCTACAAATGCATCAATTCAGTTCGGGCAGGTATCATTTATTTAACCCCTGGGGTCTACTCTACCTGTCTATTTTACAGTGGTTCAGTGACTTCAGCACATGATATCGGTGCATAAACTCAAATACATTGGTGTATGTATCCACAAGATCAAAGAAAGTCAGCTCTCAACTTCTAGAATGACACAAGAGTATGACTATGGCTATCACTCAGGGTTAGCAGTTACCTTCTAGGAACAACAAAATCACGCTATTTTTCTGTTCAAACCTATTCATACTTCAGCGGCGCCCCTCTCACACAGTGTGTTGACATACTTTGTTTCATTTCACAGTCGGCGGCCGTTTCTGTGACCTGATTGATGAAGTGCACCCAATGTGTTGACTGGAGAGGAAGTTGTAGAATTTGAGTTATTTATCAATCTGCTACACGAAGACGTGAATCATCAACATTGTGGATCACCACGATCAAATTGTACTCTGACTCTTGAGTGGAACAATTAACTGTGTACCTTCCCAGATTGGTTAAGTTTTCTATAGTTTGTTCAGTCAGTACAGAAAAGGGAAATAATGTTGAGGGCTTAGTGCCACAAAGCCTCAAAGAGGATTTTAACATCAATGCGCCTAGTACTAGCGCTGTCTTGTTTTGTGGCCTAGTGATTCATTGGTTTGTAATTAGCGGAGCTACAGTGCAACAGAGCATCAGTTTCCAAAAGTGCATGTTATTGAAATTACGCTCTAATTCAATAAGTAACATATGTAAGACAAGGAGACAATATCATATTATAGAATACAGCTTGGTGATTTAATGTCATAGAGAAAAAAAGGTTTGACCTTATTTGCATATGATTAGCATATTATAAAGAAATACATTAACATTTTGCTTTTTGGAATTTCCAGCAAAAACTATAAAAGCTATTAACACCAAAGTTACAGGAAATGAAGTTCCTATCATTGCCAACAATACTGTCTGAGAAAAGGTTCACATTTATCTTTACTTTTAACAAAAACCCAAAATCTGTCTTAATTAAGCTTAATTAATGACCAAACTCGTTGAAATTATTAAGTAATACTGTGCATCCAAACAAGACTTGCATGGTACCAAATTAAAGGTAAAGATGTGCTTAAAAGAATGGTCTGAGCAGATAATTCAATATCCCTTTAGTATTTAAAATATCGTCCTCCAAACATTTAGTATATTTAAAAAGAGAAAAAAACACATGTAACCACTATTTCATACAACTGTACACAGACTTGGCAAAAGTCTATTAATACTTGTGCAGCCATGCACGCAAACAATGGAAGGAATATGATAAGGATATGCCCATGCTAAAGGACCAGTGGTTTAAAATTCGCGCTACATGAAATTTGAAATGCAATTCGCCAGTGTGCAGTCATAATGGTGTATGTTACTTTAGGTGACCGTGTGCTGACATGCATGGGTGTACTAACAGGTATCGTGTTAAAGGACTGCACTAAGTCTAAATAAAAGTGTTTAAATAGTCAAGGCCATGAAAGGAAGTAGGCAGTAGCTGGTTGGATTAGCGTGTATTGATAATCAAGTATTGGCCAATCCGAAATCAGGTTTAATAAGAAATGTAACAATGCTGATAATCATACAAGGACACGAAATATGTACTATAAAACAAAGCTGTTTTAATTATATATGATACACATACTAGGATTGAAATGTTCATTGTTGTACAACAATCAGGAGGCACTATATTTATAATTCAATATTTGGAAGTTTATGCTCTGTTGCACTGTAGTAGTCTAGTTGATACTAAAGAGCTCTGTTGACTTGGGTTAGGGAGGGTTGACTTGTGAGGCTACAAACCAATTAGGCGCCTTACTACCTGGCGTTTTATTTCGGTTAGTAGTATAATACTGATATTTATTATACAGGACAGTTATTTGATTAAATATCTGTGACCCAACGTGAGTATGAGGCACAATGAGGGATATATGAAAATTGAGTTATTTATATCATGATAATTTGATATGTACAAGTTATTAAGGGACAGTTTGACACCAAAGTCAATGTTATATCACATTCCTAACCAAAGTTACGGATTATAGAAAATAACTTTGTCTCAAATCATCAAATACGAATTGTCAAGTTATGGACATTTAAAGTTTTGGTTTTGTTAACAACTCAATGGAGTCTATATGAAAACGAAATATCTCAAAATGTAGTTTATCTCTTTATTTTCATTCATTTGAGTCTTTTGATGGATACAAGATGTATCAAAGATCAGAAATACGACTTGTTATGAATTTGACTTATTTTGACCATGTCCCACATTTTTGCTCATAACTCAAAATAGCTACTGGCCCATTGTGCCTCATTTACTCATGTTAGTTGGGTCACATCTAGTTCCAAGACACATTTCACAAACAAATACAAATGCCAACAACAACATCAACTGATGTATTCCAGCATCATATCACAGGCACACATAATAACACCGTGTACTATTCTCCAACCAATGACATACACCAAAGAAGATTTTAAGGATATCCCAAAATGCATTGCGCGAGCACCCGCCAACTAAGGCTTTTCACATGATGCATTTGTGGAGCTCTTAAGTTTTAGAAATAAGAAAAAGGAACACTGAGAACTAATTTATTAATTGATGTAAACTAGAATCTGAGAGCTTCAACGATGAATGTGCACTATGATGCCATGATTTTGTGCATTTGTCTATGGGAACTGAGTCGAATTGGAGACCAGAAGGGCGTTTTGCAAAAACGCAATGCATTGTGGTGGTGTCTTTAAATCTTCTTTGAACATATACAAAACATCAACAATGACTTTCTCCTGGGTGTATAATATATTGTAGAGATAGGAGGCTGTATAAACAAAGGAGCTGCGAAGGTTCGATTAAAATACATGTAGATGATTGTCCAGAGAATACGTAATATGGTTCAAGCCTCATGATTTTATTAAAATTCCAATATTTCGGCCATAAGCTTTTATCAAGGTAAAAATAAGCAATGTGACTTGGCGCAAGTACATGTATAGCACTTCCGCTTAAGGCAACGAAAAACACACCTTGTTCTACAGGAAAACAGACACCTCAGGGTGGCATTTTGTTGTTGGGTGTTTTTTGTGTGAACATTTTGGATGATTTTCCAAACATATCCCCAAAAAATCAAAAAATTGGAAAAAATAAATAAATTCAAAATTCAAATTTTGTTGTTGGGTGTTTTGTGTGAAAATTTGGATAATTTTCCAAATATATCCACACAAAAAAATCAAAAAATTGGAAGAAAACAAAATTCAATCAGGCTTGTACATGTATGTAGAACAGTTGTTTGGTTTTTTTTCACAGAGTGGCCAAGATTTATTGAAGGTCTGGTGTACATGTACAGTTCTTCCATCCTAACACCTGAATCAAGTGGGTATTTCAGTGCTACATACAAGTGCAATGTCAACTTACACGGTGAGGTCACTATTATCAACGACCGAAAATACATAATATTTTGAAAATAATCGGAACGTTGCAGGCTGCGATTTCTTAGGGACGCACAATTCCAATCAATTTGTTTTACTTGTTAGTGGGATCTTCATACAACTTTCACTCCCCCCACAGAATCTTCTAAAGGTGCATCCCTTATAATAGGCCTAAAAAGAAAGAAGGTCTGTCTCACATACATTTGGGAAAATAGCTATGTGATATGCGATTTAAAAACGAAAAGAAATAGCTATGCTAAATGCAGGAATTATTTTTTATTGCGTTTTGGTCCACTCCCTCCCCCCCCCCCCCCCCCCCCTTTCGGAAGCCTTACTTGGGACAACAAAAAAACATGGTTATACGGCAAAAGTGACTCCACATACTTATGTGAGACAGATCCTTTTTCAGTTATGCTATGCATGACTGACTGTGCATGTTAAATATCTTTTATTAGGATGCAACCGATGAGCAATCAGGGTCGAAGGCCTGTACATGGAAAATATGATTCCTAGAGATTAGTGAATATTTGGCACTACATATCATAGATCTAGCCAAAACATCCTGTATTTGGTCCATTGATAGCACAATGTTGTACATGTATCTCAGTTAGAAGTGGACATTTTCGCGCAACATACGTTCATTTTCGCGCTCTAAGTCTAAGCAGCTACTGTGAAAATAAAATCCGGAATTCTTTTTTTTATGGCCAAATATCCGGAATTCCAGATATTTCCGGAAGTCTTGCATCCCCGATATATGTAGTGATGAAGCTACAAATCGTGAAAAGAATTTTAAAACATGCAGATCAGTTACAAATTGGCAATTAAAGCGGAAAACAGTACATGTATGTACCATCTAGTTTGTGGAACTAAGTGTGAGATTACCCCCAGGTTCCCCCTTCCAGGCCCGTAACTAGTAAAATTCCTTTTTTTGTACCAATGTACCTTTTTTTTGTACCAGTATACCTTTTTTTGGTACCAATGTACCTCTTTTTGGTACCAATGTACCTTTTTTGTTATTAATATACCTTTTTTTTGTGAAAACGCCCCCCCCCCCCCCCCCCCCACCCACCCCAATTTCCCAATTTTCCGAAAAACGGCCCATTTCCCATTGTGTAAAGCGTTTTTCGGGCCGTTTTGGACCAAAACATGTCCTAACCCCCCCCCCCCCCCCCCCCCCCCCCCCCCCCCCCCCCCAACCCCAACCCCCCGCTCTCAAAATTGTCTGAGATGACTAAAAAAAATTGGGGGCAACCTTTTACGATTTTGTTGGTACCAATGTACCTTTTCCGAAAAATACGCCCCCCCCCCCCTATAAAAATCCTGCTTACGGGCCTGCCCCCTTCCAAGCTCATTCAAGCCATCCTTGCAGCGCTGTTAGTGCCAAAGCAAATGCATCGCTAACGTGTGTTTCTATGGGAAAGATGCCTCGGGAAAACGGCAATATCTTGAGTTACCTTGCGACTCATTGAATGAAATCTTGGAATATTTATTAACACACATAGATCTTACCTGGGTCAAAAACTCAGATGGGGGTGACCGTTTACATTTTTCTATATTTCCCCCTTTATACGGAGTAGTATTTTTTAACACGAAATTACACCTTGTAGCCCGTTGTGACCAATATTTTCTAACAAAACAGTAGATGTATACTCTTTTCATTCGAATTATCTCAGGTACACTTCAGTGAACAAATATAGACCAAATTCAATCATTTTGAATGACATATCATGTCAATATTAACCATTCTTTCCGTTATTTAGGAACTACATTCGTGATCGCGATCGACGGAAGCTGGGAGTTGGACTGTAATAGTGGTGTACACCCGGAGAAATCTCAAGGAACCGATTGTGGAAAGTGAATATTGAGTTCTACATTGTAGATTATCTTTAAAACAAATCTGAAAACTAGACCCCATCTACATATAATACATATTGAAGACATGCTGTGAAAATAAACTGATTTTTGTTTTATTGCTTGGAGAGTATGTATTCCATCATGATGTTGATGTTTTGGATTCTATATCTATGAAAACTTACATTCGATGAGGACTGTACATGTAGGTGAATCCCTATTGGTTTGCCAAATCGGCAATGACAAAGTACAAAATTCCAAGACAATTTGTCGAGTCACTAGGTAATTTTAAATTTCACCATAGTAAAGTAGTTATGTAAACTCCGTGGAAACTGGATCATACACTAAAGTAGTGATAGTATGCGCCATATAGACTTATAAAGGGTTCAAAAAAATAAGCCGCCCTTCCTAAAATTAGATCACGTTTGTTTGCATAACTCTGCACACAATTCGAAGTTTGAGAGATTGAAACACCTATGAAAAGGGGGAGACGCTTGGCTACCCATAGAAAGTTTCCCCTTTTTAATATCATGCTTACTTTTCCAAAACAGTCTCATTTCCAAAAAAATGATATGTGACTGTGATAAGTTATACCAGGGAGTTTATATATATAATGGGAAAGGAAATTCGAATCGCAAAATTGAAGCCTCCCATATATGGGAATGGGCGTGAACCATATCTGTAAATATGTGCGATGTAACTCTTAAAATGACATTAGCATAATTTAGACGCGTGATATAACTCTTAAACTCATTAATTAGCATAATTTAGAAATGTGATGTAACTCTTAGAATGGGGGCGCTATCACGCTAGAGGCTTCAATCTCGGCAATGGGAAACTGTGTACAGTGGCACCGGCCTGGTTATACATACCTGAATCCTCGTAGGAAGACCCTGATCCCTCCAGATCTGAGCTATATGACATTGATGCCGCTACTGATGATGAATAATCCGAATCATCGCTAGGCCCTGTTATCGGCAGTTTACCTGTGCCGCTACCCTGCCCTAAACCGGCGCCGCTTCCTTCGTACGTGATATCCTCCGCTTCTCTCCTTACCTGTGTGCACAAATTATATGAAATATGATTAGTTGAAAGTACGGTAAAATACATGACCCATTTATTTTTACCGTTCATGTCACTTGTACACGATTCAAGTCGTGTACGGTCGCAAATTATCACGATCGTCGCTGAAAAGGCAATAGGAAATAGACAGAAACACAGTCGCAATGTAAGCAAGATACTCGTAATGGCCACTGGTTTATACACACAGCGCGACATTTAGATTGTCATTTCTGAACTTTTTGATGCCAATTATGGCATGTGTACAGTGACATGAAGGTGGAAATAGATGACCTACATGTAAGACAGACTACACAATAGACCTAAATGTACGGCACATAATCTCCTGGCCACAGTACGACATACGCGGGCGCTGCTTTTTCATTTTTGCACTTGGTTTTTCAAAACGCGGGATAGTGTGACAATGGAAACATAGTTAATCCAAATGCAAAGGTGAAAATTGAATTGTACTATGTTTTGGTTTTTGATGCATAGCTTTTCTAATATTCAGTCAATCTTCAAATTTTTTTCTTCAACTTTATATATGGCATCCAGATAATGTTCCATGAAGAGCAACATTTATTGCTATTCATTGTAACGTGCCTGATTACTTTTATTCCAGAACTATCTACTGTTTTGCGCTCTGTGCAGGGCTCAAATTAATCTAAGGCATCCAAGGCAATTCATCGTAGGCAATTGCCTTCGATGCCCCACCTAGTTGCCTTGATACCCTCAATATCTGGCTGTTTTCACATCATTCAAAAGTACATAATTGCCTTGGAGAAAGTTGGTGCCCCTTTCAATTTGCCTTAAATTGCACGCCCTCTCCATTTCTTAATTTGAGGCCTGCATCTACATCCATCTTGTAAAGGCCTGCATCTACATCCATTTTGTAAATGGCCAATAAATGTTATTAACAATCCATTTGTGCAAGTAATAGGTTCCTTGTGAATTTCCTTACTGCTCTATATTATGTATCATCTATGTTCCGTCAAAACCTTGTATGTTTTTCCAGCGCATCAATATGTATAAAAGTAAAACTGCCTATTAACGGTTCATGCAAGGAAGTGTTGCTTTTATGTTCAGAGGCAAGAGCACTTGGGACTTACACACGTACGTACATACTAGGCATGTGACTGTTACACGTTTACACGTGTTACCGACCGCAAGGGTCAAATCCGTTTACAAAAACTTGTTAACGGTTACACCCATAGGTTTGATTTTTCAATAAACCTCACATTTTACACATCTAAAACCCTTATAAGACATACTGAAAAGCAATTACCCTCATGATGACCTTTGGCAGTTCAGGGCTGGCTAGAAAAGACGCAATTCTGGGATCTGGGTCAGAGTATACTAGGTTATGCCCATAGTTTTTTATTTTATATATTTTCACTGATTTGCTAGTTTGCCAATATTAATACTTCAAAGGGTACCACCACTTCAAAATTAAATTATTGTGGGTTAATTGTGAATTTTCAGGCCTTCTAAAATTTTGATTACAGTTTACCCCACATTGTGGAAAGCATGTTGAAAAATTGGCATCACAATAAAAGAACAATTATTTAAAAGTGATAGAATTGAACTGAATTTAGAATGAGGTCATTAGAACAAAATAGAGGTTAAACATATATATAACAGATTCGTGGTTCATGAATCATGATCAGACAAAGTTGGTAAAATGCCAATGGATCTACGGCACATAATCTCCTGGCCACAGTTCGACATAGGCGGGCGCCATCATATCAGCTCAAATTTATAAAAATGTAGCCTTTTTAACGATCGTCCCTCTGCGCCGTAACCACCATCGCAGTGGTCCCGCTGCGCTGTAACCACCGACGCAGTGGGGTGTGATGGTGCGTGAATAAGCTCATGTTTATTCACAAGTTTTTCAGTTCTCACGTTTGAGCACCAACCAATCAGAGCTGTGAGGTTGAGATTACGTAGTGCGCACCACGGATAACCGTTGCACCGTTTTGGGGCGAGCTCGCGTACTTTACGCGAGTTCAACCTCATGTGACATGCGTCCATTTGACTAATGTTTCTGGGTATACACCACCAACGCACTCCCCATAGACGCTACCTACTAATGTTTCTGGGTATACACCACCAACATGACCAACGCACTCCCCATAGACGCTACGTGCAAAGTAGTGGTCGAACAATCGGCTCTAACTTGAGTTATCCCATACATATCCTTATATGACATTTACAGAGATTATTCCGAAGGGATGTCCGCAAAACATATCAAAAGGATATGGCAAAGTGTCGGACTAGATTTCTCAATATTTTGCGATTCATTTGATGTAGCGATTTCGGCCCTTTATTTACGCCCCAAAACTCAGGACGAACCTTCCGCCGATTTCAGTCGTTTAAAACTTTAAAATATTCAAACTAGTGCGATTTATTTTGAAATTCTTACTGTGCACACTCCTAGAAATGTGTAATACCCAAAACTAATAGATATAATTGAAAAAAGTCTGTCAAAATCTCGCAATTTGTACCGTAAAAAGGAACTCTTGCTGTGATAAACTTTTACCGGACGTGTAATCCCATAGTGCATTGGTGGTGTATACCCTTCTAGTGTGATAATACTAGTAGTTGAAAAGCAATCTATTCAAGCAAACTTATTCATTTCAAGCAGAAAATAGTAATATTTTAACAAATTGGGTAATTGGCCTAATCTTTGGGCTTGCAGGCGCAAGTAACGGCAAGTTCCTGATTTGTGGATGGGCACAAAACGAGCGCTACACATGTGTAGAGAACTAGAAGAGAGGTCACAGATCTCTTCTCAAGTTCTCCATGCCATTAACATTTGGTCACATGTTTTCCCAGATATATTTATTGCTACAAATAAAGGTGTTAGGGTTAATTGTACCTTCGGTTGGTCATCAGCCTCGTTAATGAAACGCCAGACGGTCTGCACGCTGAACTGAACCTTGAAGTGAGTAATATACGCATCACGATATCCTTGAGTGATGACACCAACTACTTTATGAAGATTGATTAAAATCACTTGAAACCATTGCAGTTGGTCCAACTGGTGTGTGGACCAGGCGTTATTTTGACCAAGTCTTGCTTTCCATGGTTGCCACGCCGCACCAAACGCACTCGAAGCAGAAATTTGATTGTCTTGTATTTGGTTATTTGCCATTCCCAACGGATCGTCACAATCTGGCGAAAGTTAAACCATAATGAATGTTAATTGCGAGAGTGTACTTCCAGACAAATAATGGTATCACCGGGTTGTAAATTTCTTCGGTTGCAAATTATAAAGAAAAAGAATTAGTGACAGGTTTAAAGAGAAAAGGTTTTGGCCTTGAAAATAATATTCAATTGGATGCACAAAGTATAACTAGGCATACAATCTGCCATTCATGTTTTCCCGGTATCCCTTGTCGTCTCTTCTCAACAACATACCATTTGTATTCTATTATCATTAAAGGGATTGTGCCTGCGTGTGAAATGCTGTCATATTGTGACCTGCTCCCACAAAATGAGCGTAAAGTTGAGGCAAAGATGTTGCTGAATTGAGGCAGCATAGCAGGTTATTGATTTGCCGTTCAAATTGTTGTTGGCATGGACCCATGGTCCCTTCTATTATAGGGGAATTCTAAAATAGCAGTATGTATTATGGCCGTGTGTTTTGAACTCGCCACCCTTACCGTTGCATGTACAGATGTTTACATTTTACACCATCTGAGATTCGAATTAGCATATCGCAATAACTACTTGTTCTACCCCATTAAAAGTATATATTTTCTGAACGGTATAAATCTCACAGGAAATCCAAATATGCTACTGGAATTTAGATAGGACCTGATGGTAACATGTTGTAATTAAGAATGTTCAAAAAATATCGATTTTTTTTTTCTTCATCTTTTGATTTAAGCTCAATAATATTTTTATACCTATATCCCAGTCATAATTTTACTGTGCATATCACTTCCTCAGGCAATTACCCATCAGAACATAATGGCGGTAAATGATAACTTGTTGACATATATACTATATCGAGAAGTAAATGATTTAATTTAATGTTTTTGAATTCCCCTATTTGAGAGCTTTCCAAAAATGTGCGATTTTGCTATAATCGGTTGAATACTCTGTTTGTTATAGTACACACAGAAAACACTATGTAAAAAATTATGTAAATATAGAACTCCATAATTATTATGTAAGAGTTTACATAAAACATGTAATATATGGGTCATTCTTCGGTAAATGTTACATTTCAAGTTTCTAGAAACTCGGTTTTAAATTTCAAATTTTTCTAGCTTTGAATATTTGTTCACAAAGATAAACATCTGTAACATATTAAAAACATGTTTGGCGCAATCTTTACGGATATTTAATTGATTTTTTCTCTTATGCTTACAGGTTTGTCACATACTATAGTCATCTCCGTCACGTTTTTAGTATAAAAGTTCATTAGAAAATATAAATGATTCGAGACTAGAAATTCCCATTCATGTCTCAAACTATAAAATAAAAGAGTATTCTGCTCAAATAAATTCGAATATTTGAGTGTCTCAGTATAACATACCGATTTTATAACTTCGCAAAAGTTTACAACCCCCCAAAATAGCGATTTTTGGTAAAAATGTTGACTGTCACTTTATTTTTCATCGACACCCTCTTAGATAACATATATTTCAGTTAAGTTAGTATGAGAACACTATTAATTTATAAATTACAGCTGATAATCATGTTCAATGCTGTATTATTTTACAAATTATGAGTATCAAATACTCATGTGACGGAGATGACCTGCATGTAAAGTCATATCCGTCACGGTGCCCGGTCATCTCCATCACACAGAAAATGTGACGGAGATGACGGAAAATGACGTGACGGAGATGACGATTTTAAGTTTTGGGCCGGTATAACTTCGCCGGAAAAGTATGTCTAGCAGTCTACTTCACGGGTATCATTAGTGGTCATTACTCTTATTTCACCAGTAATCCTAAAAATCCAATGAATACATACTTTCAATTGATTCTATAGCGTTCGGAGATGACACTGAATAAAAATATTCACATACAATGTTTCAACACAACCCAATTTTTGATGTACTGCTAAATAATACCGCGTACTAACCTTGCGTGTGTTAAAGTTTATTTGCGGTAAGTTCAAACGGTCAAAGCAGTGTTTCTATTCTCCTTTTATTTCGAATGATATGGTGCTGCATAAGGCTCGTGACGGAGATGACGCAAAACACCGGGACAGAAATTTCCCGACAAAAACTGGTAAATTAAGCTCCAATAGGCATATAATTCCATAATTGGCTGGATGAAATACGTTTAAATTGTTAATAACTAGTGTTTATGAGTATTTTCATGAAAAAAATCCCCTTCACAAAATTAATATGGCAATCGGAAATTTTACGCGTAACCATCGGGACATAGGTGTTTGTAGGGTATTGGCATCAAACATTTGACAAATGTTATATAAACAAATAATTCTTCAGCCTTTTATGATTTTATTATGATGGGGAATATGTTTATGAACAGAAATATACTAAAAGAAGTATTCAAGTGTAACGAAATTACCAGATATAGGATATCAAAGTGTCGGGACATGAAATGTGACATTTACTGAAGAATGACCCATATACCCAAGCTTGTGTCAATTCCTATGCAAAAGCTTAACACAACTGTTTACATAGTATTATGGAGTTCTATTTTTACACAGATTGTGTATTTTTTACATAATTTGTGTAATTTTTTTGCATAGTGTTTTCTGTGTGTAATGAATGTAAAACCGATGAATTAGGGCACGTTCACTGTGTAGCGAATAGGGAAAAACCAAGGACAATGCAATCGATTCATGATTACAATTGCTACATAATAGTTGTCACGTTTGCTGATACAGAATCTTATAGAATATTAAATAATCTATCAAATGAGAGCAAAATCATGTTTGTACCCTATACAAGGATGACACCCGCCAACCCTGACTTTCACAATATAATCAATCATATCTCAGCCAAACAGTTACAGAAATACCTGATTTATTCACGCAATGTAGCTAGATAAATAGACTTTACATGACACCTCAACCTTAGCTCTACCACATTTTAGTTGTTGAATTAATAGAGAGAGATGGATGATTCGTTACCAAAAATGCAACGCAAGCACCCTTTTTGGGTGGTGAGTTCAAAACACATGGCCATACTTATTTTAAGAGTATTACCAGCCATGCCAGGTTATTTATTTTATAATCCCGCTATAAATAGAAGGGCTTGGTCCATACTAACAACAAACGGCAAAAATCAATAACATGCTATCCTAGCTTAATTCAGCAACATCTTCGCCACGACTTTACGCTCATTTTGTGGGAGCAGGTCATAGCGTTCAATATATAGTTAGGGGATATTTCCGTTAAAGCCCCACGAGGGTTCACCATGATAGTTATGATACCCTGGCCCACTTCTTTGTAATCTTATTATTTATATTGTATTAATTTTATGACATTTTATGCTGAATAAGCTCGTAAACATCGACTGGTTGGGATGACGTTTGGCCTACGTTGGGTTAAGGAGAAGAATAAACTCGTAAACTTGACTGACTGTGGTGACGTGCTACCACATGCAGCGGATGCAAGATCTGATTTCCATTATTCATTTGTTCATTACATAACACATCTTAATTTCGTGATCTCTTCTGTTCATTATATCACTTTCTTTTATTACATGGCACGTCTTTTCATTACATGACACATCTGTTTATTACATGACGCATCTGTTCATTACATGATCACATTTGTCAATTTTATGGTCCCATCTCTCCATCGGATGATCTCATCTGTTCAATACATGATGATATATTCTTGTTTTAAGCATGTTTTCTGAGTTGCAGTGAACCAGTTGATTGACCCATTAGAGCCCGGCATCAGAGCTCACTTATCAAACTGTATTATACATTTCACGGACATAAATTATGCTAATGAGCTAATTCATGAAGGGCGCCGCTCATTAAATGACGTCACTCGCATCATCGGGTTTTCCCGATGATTGAAATCCGTCGATTGAAATTCTAGGTCGAGTAAAATGATGTGCTTATTTGTTGTCTGTGAGCTTTTGTGAACTTTTTCCCGTATTGGAGTATTTTTTTATTGAAAATAGACAGTTCAAATTAAACGTTGGTTCCAAGTTCAACAAACAGCACATGTATTTAAGGTTGACAGCAACTACAATATGCAGGCAACATTTGAAAAAAAAACGATGCCCGGCTTTGAAAGGGAGTGTACAGGGAAGTGTACGGGTGAACATGACAAACCAAAACAGCCTAGTAAATAATCACCTCCGTGGCGCAATTGGTTAGCGCGTTCGGTTGTTAACCGAAAGGTTGGTGGTTCGAGTCCAGCCGGGGCGTTGTTTCTTTTTGCATTTAATGCAGATCGACAAATCACAGTAAAAATATAATATTGACAAAATCACAGACCACTTACACAAAAATCGCATCTGCGCATGCTTCTGTCGTGATCGAAATCCAACACACAAGCAATGGGCGAGTTTTATAAGTGGAGCTCTTTGTAGAGAGTTACCAGTTTGATTTCTAACTCAGTTCATCAACCTTGTAAATGTCTGTTGGGCTATTGTTCACGTTTGCTCTTTATGTACAAACAAAATGATATCTGAATCTGTCCATCAAAAACCTAATCGGGGGATATATATGAAAAAGAATCTTACCACATGTAGTAGATGCAAGATCTGGTACCCAGGCTGCAGAATTTCCATCTCCAACAGCGGTGCACACACCTGATGTTGGTCCAATTGGTACAAAACCCGCATCACACGTGATTGTTTGTGCTCCATCTAAAAGAAAAACTTCTGACCCCGCTGCGACTTTTCCATTTGTTGGTGCTTTGAAAGCGACACACGTGGGTACTAAATCCATGTAATAAAATAGAATGTATTAATTGAATTCAGCATGAACATGTAAGAGAATGCCGCAGATTGCTTTGAACAAAACAATGAATTAGAAAGCAGTAAGACGAGGTTTACATATCCGATGACAACATGTTGCGCACGTACAAAATGATACAACTATCATACACAACAAGATTTGTGATCTCACAGTTAACCCAACACACAACCATCTACAGTGCCTGTTTCAGAATTCACACCACCAAGTGGTTCGCTTATACGTTTACATGCTAAATGAGTGTTACAAAATGCCAATTTTCTCGCTTATAAAGCGACTGGATTTTTCAATTTGACATTTTCCTTAAATTTCATGATATCTTTGATCATTAAATCAAAACAATTATATATGATATCCCCGAAAGTTCTGAGAAATTGGCCCCAAAGTTGGACAATTGGTGTAGTGCCCTTATTTATCAGAAAAAGTTGAGAAATGTTACCAGAACATTTACAATTAAAATACACCCAAAAAACCTACAAAATGCATTGAAAATATTTCTGTTTGCACTGTAGTATTAGGTAATAGTTCAAAAATCAGGATTAGGCCTAAAAAAAAGGTTGATTTGCGTAACCCGACCGACCCTATTTTTACCGCCGACCCTAAACATTTTTTTTAAATTATTATTATTATTTATTTATTTTAATTATTATTATTATTTTTTTTTTTGTGTGTGAGAAAAAGAAAAAAACACAGTGAAAATGTGTATTTGTGCCATTTGTTTATGTCTGTATGGTATATGTGTGATGTTATATAAAATTTCATAGACGTTTTATAGATTTTTAAAAAAAGAAGAAAAAAAAGAATCCGACCTACCTACCCTATTTTTTTCTTCTATGTTACGCCAATCAAACCTCTTTTTTTAGGGCTAAGTACACTTGGGACACTGCTAAATCAGGTATTTGGCGGGAAATTTGAATTGTTTGTATGAAACAAGTGGTAAGAAGATTGCATAACATGACACCAGAAGCAGGTAAATCCCAATTGTTTTGTAAGTATGATAAAAAAGAAAATAACTTTAATCCCTGTGTAATTTGATATATGTAGTATAATAGGAAAAAGTAAGGAGAGGCAATCGAATAAAAAGTATACAAATATCAGTATTTCAAATAGCTAATTTTTATTGAAAAATGCCCAGTCAGTGAATCACTAATATTGCGGAATATCAAACAATTTAGGAAAAATCCAAGCAATTAACCAGTTTGGGAGATTCCATATGATAGTTAACTAATTATCTGAACTTATTCGCATGAAACCTGCAGAAAATATGCGCATGCGCAGACGGCAGATCATTTTGAACTGGGCCAAAAATGGCTAAAATCATGAAATTTACCAGATAAAAGATTACTATGCCTTCAAATTATACTCAGAAATAATGAAAATTGCTTAAATCAATGTGTAAAAGTATTGTGATAGTCAGAATGAAGATATACATGAATGTATCAATCAAAGATGGCTGCCACAACCTCTCTTATTACTGTTATCTTTAGAGCTACTAGATATGTATTGTGTAAGTAATCGTCACATAATTTCAGTGGTTTGAGGAAATTTTATGAACAGCTCCTTTTGAAATCCCCACTATTATTGCTTACATAACAATTTATTAAATTATAATCCCTCCATTGTTCTTTATCCTTTGTTGTTTTCTAAGGTATATTATTGCGGATTTTGCTAAATAAAAGCGTATTTGAGATGGTCCCTTCTTGTTCGTATTAAGGAATTCCGATCTAAAAAAGAGTGTCAAGCAGAGATAAGTGTGTGTTCTAACTATGTGCCAAGTGTTATCTGTTTTTATGCTTGCATTGCCGAGATACATGCAAATGTATCAATCAACCCATATTCAACATATTACATATCCAGCCAAATAATTGACAGATTTCAGTCAGTATCTGAAACCTATTGTGTTTATGTTAATGACGTTACATAACCACAGGTATCTAACGATCCAAAAGTGTATTGTTTTGAAAGACAAAGGTTCATACTTTGTATTGATCACATTATCCCTCATGCATCCCATACCATGATCACTTTCATTATTTATTGACTGCCCCTCGTATAAATTGCTCTAATTCTTACCTATGACAGTGAGATGTGTGAATGTTCCATTGTTGGGCTCATAGTTACCAACTACAACAACCTGGCACCCATACCAGCCATCGTCTTCCGGCCTGATATTCTCTATCTGTAGTGAGAGTCCATTGACTATCTTAACTCTGCCATTGTACTGATCACCGATCAAAGGTTCATTAGAGACAAAAGCTACGTAGAAAGGGGTCGGTAGATCTGTGCGGACCCATTGGAGAAGGTAGGGGACAGATGCAGTGAGTGGGGAGGCGGTTGGTAACGTCTCATTACAAGGTAGCACCACTGTGTCGCCGCTTCTGGCAAATATCTGACCCTCTTCTGCACTCTCTGTAAAATTGGATGAACAAATAAAACGGAAAGAGGAATTAGCTAATGATTTACTTACCAATGGTACATTGGTGATGTCATGTGATATTAACAATGTAAAAAAATTGTTCACAAAAACACAGGATGCCAGGTTATTATCAACCCATTTATGCCATAAATCAATAATACCTACATTGCCAAAAGTTCAGAGTGCCAATCTATATGTATTGTGCTCTCTAAATGTAAAAAGAGTGGAAATTCACTCGAAAAGGAGTGAAGGGAGTGAAACGCAGGACCCGTTTTAGAGTGGAACATTTCCACTCTAAAATGAGTGTGAAAGTTAATTTTTCACTCTCAATAGAGTGAACATTGTCATATAAAATTCCCTTTTCACTCCTTTTAGAGTGTTTTTCCACTCAAAAACGTGTTGTCGTGCATTTAACTCCTTGAAAAAGTTGAAAACCACTCTTTTACATTTAGAGAGTGTGGAGTAGATATTGTAATATTTCGAATCAAATGTTTACCAAATTTGTCATAGATTGTATCAAATTGAGAAATGTGCCTTTGCCAATGACAATGTTCTTTGAATGGAAACCGGATGAATGGTCTATTGAACCACACACAAATGCGGTGTGTGTGTAACATCCGTTCCAATTTGTATGAAGAAGTATAGCAACATGATGTCTGTACACCCAACAACCCATAGAAACACAGTAGCTGGGAAATATTACAGGATTATCTTTACAAATAGTTTTTATGTTTCCAATACACCCAGGGTCTTGGATTCCACTTGCCAATCTCAGTCTCACAGGGATCATTTTACGGAGAGTATAACTAAATGCTGTCCACCACAAAAGAATCTCTGACATACTAATTTGATATACAGGTCACATTTCAATAAATGATATTAATTGAAGAATGACTGATAAACAGAACAGTCACTTTTATAGCAGAAGCGCCCAAAATTAGAGGTCTGCATATTCAAAACTAATGATAGCGTCTTTAAAAAAACTCTATTTTGTATATAATTAGTGCATCATGATTTTACATCAATTTCGATATAAGGCCTAAAAAAAGGGTTTGATTGGCGTAACCCGACCGATCCTATTTTTACCGCCGACCCTAAACATTTTTTGGTTTTTTGGGTTTTTTTGTGTGTGAGAAAAAGAGAAAAAACCACAGTGAAAATGTGTATTTGTGCCATTTATGTCTGTATGGTATATATGTGCTGTTATATAAAATTTCATAGACGATTTATAGATTTTTTTTAAAAAAGAATCCGACCTACCTACCCTATTTTTTTCTATGTTACGCCAATCAAACCTCTTTTTTCAGGCCTAAATAACGCCCCTCGTCCATCTTTTATAATGTCAGGCTGCATGTATAATTTAAGGCTTAAATAGGGTTGCTTGACCTTTTTTTGTTGTTGATACTTTACTTGGTCGTTGTTGAATTTCTTGTATATATATCTAGACACATGTTATTAGATTGTGTGTATAAAATAATACAAATGAAATAGTAGGTATTTAATCCTAAAACTTCTCGAAGTCCTCGATATCTAGGGAGTAAAAGGTTCAAAACAAACATTTTCTGGCCTTGAGGTCGGATCAAGGCCTAAAATTAAGAACCTATTATGCCCTTTTTGTTGCCCTATTACTATTAGCCCAACTGGAGATATTATAATATCTATCGGGATGCGTGTGGAAAGAGGAACAGAGTGAGTCGACCACTGAACAAACATGATGCCAAGGAGATAAGAATATCTGTACAGGATGTTCCTGATTTTGAGGATTGGAGTGGGGTTGTTCAATTTGTTATTTGTAAAAACAAACCAATAGGTATCACTCCAAAATGCAAGTTCCTTGTTATCTTTCATAACTTTCGTTATGAAGTAAGGACAGGTTCAACCTTCTTTGAGGTACTGTGTCACAGTAAAGGTTTCAAAAACAGCTATTTGAATGCGTGTTTAACAAAGTTGCTTCCTTAAACATGTTAAATGCCGTTATCGAGTCATTTATGTTCAGACCATCACATATTTAATCATGTTTTTTTTACAATGTTAATGATGGTTAAATTACATGAAAAATATGTTCTTATCAGTTCTTATCATACATTAAGGCGTCGTGGTGGTGGTGTGTGACCATTTTTAAAACAGTATGAGCTCCCTCTATACAAATAATATAATACAACGTCATCGATATCAAGTGGTATTTTATTGTGATATGTTATTATATAAACATTGATGTATAACTATAATCCATGTTCTAATAAAAAAGAATCAAAACAAATATTGAAAGACAAATATTGGGCAATTGATTATTAATTAGTCACTTAAATAATTAATTCATTAATTAATTAATTAATTAATTAATTAATTAATTAATTAAGCCTTTTGCTTTAAGACATATCAATCCTCACTCACAACATTTATGAGCCTTGGTCAAAACGTATAACAATTATTTTCTGAGCATGATTCATCAAAACACGTGATTCCCTATCTTAAAATAAAGACGCCAGAGGTAAAAAACTATCTAATTTTGCGATCTATTTAATTTCGCTAATAAATTGCAGGTTCAAAGTAGCGAAAATAAATACCGCAAATTATGCAATTCATGTTTTATGATAATTGGTTACTATTTTGACTTGATTAAATTGAGTAACCACCTTACTGAACACGCAGAAGTAGTTTAACAATTCACAAAAATAACCAATGGCAAAAAGCAATAAGTTTCCAGATTCGGATCCATTATACAGGTTGCCGTTTTTGCCGTTTGCCCTGACTGTTAAGTTAACGCGATAGTCATCTTATTGGGGCCGCAATTTTATTCCACGCTCCATATAAACTGAATAGCGGCCATCGCGACAGCGGGAATTACGTTGCTGCCGGGGATAATTTTGAAACGACCGTGTATTAAGCTGCGGCGGTGGGTGAAAATTCGAGTTCGTTCGGGGTAACGGTTTTTGTTCGGAATGGCGGGATTTGTTGCGGCGGCGGGTGGTGGAGGGGGGCTAACTTTCGTTTCGGGATTGTGGGATATATTGGGGGGGTCGGGACGGCGGGATCCTTGTTGCGGGAGGGAAGTTTCGGGATGGCGGATTTTTTGTTGCGGAGGGGTAGTTTCAGGATGGCGAGACTTGTTGCAGGGGGGGGTCGTGATGGCGGGATTTTTTGTCGCGCCGGTGAATTAATTCGCGTCCCCCTTCCCCATTAGTAAACAGTGTTTTGCCGGATTGCCTACTTACGAAGGCGACCCTGCAGGGCCGTGGCTTGATTCCCGCGCTTAGTATTTACAGTCACAACTTATATATACGCTGGTGGGATATGACTGCTTTCATGATTTCGTGAGTGGCAACAGCGAAAATGTCCATTATTAATGTTTATCTTGAACTCTGAAGTAAATTATATAAGAAATAATTCTTCAACACTACTGCCTAGCCCTTAAACACTTTCCACGCTGCAATCGTCTGTAGACGAGTTCCAAAATGTCATAACAATATTGAATTTCATTACTATATTAACAATTACCACGAAAAATGCATTAAAATAAGTACAAACATGCCTAGTATCTGTTCAGTAATTTATGAGATAAGACTTTGAAAGTTGGTAAAGATTGTTGAAAAATCTGTTTTATACGGTAACATAATACCCGCGTGGAAAGTGTTAAAACCGCTCTGACTATGACCTACTTATTTAACCTAACATGGTTTTAAATGTTACAATTTTCTTTTCAAAAGTATGGCAATAAGTTTGGAAAATAAAAAATGAAATTAAGGTTGGGGATATGATGTTGTGTAAACTGTTTAGCTTTAGGGTGGTGTCATGGGTGTTTCTATCGTCATCTTTATTTGAAAGTTGGAAAAGATTGTTGAAAAAACTTGTTTGATATATGGACAAACCAATAGTAATAGCCGCGTAGAAAATATTTAGTGAATAACCCGTAGTTCGCATCATTAAAGTGTTAATTGTAAACAGCTTAGGGATCACGTCAAAACTCGACCGCCCGGTTCTCACAAAACGTGTCGTCTGTTATAATATACACACATAATGAGGTCAAATAGTTACACTCTGGTGAACACGACCGGTTGATAGTGCCTCGTCACACGCGTGAGCAATAACATCTTTAAGTAATGGGCTCTTAAGTCTCAGTTGACAACCAGTACAATACAGCTATTGATTTTCGCTGGGGTTGGCTTTTTCAATCTGTTTAAAGCTCAATTAACTTTTTTAAATCAATACCAAAAGTCTATGAATGGGTTTTTTTATAGAACGATTATAGAGAGAGCTATTATGACCGCAAAGTAACAGATTGAAAGTGAAAGGTCCGGTTACAGCATTAAGTCAACCGGCGGTTGTTCAGTGTTGCATGCGCGAATATTCATATACCAGTAAAACATTTGACCTGAAAGAACCGGGCGGAACCGCCCGTAACCGGCGGTCAACGGGCGGTCGAGTTTTGACGTCCTCCCTTAATACAATTTTTCAACAATACAATTTTTCAACAATCTTTTTTCAACAATCTTTTCCAACTCTCATAACTTACTGAACCAACGGGATTGGAACGTTACCAATTTTATATAGGTCCACATGGCAGCAGGTCTGTCACGACCGGCTCACCTCCCTTTTTAAATGTGTTTTATATATTGATTGTTGTGCAATAGTGCTTTTTGTAAAACCTTGCCTGGTGGTCAGTATAGGCCCCAGTTGTTAATGTTCTCTTCTTTATTTTTTATGTGGTTATTTGACTGAATAAAGATGATTTAATAATAACATACACAGCCAATCCAGAGTTCCACAAATTTCACTTATGTTCAGCTTCAGAATGCTATAAATTTGGACATCGTAAATAACCTGATTAATTATATCCCAACTTTTGTGTATGTGTTTAGTATCTTGTTAGTGTTGCTTGAATCAACACTTCTAAAGTTCTATCAGTGTCTTACTGTGCAGGGGTTTGTACAGCAGAGTTCTGCCACATAAATCATCACTAATACTAGTACTGTCGATGAGTGTTATTAATTCCTTATAGCACTCGGCAGCTACGCTGCCTCGTGCTATAAGTCATACTAATAACAACTGGGACCCTACTTTCGGTAGGTAGGTATTATAGTTATCCATGTGGATCAGCAGGCATCTTGTCGCGAATACAAAACTGTGTTAAGATTTTCAGTAAGACGATATACCTGTTTCATGATAGATGTATTTTATAGCACAATTCCTGCTTTGAATTCAACGTCATTCACCATGCACCAACTCTGTTTATTGTATACACATGGAAAAAAGTATCGCACCACTTTTTTTTCTTTGAAAAGTGCAAATGTGGCCTCGAATTTTGCCACCATGGTGTGATATTAAGGATCATTTGTTTGCGTAAGCTGTCCAACAAAATGTTGTGCAATAAAAGGGCCACATTTTAGTTTGTGACGTAATCGATGTAACGTTTTTTCAAGGCCAAGGGGAAAATGCATGTTTTTGTCCAAAAACATGCATGAAAAAAGTTTGGGTATAACGCAATATTGAGAGGCCCGATGATTGATCTCTAAAGTTGTAATCTTTGGTAACACAATTAAGTATTCCAAGGTCAAAGGTCATCTGGGGTCAATTTTTTTTAAAAAACTCCCTTTTTCGTACGCCCAACGGTTATGGGGTCTAAGGTCAAAATAGGTCAAATTTTAAAGAAGTTCAAATGACAAAAGCAATATTGCGAAGGTGTTGACCTAGGTCAAATAAACAAAAACAAAATCAATGGTGATTAATATAATGACTATTTTAAGTTTTTAAAGTCTATTCAATATCGCGTTATACCCAAACTTGTTTCATGAATGTTTCTGGACAAAATCATGCATTTTCCCCTTGGCCTTGAAAAAACATTACATCGATCACGTCACAAACTCAAATGTGGCCCTTTTATTGCCCAACATTTTGTTGGACAGCTTACGCAAACAAATGATCCTTAATATCACACCATGGTGGCAAAATTCGAGGCCACATTTGCACTTTTCAAAGAAAAAAAAGTGGTGCGATACTTTTTTCCATGTGTATATATAGGAATGGGATTAGGCCTGTACATATGGATATTTACACTTTCCACGCGACCATTGGTTTTACCATATCGTCAGCCTGCTTCGATAATTGCCTAACTCACTTTTCAGTGAAATTGAGTTTTTTGCATAAATCATGACTTCGTTACATTATGCACATGCTGTTATAATACACAAGTCATTGACCAATCAAAAGTGTTGGTAAGTGCAGCACAATTGTGAGTTAGGCAGATTGTACTAATGATGAAAATTGTTTAATATGGGTCATATTAACTCGTATTAGGCATACGAGGGGCATACAATAAATACCCGCAACCATTGTTGTTCTCCACACCTGAGTGATTCTGTGAAATCTAAGTGGGTACATTATAAAGTATGAACCTTAATCTATCGTTTAACACAATCTGGATTTACTGAATATTCATAATTACGTAATAGCATTAGCATAAAATAACCCATATTTGGACACTGAAAAACATGCCACTTTGGCAGGAATTTTGAATTTGCTTGATAGGCACGTGTATTGAAATGAGCAGAACTTTGTTCCGGATTAGTGCGAAAGTCTAACATTTTGCATCAGGAAACCAGAGACCATGTTCAACAAGGTCCTAAATGGAGAGGTTCTGTCAACGACAACTTTTGGAAATACACTGCATCTTATCTTGGTCAACATTAGGCTTTGACAGTGAGCCCCAAAATGCCGAAAATCCAAAGAAATGAAAATGATAGTTATAGCAAACAATTGGGATTTCCTGAAATACCACAGCAAATGCAGGATTTGTTATTGTATAGATGACAGGGTATCAATAAATACATCGAGAATTGTTGAACTTGGAATATAAATCTGCGCATGCGTAGAACGCACGGTGGTCAGAAAGCGCTCATAATGAGTAGAAATGTTAAACAATCACTGCAACCAACGTAAAAGTTACAGATAACGAATTGAATTTAAGAAAACAAGAACTGTGGTGAACTTCAATACATATACAAAGTTCAAAAATGTAAACATCTATTTGAAAATACAATTCAATGTAATGTTATGGTCAGTATAGTGAATTTACTCAAATTGGGTAAAAAGAGCTTCATTGTATAAACATTTTCTCTGCAGAAAACGGTTTCAGATATTGTCTTTGTAATCTCCCATTTAAATCTATGACATGTAACAATGAGGAACAAGAGGTTTAAGACAAATCTTGCGGTTGGATACCTTGACCTTGACTGTTTATTCATTAAAGAATTTCGTTTAAGCTATGACAAAAAGATGACGTTTTAATGTTACATAATAAGTATTTTTTCTCCATAATTTGCATCTGAAAATAAGTAATGTTGAGCACATAGTACTGGTCTATCACTGTTTCAAACGGCAACTTATTCCATGCATCGGTTCTTGAGATATTTTGAAAACAGTAGGCCTAACTGTGCATCAAATTGCTTGCAAATATTCTCCGCCCTGATCAGCTATTTTTCATGCAGTGTCCAGAGAGTATTGATTTTACGCATGTGACATTATGTAATCCCACAAACGATATTGTTCATTCATGCATGCGAGGAAAGATAAAGACCCATATTTCAAATTACCCTAATTCTAGTTGGCATACGTCGCGCATGAGTGAAGAAAAACAATGGTTGCAGGTATTTATTGAAGGCCCCTCGTATAACAAGCCACATTTCACTTAAAGGTATATCCCCAATCTAATTATATCCAACAGTTACCGCTCCTGTTGGAATTCACCTGCACTATTCATGGTGCTATTCAACATATTGTCAGCCTACTTCGATAATAACTAACTCACTTTTCATACTTTTGTTGTTTTCTATGAACTAGAAAAAATGAATTAGGCAATTATCGAAGCAGGCTGACGATATTCAAAACAGATTTTTTCTTTCTTTCGGAAACTACTGAACAAATACTAAGCATTTATGTTTGTACTTATTGTAATGTATTTCTCATGTTGATTCCAAACAATATGGCAATGAAATTCAATAATGTTGACAATTTGCCGTGGTATTTTGGAATGTCGTCTGCAGACGCCTGCCGAGTGGAAGGTGTTAAACCTCTATACACTACACTCTATGAGCGTGTTTCTACTGGGGGCACTGCAAAAAGTAAACGCTAATAAACGATAAGTTTTAATCGGTAAGTTTTTAATCCCCCCTGTTCTACTCGCGAAAAGTTACCGCTAAGTTTATCGATCCTAGTCGATGGGCTACGACATTTGACATGTGACATTGCCACCACACCTGAAAAGATTGCTTCACAATGTGTATAACCTAGCGTGACACAGTTCACGGCGCATACCGCTAAGATTAATCGCTTTACTGTTTCTATTGGGTTTATTGCCGATTAGTGCCGATTATTGCCGATTCCAAACCTGGTTTGTGAAGGTTTGTGGGATTACCAAAAATACCGATTCTTACCGGGTTCTGCCTGTTTCTACTGGGCAAAGTTAGCGTTTATTAGCGGTTTCTACCGTTTCTTCCCTATTAGAAACACGCTCTTTGTACACTTACCTGCTGTTGAAAGAAGTATTGAAAGTATCAATCCCGATGAAATTATTATTGTTGCATCCATGTTGACGCCTGCACACACAAATGTATTATATCAGGATGTGTGGTTATATAAGTCTTATATATACAACAAATTATGAAGCTATTCAACATAATATGTCCAAGGGAAATCCCCTGCTTTTTAAGACGATTTGAACGGTCGCTCAGAATGTTTAACCTATGAATGAATGAATGAATGAAAACGTGATTTATTAAGCGCATTTCCAAAAACACGATCAATGCGCTGTACAGGAATTATATAATATAAAAGATAAGCATAATAAAAAAATACCAATCAAAGTACAAAGTACATTAAAGATAGGTTACAAGATAATTAAATATACAATGTAATAATATACAGATATAATTTAAGCATTAAAAAGCATGGATTAAAAACACACACATTTTATTTATTTTATAAAAGGGTGCATTTCCATCCGAAATTGACCAACAAATTTACACCTGCGGAAATAGATGAGTTTTAAGCATCTTTTTAAAAGATTTGACACTGCATGCGGTGCGTATGGAGAGTGGGAGATCATTCCACAGCCTTGGACCGATATATGAAAAAGCGGTTTCAGTCTTAGTATGTTTGTTGAAAGGTACAACAAGGCGGAAAGTGTCGTTGGAAGATCTCAAACCAGCTCTTGGACAGACATACGGCATCAAAATCTGAGATAAATAGGTAGGCCCCAGATTATGTACACCATTGTACACATGCAGCAAGATCTTGAAGTCAATTCTCTGCTGGATAGGCAACCAATGAAGCTTCCGCAAGAGTGGTTCAGCACTTGTGCGTCTATTTTTACAAAAGACTAGACGCGCAGCACGATTTTGAAGTTTTTGCAGGCACTGAACATTAAATTTAGAAATGCCACCTAAAAGAGAGTTGCCATAATCCAGCCGAGAGAGGACTAAAGACCTCACCGCATGTGCACAAGTATCGTGATCAATAAAACGACGGATACGACGAATGTTCCGCAGGTGAAAATTAACCGTACGACATATGGAACTGACCTGTAGATCCATTTTTAGAAATGTAACTCATACATTTCTGATTGAGGGGGGAAGGGTCAATCACAGATTCACCGATCTTCAAGTTAACCTCAGACAACAAATCTACCTGTCGAGGCGAGGAAATGAGGATAAACTCAGTTTTAGTGTCATTCAGCTTGAGCTTTGCCAACATCCATCTCCCCACCTCGGCAATGCACATCGTTAGTCTGCTCTGCGCATCGTCGAAGTCACCAGGCACTTTCGGATCAAAACTAACGTACATTTGGGTGTCGTCAGCATACACGTGGTAAGGAACATTAAAGCGGCGCAGGATGGCAGTCAAAGGTTTGGAATACAGGGTAAAAATCGGTGGACCAGCAACTGACCCTTGAGGAACACCGTATTTCAGTGGATGAACAGATGAGTAACTATCTAAAACACAAACTCTACTAGTACGATTAGTAATATAAGAATTGAACCAGCTTAAAACACAGCCGTCGATACTGTATTTACTATTGAGCCTATTAGCAAGAACGTTGTGATCGATAGTATCGAAGGCTGAGGACATATCTAATAAAACAAGCATGACAATCTTACCTCTACCAAGTTCATTTATAATGTCATTTTTTACACGAAGAAGAGCAGTTTCAGTACTGTGAGCAGCTTTGTAAGCGGATTGGAATTCATCAGTAAGATTTTGGGATTTTAGGTGTTCATTTAGTCTGGAAACAGCGGGGTATTCAAGGATCTTGCCAAGGGTGGGAGGTTCGAAACTGGGCGGTATTTTTTAAGTACATCTTGTTCAAGGGTCTGCTTTTTAATCAGAGGAGTGATCACTGCTTCACGGAGAACAGACCAACTCGAAAAGAATTGTTAACAACAGACATAACAAATGGAACTATAATATCAACACACTCTTTTAACAACCAGGTGGGCATTGGATCCAAGAAACTAGTTTTATTTGGAATTTTGGAAATTATCTTTCTAACCTCGAATTCATCAACATGTGTGAAGTTTGTAAAAATGTCAACATTATCAGTATTGCACTTGTCTTTTGATTCATCACAATTAACATTATCAGTATTGCACTTGTCTTTTGATTCATCACAATAAACATGACTTAAGTTATTGGTATACACACTGTTACACTCTTCCTGAGAATCACAAGCGCTAACATCAGATTTATCAAGTTCCACTCTGATATTATTGATCTTCTCACTAAAGTAATCAGCGAAATTATCACTAAGAGTCTTATTTGATGATGACGAAGGAAGTGCTCTGCAAGAATTATTTAGCAATGAATTTAAAGTGCGATAAATTGTTTTAGCATCTGCACCATTTAACTCATCTTTAAAGTACTTGGTTTTTGACGCGACAATTAAATCAAGAACAATTTTGTTCTGCTCAGTGTAGCTATCGCGGTCACTGTGTGATAAAGTCTTGCGCCATTTGCGTTCACGTTTTCGACGTTCCCTGCGTGCTTCTCTAACTTCGTCGTTGAACCATGCTGGACTCTTGATGACTTTTATAGAACGAGATAGTTCAGGGCAATGCTTATCAAGAATACGACGAACCACGGTATTATAACATTCTGACTGCTTGTCAGGGTCACTTAGAAGAGAAACATCTTGGAGTCCATTAGAGAACTCACCCTTGAAAGCTTCAAGATCAAGGTCTTTATAATTTCTCACCTTCACGATCTTCCTTACTTGAACAGGCTTCAATTTGTTTATCTGACATTCAATCATATGGTGATCAGAGCCGTATCTATTGGGTGAAACTTTACAGGCAGTCAGCAAGTCATAATCAGGATGACAGATCACATGATCAAGTGTATGACCTTTCTTATGCGTAGGGCCATGAACAAATTGAATCAAATCATACTGCGACAACAATGCCAGATAACGTGAAACTTCAGGTTTGAACGGCTCATCAACATGAACATTTATGTCACCAACAATGAGCGGTTTACCGGGTAATTCTGGGATTTCACGTAAAAAGGTGAAAAACCTATAGTGATCGAAAGTGTTTCTAACTTGTTCATGGCCTAATATTTACTTACCATACATTGATACAACTAGCACAAAAAGTCCCTAAACACCCCCTTGAGTCTGTCAAATGTCAAACAAATAAAAAGGGTCATAAATAAGGAGGACACATCCCCCTGCCGCGCAGCGCATTGCCCCTTTGTTGGCAATGAGGCCTATATAAAACAAATTCCCTCGGCGAGCACCTAAATTAAAAATGTTCTCGAGGCACTGAAGCGGGCCCCGATCCCCATGCCGCATTAGGTGTACTCAGTACCTAAACAACAACATGGGAGTGATCATGGTGATGGGACTAGAGGGGGAACTACTTTTGACAGCTATATTCAAGCAAAATGCCGGGCATCGCAAAAACGTTTGTGAGCCTTGAAACGGCTGATAGATGCCCTCGGCGAGCACCTAAGTTCAACATTTTCTCAGGGCCCGGAACCCCACGACGCATTAGGTTTACTCAGCAACATGGGAGTGATGGGACTAGAGGGGGCACCACTTATGTAAGCAATATGCCGGGGATATAAAACGTTATAAACAATCGACAACCGCATGATAGTATAAAAGTGCCCCCCCCCCCCCCCCCCCAACTTACGCACCTGGTGGATTAACAGCTATAATGTTATGTGGAGTCAAAATGCTGGTGTTATTGCATGCTCATTAATATGCAGTATCAGCCAGCAGAGAGGTCACGCTGCATGTCAGATTTTGTTGTACGCTAGAAAACAATGGAGTCTATGTGTTGGAAAATTCACGTTTTGAAAATCAGTGGTCTTCGAAATTACAGGAATCCTAACTCATTCTAAACCTCACCAAATCATGAAATGAACCTTCGTCTACAAAAAAGTCCATGTACGTATTGCTCTATCTGCTTGGAGATAGCGAAGACCACGGATACCTCATAGCTTTATACCACGGAATGAAATCTGCCATAGACATTACATGTCGGAAATCGTACAGATTTGCACTGCAGACCTCTGTGTAGGGAGTGTTGACAATAGCATGGCAATAGCAAGGTCGTTGACTATTGTGTTTGTGCATGTTTGTGACAACTGACCCGTCTAACAATCTTCATAGCTTTCATATAGGGCTTGGGTGACCTAACTATTGACTAGTATACCATTCGCATTCTGTTGGGGTATCGCCTGTGCACTGATGACATCCTACCACACTTGGTCATGGAGGAATACTAAAGAGGGTCACTCTTTTAGAAATCGAGAGCAGTGTGGGCGCCCTCGCAAGAATGTTGGGACAATCCAGTTAAGGTTTTGAACTCTATAAGACTGCTGCAGTTCCGCCTAAAGTTAGCCTGCATTGCCGTGGCGTTTTAACATTACGTGTATCATTTGTGTGACTGTTTCGGCGCGAGCCCGCAAGAGCGTAATAAGTCTTACTCTTCTGATTTGAAGAACGGTTCGTTGCAATAGACTTGTAAAAGATCTTTGCATTAGTCTACGGGGGTGGGGGTGGGGGTGGGGGTGGGGGTGACAAGGATTAAGAGAAGTTGGTTATGAAATGGGACCAGGTTGTATTCGAAATATAGACTTCAAACGGTAGTCTACAAAACTAAGACCTAAGACCTAAGACCTAAGACCTAAGACCTAAGACCTACAAAACTAAGACCTGACTAGGTACAAAACTAAGACCCGAGTACAAAACTAAGACCCAACCAGGTACAAAACTAAGACCCAAGTACAAAACTAAGACCTGACCAGGTACAAAACTAAGACCCGAGTACAAAACTAAGACCTGACCAGGTACAAAACTAAGACCCAAGTACAAAACTAAGACCTGACCAGGTACAAAACTAAGACCCGAGTACAAAACTAAGACCTGACCAGGTACAAAACTAAGACCCGAGTACAAAACTAAGACCCAACCAGGTACAAAACTAAGACCCGAGTACAAAACTAAGACCTGACCAGGTACAAAACTAAGACCCGAGTACAAAACTAAGACCCAACCAGGTACAAAACTAAGACCCAAGTACAAAACTAAGACCTGACCAGGTACAAAACTAAGACCCGAGTACAAAACTAAGACCTGACCAGGTACAAAACTAAGACCCGAGTACAAAACTAAGACCCAACCAGGTACAAAACTAAGACCCGAGTACAAAACTAAGACCTGACCAGGTACAAAACTAAGACCCGAGTACAAAACTAAGACCTGACCAGGTACAAAACTAAGACCCGAGTACAAAACTAAGACCCAACCAGGTACAAAACTAAGACCCGAGTACAAAACTAAGACCCAACCAGGTACAAAACTAAGACCCGAGTACAAAACTAAGACCTGACCAGGTACAAAACTAAGACCCGAGTACAAAACTAAGACCTGACCAGGTACAAAACTAAGACCCGAGTACAAAACTAAGACCCAACCAGGTACAAAACTAAGACCCGAGTACAAAACTAAGACCTGACCAGGTACAAAACTAAGACCCGAGTACAAAACTAAGACCCAACCAGGTACAAAACTAAGACCCAAGTACAAAACTAAGACCTGACCAGGTACAAAACTAAGACCCGAGTACAAAACTAAGACCTGACCAGGTACAAAACTAAGACCCGAGTACAAAACTAAGACCCAACCAGGTACAAAACTAAGACCCAAGTACAAAACTAAGACCTGACCAGGTACAAAACTAAGACCCGAGTACAAAACTAAGACCCAACCAGGTACAAAACTAAGACCCAAGTACAAAACTAAGACCTGACCAGGTACAAAACTAAGACCCGGAAGTACAAAACTAAGACCTGACCAGGTACAAAACTAAGACCCGGAAGTGATCTAGGATTAGTTCGGGGGGTGGTGTAGGGGTTGACTGGAAGTGATCTAGGATTAGTCCGGGGGTCATTTGGGTGATGTGGGGGTTAACCGCAAGTCATCTAGGATTGATCCGGGGGTCGTGTGGGTGGTGTGGTGGTTAACCAGAAGTGATCTAGGATTGGTCCGGGGGTCGTGTGGGTGGTGTGGTGATTAACCGGAAGTGATCTAGGATTAGTCCGGGGGTCATGGGGGTGGTGTGGGGGTTAACTGCAAGTAGTCCAGTAGTATTAGTCAGGGGGTCATGCGAGTGGTGTGGGGGTTAACCGGAAGTGATCTAGGATTAGTCCGGGGTGGTGTGGGGTATAACCGGAAGTGATATAGGATTAGTCCGGGGGTCATTTGGGTGGTGTGGGGGGTTAACCGGAAAGAGTCCGGGGGTCTAGTTTTGTTACAATTTTAGCACAAAATGACATTAAAAAGCAGTATTTTATTATTCAGGGAGTACAATGGGTCAAGGGCGGGAGGGGTATTTCTTACCATAGATAAAGTACTTTTTATCCATTATATAAAAATTAAAAAATGCCACCCCCCCCCCCCCCACCTCGGACCTACCACCCCACCCCATCATCCCACCCATACCAAGTTCTGACCAAAACCACAGCAGACCAACAAAACTTGCGATGGAATTCATGTCGTACGAGATACACAGTATTTCCGATACAAAGTTGCCGAATTTGACTACCCGATCTACAAAACTAAGACCCTACCAGGTACAAAACTAAGACCCGAGTACAAAACTAAGACCTGACCAGGTACAAAACTAAGACCCGGAAGTGATCTAGGATTAGTCCGGGGTGGTGTGTGTGGTGTGGGGGTTAACTGGAAGTGATCTAGGATTAGTCCGGGGGTCATGGGGGTGGTGTGGGTGTTAACTGGATGTAGTCCGGGATTAGTCCGGGGGTCGTGTGGATGATGTGGGGGTTAACCGCAAGTGATCTAGGATTGGTCCGGGGGTCGTGTGGGTGGTGTGGGGGTTAACCGCAAGTGATCCAAGATTGGTCCGGGGGTCATGTGGGGGTTAACCGGAAGTGATCTAGGATTAGTCCGGGGGTCATGGGGTGGTGTGGGGGTTAACCGGAAGTGATCTAGGATTAGTCCGGGGGTCATGGGGGTGGTGTGGGGGTTAACTGGAAGTAGTCCAGTAGTATTAGTCAGGGGGTCATGTGAGTGGTGTGGGGGATAACCGGAAGTGATCTAGGATTGGTCTGGGGGTCGTGTGGGTGTTAACCGGAAGTGATCTAGGATTAGTCCGGGGGTCATGGGGGTGGTGTGGGGGTTAACCGGAAGTGATCTAGGATTAGTCCGGGGGTGGTGTGGGGGTTAACCGGAAGTGATCTAGGATTAGTCCGGGGGTCATTTGGGTGGTGTGGGGGTTATTCGGAAGTAGTCCGGGGGTCTAGTTTTGTTACAATTTTTAGCACAAAATGACATTAAAAAGCAGTATTTTATTATTCAGGGAATACAAGACAATCACTAGGGGTACGTTCATAAATACTCTGGTGGGGGGGGGGGCTGGAAAATAAGGGGGGTCAAAAAAGTGTTCTACCTCACCAAAGGGGGGGTCAAAAAAGTTCAGACCCTCAAAAAGGGGGGTCAAAAAAGTGTTGACCACCCAAATACCCAATTTTTTCTCCGCGCTACGCGCGAACAACCAACAAATTTTCAATGCATTCTATTACACGCAAAAGTGCACTTTTAACACTTAACAAAAGATATTACTATGTAAGTGTATGGAGAGGTAAAGGGGGGGTCAAAAAAGTATCGGCTGGTAAAAAGGGGCGGGTCAAAAAAGTTTCGAACAATTTTGAGGGGGGGTCAAAAAAGTGTTGATGCCCCGTCTGAAAGATTTTCCAGCCCCCCCCCCCCCTACCAAAGTATTTATGAACCTTCCCTAGGTCTGGGGTGTGGGTCATGGGGTGGGAGGGGTATTTTTTACCATAGATAAAGCCCCGGGACCCCATCCACCCACCTCGGACCTACCACCCCACCCCATCATCCCACCCATACCAAGTTCTAACCAAAACAACAGCAGACCAACAAAACAAGTTGCGTTTGTATTTGAAATATTTGATCATTTTTAGAATACAATGCAATAGTATAAATATGTGTAAACGTTTCATGTCATCATATTGTAATATCAAAACATCCACAAGATACGATTTCCTCTTACGTAATCCCATCGGGTGACAATGGCGTCGCTAAGTCCTCTCCTCTAGGGGGCACTACACTAAATCCTTCCGCGTTTGGTGTATGGTTCGGAGAAATAGTACCTACATCAATTTGATCATCGTCCCAGGGGAAGCAAATAGAAGTAAATCTTGCTTATTTTTTATGAAAAAGATAGAATAAAACCTCAGCATTGCTAATGTGGTCAAAAATCGTCGGAATCGAATACGCACGGGAGCCTAGGCTGCGGAAGGATATCGTTGCCGGAACCGGTGAGGAAGCGAAAATATCGGTTTAAAATGGTGAGGGCGCTGTTTAGGTGCCCGTAGCGAAAAATGTCATCTAGATGGGTCAAGAAAAATCAAGTTTAAAATAAAATTCAACACATATCTAATACATTCATGCGAAATAAAAACTTCCATCATTGTTACGTGGGGTAAAAATACGGTCTTGAAAAAGGGCCGAAACGCGTGTATTTCAATGGGAGATGTATTTAGTGGTGTGCCCCCTCTATATTATGGGCGCACCACACCAAATATCTTTCTCATTGAAATACGTGTAAAAGTGCCATATTTCAAGATACCTTTTCTACCCTCCGGTTACATTTATTGCATACTTGTCACCTATGACCATTTTCAGTAACATCTCAACTTTAATTTAAGCCTTGTTTCATGTGGGGTTATTAAGCTAAATTTTCCGCTACGGACCTGCACACAGCGCCCTCACTTTTTCACGTTTTCTGGCATGCCTGTTCACCATTTAGGCAGGTGCTTACGCCCTGGGCACTATTTAGGTCGATAAATTAAAAATATCGTATTTTATCATTGTAGGTGCAACGGATAGGTCCCACTCGTTCATTTAAATACAAACATACCATCCCCGGAGAAACAAATTGCCCGAAAACCTCACATTTACAAGCCTAGTCTCCGTGCTTTTCCGGAACTATTATAGGATTACACGAATTGCGCATTGATTTGGTGTGGTGCTCTCTTTAACAAAAATCTTAATTATTTTTTTTGCATTTTTGGAATCATCATATAGCATTATGAAAAAGCGTCACTCAAAAAATTCAAATTCTACTCCTAACTGGAATTATGTCACAAAATAGATTTTACTCTATACCCAAAATACCCCATTTTTCTCACTTTTTGGCCATTTTTTGCCCAAAATTGTTACATTTAAAGTCTGCTTTCATGACCAAAACGTGTATTTTTTGATTTGTCATTGTTTACATTGTATAATATATATGTTAATAGCATACATGACACATTTAATTATCGACAAACATGATAACTTAATCATATAATCACTATATCACGCCGTATTCATTGCAGAGATACCTGTATGCCATTAATGGTTAAATTATGTAGGGGGGGGGGGGGTAAAAGACCCCCGTATTTGTAGGACAATAAAGCTTCTAAAAGCCATTTGTTTACCTAGAGTATCATGATTACCTAGTAGGCAAACTCACAATTACATTTTTGTCACGATATTACCCCTAGGGTATTGTGTTAAGCATTGAATGTTCAATTTTAACGATTTGTTGCTCTTTTCTGAGCCAATGTGGGGCCGAATATGAATTTTGACAAAACGTTGACCTACATGAGAGTGATAAACTCTAAATAAAGCT
The DNA here is from genome assembly GCA_035610835.1 of Ophiura sarsii. NCBI lineage: Eukaryota > Metazoa > Echinodermata > Ophiuroidea > Amphilepidida > Ophiuridae > Ophiura > Ophiura sarsii. The sequence continues at coordinate 19,245,718 of CM069445.1, forward strand.
TTGAACTTGAAAATGAGATAATTAACTCTTTAACTGAGACGCAAGTTACTTGATATAGACCTAAGAGGGAGTATTCTTGCACGTGGGGGACTTCTAGCCAAGGGTAACGTGACCCTCTATCTATAAAATCGCAAAACAGACGCGTAGCCATTTGACTCTAAGTTTGGAGCTTTAGAGCCATTTTCTTGGCTATTTCTCGAGAAAATCATGTAAACTTCTCGATATTAACGTCCGACATTGATATAAATGGTGTTTTGAATGTAAATCAAGGCGTATTTAAGCAATTTGAACCCACCTTCCACTTCAAAACTCGGTTTTATTGAAAATGGCCATTGTGCGTTAAAGGGCGCACCACACCAAATATCTTTCTCATTGAAATACGTGTAAAAGTGCCATATTTCAAGACACCTTTTCTACCCTCCGGTTACATTTATTGCATACTTGTCACCTATGACCATTTTCAGTAACATCTCAACTTTAATTTAAGCCTTGTTTCATGTGGGGTTATTAAGCTAAATTTTCCGCTACGGACCTGCACACAGCGCCCTCACTTTTTCACGTTTTCTGGCATGCCTGTTCACCATTTAGGCAGGTGCTTACGCCCTGGGCACTATTTAGGTCGATAAATTAAAAATATCGTATTTTATCATTGTAGGTGCAACGGATAGGTCCCACTCGTTCATTTAAATACAAACATACCATCCCCGGAGAAACAAATTGCCCGAAAACCTCACATTTACAAGCCTAGTCTCCGTGCTTTTCCGGAACTATTATAGGATTACACGAATTGCGCATTGATTTGGTGTGGTGCTCTCTTTAACAAAAATCTTAATTATTTTTTTTGCATTTTTGGAATCATCATATAGCATTATGAAAAAGCGTCACTCAAAAAATTCAAATTCTACTCCTAACTGGAATTATGTCACAAAATAGATTTTACTCTATACCCAAAATACCCCATTTTTCTCACTTTTTGGCCATTTTTTGCCCAAAATTGTTACATTTAAAGTCTGCTTTCATGACCAAAACGTGTATTTTTTGATTTGTCATTGTTTACATTGTATAATATATATGTTAATAGCATACACGACACATTTAATTATCGACAAACATGATAACTTAATCATATAATCACTATATCACGCCGTATTCATTGCAGAGATACCTGTATGCCATTAATGGTTAAATTATGTAGGGGGGGGGGGGTAAAAGACCCCCGTATTTGTAGGACAATAAAGCTTCTAAAAGCCATTTGTTTACTTAGAGTATCATGATTACCTAGTAGGCAAACTCACAATTACATTTTTGTCACGATATACCCCTAGGGTATTGTGTTAAGCATTGAATGTTCAATTTTAACGATTTGTTGCTCTTTTCTGAGCCAATGTGGGGCCGAATATGAATTTTGACAAAACGTTGACCTACATGAGAGTGATAAACTCTAAATAAAGCTTTGAACTTGAAAATGAGATAATTAACTCTTTAACTGAGACGCAAGTTACTTGATATAGACCTAAGAGGGAGTATTCTTGCACGTGGGGGACTTCTAGCCAAGGGTAACGTGACCCTCTATCTATAAAATCGCAAAACAGACGCGTAGCCATTTGACTCTAAGTTTGGAGCTTTAGAGCCATTTTCTTGGCTATTTCTCGAGAAAATCATGTAAACTTCTCGATATTAACGTCCGACATTGATATAAATGGTGTTTTGAATGTAAATCAAGGCGTATTTAAGCAATTTGAACCCACCTTCCACTTCAAAACTCGGTTTTATTGAAAATGGCCATTGTGCGTTAACAAAAATCTTAATTATTTTTTTTTGCATTTTTGGAATCATCATATAGCATTATGAAAAAGTGTCACTCAAAAAATTCAAATTCTACTCCTAACTGGAATTATGTCACAAAATAGATTTTACTCTATACCCAAAATACCCCATTTTTCTCACTTTTTGGCCATTTTTTGCCCAAAATTGTTACATTTAAAGTCTGCTTTCATGACCAAAACGTGTATTTTTTGATTTGTCATTGTTTACATTGTATAATATATATGTTAATAGCATACATGACACATTTAATTATCGACAAACATGATAACTTAATCATATAATCACTATATCACGCCGTATTCATTGCAGAGATACCTGTATGCCATTAATGGTTAAATTATGTAGGGGGGGGGGGGTAAAAGACCCCCGTATTTGTAGGACAATAAAGCTTCTAAAAGCCATTTGTTTACTTAGAGTATCATGATTACCTAGTAGGCAAACTCACAATTACATTTTTGTCACGATATTACCCCTAGGGTATTGTGTTAAGCATTGAATGTTCAATTTTAACGATTTGTTGCTCTTTTCTGAGCCAATGTGGGGCCGAATATGAATTTTGACAAAACGTTGACCTACATGAGAGTGATAAACTCTAAATAAAGCTTTGAACTTGAAAATGAGATAATTAACTCTTTAACTGAGACGCAAGTTACTTGATATAGACCTAAGAGGGAGTATTCTTGCACGTGGGGGACTTCTAGCCAAGGGTAACGTGACCCTCTATCTATAAAATCGCAAAACAGACGCGTAGCCATTTGACTCTAAGTTTGGAGCTTTAGAGCCATTTTCTTGGCTATTTCTCGAGAAAATCATGTAAACTTCTCGATATTAACGTCCGACATTGATATAAATGGTGTTTTGAATGTAAATCAAGGCGTATTTAAGCAATTTGAACCCACCTTCCACTTCAAAACTCGGTTTTATTGAAAATGGCCATTGTGCGTTAAAGGGCGCACCACACCAAATATCTTTCTCATTGAAATACGTGTAAAAGTGCCATATTTCAAGACACCTTTTCTACCCTCCGGTTACATTTATTGCATACTTGTCACCTATGACCATTTTCAGTAACATCTCAACTTTAATTTAAGCCTTGTTTCATGTGGGGTTATTAAGCTAAATTTTCCGCTACGGACCTGCACACAGCGCCCTCACTTTTTCACGTTTTCTGGCATGCCTGTTCACCATTTAGGCAGGTGCTTACGCCCTGGGCACTATTTAGGTCGATAAATTAAAAATATCGTATTTTATCATTGTAGGTGCAACGGATAGGTCCCACTCGTTCATTTAAATACAAACATACCATCCCCGGAGAAACAAATTGCCCGAAAACCTCACATTTACAAGCCTAGTCTCCGTGCTTTTCCGGAACTATTATAGGATTACACGAATTGCGCATTGATTTGGTGTGGTGCTCTCTTTTTAACAAAAATCTTAATTATTTTTTTTGCATTTTTGGAATCATCATATAGCATTATGAAAAAGTGTCACTCAAAAAATTCAAATTCTACTCCTAACTGGAATTATGTCACAAAATAGATTTTACTCTATACCCAAAATACCCCATTTTTCTCACTTTTTGGCCATTTTTTGCCCAAAATTGTTACATTTAAAGTCTGCTTTCATGACCAAAACGTGTATTTTTTGATTTGTCATTGTTTACATTGTATAATATATATGTTAATAGCATACATGACACATTTAATTATCGACAAACATGATAACTTAATCATATAATCACTATATCACGCCGTATTCATTGCAGAGATACCTGTATGCCATTAATGGTTAAATTATGTAGGGGGGGGGGGGTAAAAGACCCCCGTATTTGTAGGACAATAAAGCTTCTAAAAGCCATTTGTTTACTTAGAGTATCATGATTACCTAGTAGGCAAACTCACAATTACATTTTTGTCACGATTTTGCGCGAGTCAAATCGCCAACTTGCAAAATACTGTCAAAATCACGTGATACCACGTGACTGGTAACGTGACTGGACGTCTCGTTTCTCTAAATTATCAATAATCGGTAATAAAAAATGGCAGCGTTATTTTTCGAGCGGAACCAAGACTGTATTAAAAGATCACAATATCTTGTCGTTATTCACTTTATTGTTACATTGTATTACTGACTCGATGTTATCAGTGAAAGTCGACAACTGCAAGCCCCGATCAATTTCAATACATTTTCGGATCGGGAGTGTCATGTCATGTTTTCATTGCCCATCGATCGAAGCTGAATTTCGGCGAGTTCATGACTGAGTTGTTGAGGAAAGGACAGAGGAATATTTCGCTGAACCAACAAAAATGTCGAACGAAGTAAGTAGTTTTCACGGGTTTTATGATGGTTGCATGAGTTGCCCAACCTACGAATACGAAATTCTGTATGTTGGAATTGTTGGCCTATAAATCATTCCTAGAATTATCAAATGATGCTTTCTTTCAAATAAGCTTACTTTTTTGGTAAATTTGTTGTTGTTGACCTTTTCATTTGTTTACCGGGGGATAGACAATCTAGGCGTACGTCGCCGAATTTACGTGTAGCTTTATTTCTATAGCTGGAATAGGGCGGACAAAATTCATTTCAAGTCAGTATTTATTGAAATTTTATACATTCAGAAAAGTACAACAAACAAAATTGATGATCAAATTTGATCACCTGCGATGTCGAATGTCAACCGTCAACTCATATGCTTTTATTTTATTCCATAGCTCTCCCACAAACACACACACAGAGAGCTGGTATTCAGAGCTATAATCAAAACACACATGTTTCAATCACAGCATCATGATCCGAGCGCTTACGTTCATTACAATTTACGAAGGTTGAGCGTGTCCTTACAGTTTTTACATGCAGTACGTTCCAAAACAGTCCCAGCATGGCGTGGGGTCTTGTTGATTAGGGCGGCTAGGTCTGCAATAGGTTGGGGCGGACCTACGTCATGCTGGTGAAAACAATCAAATGCCGGTGAAAACAAAAACAACTTGCGCAGATCAATCAATTAAGGCACATTGCGCCTACTGCAAATCAAGTGCGTAATCGTCAGCGTTGAGTGCGTGCATGGAATGTTTTGCTTTTGAAACACCGGTTGCCAAGCAAATTTGCTAAAAATAACTCAAAGTGCCCGTATGTCCGCACCGTCCTATTGGTCAATTAAAAAGCCTACCTAGGCCTATTTGTTTACATGTCACATCTTCCGGTTTTACTGCGCCCTTGTCATCTGGAATGACGCGGTTTATTACTACGATATGCACCAGTCGCATGGGAATCGTATACGCTGTGATCGACAATTTTTTGTTGTTGATTATAGGGATGAATATGATCTACATACATGTATAATCAAAAGAAAGAATTCTCGATCAAAACGTTTATTCTAATTTCTAGTCACGCCAGTGTTCATCCATATTTTGAATGCAGCGTGATAAGCCCTTGACAACCACGTGTACGTGACCTGAATAAACATGAATGAACTTACATAATTGTCCAATCACGCAGAGTGGGGTCTTGTTGATAAGGGCCACAATTGGTCAATTACTTATTTGTTTATAAGTACGTCACATCTTCCGGTTTTACTGCGCCATTGCCATCGTGATTGATGCGGTCACGCACGATACGCCCCAGTCGCTTGGGACATTGAGGAATCGTATACGATTTGATCGAGAATGCTTTGTTTTGATTATAGCGAATGACGGACGATGCATAGAGTAGACGGACAGTCGGCGTGACTAATTTTAATATTTAATGTATCCAAATGACCAACCTCATTTTTGGAGACTCAAAGTTGTCCTTCAACGTTCTCTATCTATTCGATTGCTTTGAAAATAAGAGCTAGTAAAAGTGTTCAGAAAAGTTGAATTGGATTTTTTAAATTTAAATTGGATTTTTTTATTTAAATTGAATTATTTTTATTAAAACATGGTTAAAAATAAAACACAAACTCACCTTCACCGGCCATTTTGAAATAAACAACAACACAATATGATAAATTTGGTAATTTATTCTCTTTTATCCCAACAATTGATAAAACAAACTTTATAAAGAGGAAATAACAAAAATAACAAAAAATATTTGACAATCTTAAAAAAATTGGTGAGGGCAGGGACGAGAAACAAGTATATTATTTTAATTGGCCTTATATTAATGAAGTGGATTTGTTTCCTTGTGTTTTCTGTAATAGTGGGATCAACCATCTGGTGTACTCTGCATTTCAAAGTGGAAGGAGCTGACAACTCTACCAATGAATGTCCAACCAAGGAACCCTCTCAGCAATATTCAGCTTGACGACATGGTACAGTGTAAAACCCGAGAAAAGTGCTTCCCGTAAGACATTCCGTTACCCCTATCGTGTTGGAGCATGCGATTGGTATAGACATGTGGGGTATTGTCTCCTCGATAAGAATATCGCTGTTGGTAAATTAAAATCGTGTGCTAATTAGCTTTAATTAACCAAAATAAAGAACCAATATCTAAATTTAATGCAGTATATACTATTTTAGCAACACTACTCTATTGAATTTACGGCGAACTCACTAATGTGTCTCTTTGTGCTGCTATTGAATGGAGTTGCCACCTCCAGTTCGAATCCCATTGATCATGAATATTTTAAAGGAAACAAACCGCGAGTTCCTTTTAGGAATATTTACTGGTATTGTTCTCAGGTATGCAGCTATCGCTCGTAAATCCGACGTCATTCGTCTTAGCATGCTGTATTCAGCTCTGTGTACTAAAAGTGTGACACGGAGGGACTGGATTCTCTGAATCGTCAGATAGCTACGGACGAGTTAGGGATCACGTCAAAACTCGACCGCCCGGCAACCGCCGGTTACGGCCGGTTCCGTTCGGTTCTCACAAAACGTGTCGTCTGTTATAATATACACACATAATGAGGTCAAATAGTAACACTCTGGTGAACACGACCGGTTGAAAGTGCCACGTCACACACGTGAGCAATAACATCTTGAAGTAATAGGCTCGTTAAAGACTTAAAAGTCTCAGTTGACAACCAGTACAATACAGCTATTGATTTTCGCTGGGGTTGGCTTTTTCAATCTGTTTATAGCTCAATTAACTTTTTTAAATCAATACCGAAAGTCTATGAATGTTTTTTTTTTATAGAACGATTATAGAGAGAGCTATTATGACCGCAAAGTAACAGATTGATAGTGTAAATTGGTCAGATTACAGCATTAAGTCAACCGGCGGTTGTTCAGTGTTGCATGCGCGAATATTCATATACCAGTAAAACATTTGACCTGAAAGAACCGGGCGGAACCGCCCGTAACCGGCAGTCAACGGGCGGTCGAGTTTTGACGTCTCCCCTTAGGGACTGACACGGTTATTTTATTGAATAATTTTAGAAGCATAATCAAAGCTAGCTACTTGGCAAAGGATATCGATTTAAAATGATTATGAGTTAACAGTTTCATGTTTGGAAAAGGGACGAGATGTCTATTTATTTATCTATTTATTTCCTTTATATTGAAACAAGTGATCGCAACCAATATCGAGGTCCGTATATTATGATGGTGGTTTAAATATGATGCATATTCCATCCATGATCAAAGGGCTCAAGATTGCTTGGGTCAAAAGGTTATTAGATGATAAGAACAAAGGTAATTGGAAATGCTTCTATAAAAAAGAACTTGCTGCATTTGGGGGTAATCTAATATGGTACTGTAACCTTAATCCTAGTGACAATAGTCTAAAGAACATTAAGAACAAGTTCATATACGAGGTAATAACTGCTTGGTTTCACGTTGTCTATACTAATCATGACCAGAATTATCATCATGAAATTTTGTGGAATAACTCTAGAGTGAGAATCGCTAATAGAGTGTTATTTTGGAAGAACTGGTATGATAAAGGATTAAAGTGTTTTAAAGATATGCTGTCGTTCAATGGTGACATTTTGAATTTGACCCAATTTAAGCATAAATTCAATATGAACATAAATTTTCTTGACTATTTCTCTCTTGTGGATGCTATTCCCCAAAAATGGAAAAGGGCTGTCAAGACTGTTAAATTGGAAGATAATACCAATTCTCAAGAGAAATTTGTCCTAAAGATTACGAATGTTAAACAAGTCTGTAAATTAGTGCATAAGGAATGTACCCAGAGGATTATAAAAACACCTGTCAGTGAATTAAAATGGGCTGATCATTTCAATGAATGGGATTTGAATTGGCGAGATGTGTATTTAATTCCGCTGATCGCTACATTGTCTACCAGGATTCGTTATTTTCAGTACAAGATTCTTCACAGATATTTGGCGGTAAATAAACTACTGAAAAAAATGGGTATTGTTAATTCTGAGCTATGCACCTTCTGTAATCTAGAAATAGAAGACATTCAACATTTCTTTTGGAATTGCTCTAGATTAACAACCTTTTGGAACGAGTTTCAAAATTGTATCTTACGAAATTCCTTTGACCTTAATGCGAGAGATATAATTTTGGGTTTTGTGGACATTGATAAAATAAAATATAATTTCATCTTACTGTTTGCGAAATATTACATATACAATTGCAAATGGGACAATAGCAAACCTAATTATATGGTTTTTGTTAGAATAATGAAGACTTATAAAGATACCGAGAACTTTATTGCGGTTAAAAATAATACTGTAGATAAATGGAGAGATAGGTGGAATGGTGTTTATTTGTAATGTTCATGTATTTATTCTTCTGTTTTCAATGCATTAGGGAACGTGGCGAAATAAGAATAAGAACAGTGTATTCTATGTGGTACATATTTGTGTTTATTAATATATATGACTTATATAATGTGGTTATAATTTTGAAAGATTCTGAATTGAAGTATATGAATATGATTTAATAAACGACAGAACATAATGGTTCTGTGAAAGAGAAAAAAAAAGAGGTCCGTATTTTATTATGTTATAACTCCATGATTAATTTCATAAAATCCTAAATAAAAATAAAATAATTAAATATTTGGCATTCTCATTTTGGTCGCGGGCGGGAAACAATACAGAAGAGTCCATTTTAATTGGCCTAGAACACCTCGAGTCATTATATTGATGTTAACTTGGGGATTATTTAATTTAAATATACTAATTTATGCTTTTATAAGAGATACGACATCGTGTTGGTATATAATTCATTTCTCGTAAGCCACCCACAGTTTCAGCAATCTCTTTAGCGGTATTTAGTTTGTTTGTGGTTTCGGATTGTTATCTCAGCAGATGAGGATCCTGAGGAAAACCCACGTTAAATGCTGTGAAATCTATGCCAAGATCTATATGGCCTTTTTTAAATGAGTTTAATTTGTCTTTAAGATACTTTAAAAAAATGTGTTGTAATTGATTCACCGTCAATACAAATGACTCGTGGGGGCAGATCCCTAGTGCTAGACTCATTGAACTGCATATAAATCTCATATGGTAGTATTCAGGTCACTTACTTAACAACCAATGATTCCCCCTACAACAAGCCATAATACGCCTATGCCTTAAATTTCAATTGCCACTGAACCATGCACTTAAAACAATATTGGTCTAGGATCGATAAACTGTGTGTATAGTTATCAATCGATCACTCTTCATTTGAATAAAATAAACAAATAAAAACGTAAGACTTGAAAATAAAGCCCCCTTCAGGGTCAATTACACCAAGTCATTTGTTTACGTGTTTTGTGTCACTTTCGTGGTCATTTGATACAAAAAAATGGGTGACTAAAAACAAGAAGTGTAACTTTATTTAAATTGTAGTTGGTGTATAGTTGGCTATCATGGAAAGGGGTTATTTTTTAAGAGTGCATAAGGCAGTCTCCCTACATGGTACACATGATAGACGAATTACTCTAGCTCCAATTCGAGGCCCGCCCATGCAAGGACAATAACTAGGGGTCGAACGGGTTGGTCCATATCTTTGAAAAGGCATACATTAGGAATGTTTGTAAATAACCATTATTATTATTTTCTTTTTTTGTAAATATGTCGTTTACTCTCCTATCCCGACTGGTCCTAATTAAGTTTAGAAACTGTTGCACACCAATAACACTAAAAATAGGTGTAAATTCACGCACGGTGCTGTGTATAAGGATATTATGCTCAGGTGAAGATATCAATGTAATAATTCATGAAGTGCTATCTACTGAAGATAGCAATATAGCATAATGTTATCTGAAGATAGCAATGTAGTATATTAGACTAAGTATACTATCTACTTAAGATAGCAATATAACATACAGTTATCTACTAAAGATAGTAATGTGTACTATGTTAATGGGTACACACAGAAAACACTATGTAAAAAATTATGTAAATATAGAACTCCATAATTATTATGTAAGAGTTTACCTAAAACATGTAATATATACCCAAGCTTGTGTAAATTCCTATGCAAAAGCTTAACACAACTGTTTACATAGTATTATGGAGTTCTATTTTTACACAGATTGTGTATTTTTTACATAATTTGTGTAATTTTTTTACATAGTGTTTTCTGTGTGTACTATCTACTGAAGATAGCAATGTAACGCAGGGTGTTTATCTACTGAAAATGCAATAATATTGGGTTGTATCTAAGTGATGAATGCAATAATATATGGGTGCTATCTACTGTAGATAGCAGACATCCGAGTTGTAATGGTTTGTGTATTTGTTTGTTTGTTTATTCGCGAACTGCACTACACCTTAACCAGCTTTAAACTAAGGCCTCCTCCATGCAACAGCAAAACATTCAGAGATTTTTGTTATTCTCCAAAAGAACTATATATGAATTAAAACAGCAACACCCCTATTCAATTTCCTTTGGGTACCGATGATGTTGACAAATTAGGTGTCATTGTAATGATTGCAGGTATTAAATCGATTTCACTAAAAACGAGTTCCGCTAATACCCGTGATTCCAAAGCTATAAAAGGGCAACCCATTGGTCCATTTCAATAGCGTCTTTCTACTCAATAGACAACAGACAAAGCAATCGATTCACAAATGACGGCCATTTGAATGGAAAGTGATGGTACATTGGCATACGCTATAACTAATTTTAGGGACTGCAGTTTTGTTTCACTTAATTAGGGTACTTAGCACATGTTTTCAATTTACCAACAGCGGTATTCATATCGGGAAGAACAAATACTACACGACTACATGAATCGCATGCTCCAACACGATAGGGGTAACGGAAATTATGTTAATGAGCTACCTTTTCCTCTACCAACATGAAACCTGTACAATCTGGCTTGGTAAGACCCTGGTAAGTCAAGCTTCAACAGTGATGATGTTGATTTGTCAATATTCAAATTCAATAATAGGTCTCCAAATTTATTCATGTTTATTACAAGCCAACACAGACACTTGGAAATTTGAATGATTAATAACATGAACCCAGGGGCGTCCCCTGACCCTTTTGAATTTGGGGTGGGGGGGGGGGGGGGGGTGTAGAGGTCCTGATTGCTGACAAGCACCCCAAAAAAATTGTAAAAGGTAGCCCCATTTTTTTTTTGTAGTCACCTCATGAATTTCATGTAAGTGTGGGGGTGGGGGGTAGGATCAAAAATGTTTCTCAGTCAAAAAAATTCGCACGGTCACACATAATCGCACGGTCACAACATTTTGCACGGTCTCAAAAAATCGCAGTCAAAAAAAAAGAAGTTAACAACAAATTGACATTCCGTGGCCATCACGCCCCCCTTTTGCGCACGCTACTGAAAGCATCGCCCCACCGACAATTTTGTTAACAGAATTGTTATGCTAAAAGTCGCAAATGTACGGAAGCTCATCATTTGTGCCGACAGATTTGATGAATAGGGCATATTATAAGATGAATGGTACATTACACAGTTGCACGTTTGCACCTAGGTTGGTACACTAAGACTACAAGACTTCATCAAATCATTAATGAGTGAGGGGCACACGGTAAACAGCACTAATGTCAACAGTCAAGTTAAATTGATGACTGGCAATATTTGTGACTTGAATAAAATATTAACCCAGATTTTATTTCTCTTTTATTTTCCTTCAATTTGTTTGGCTTACAGGTGTCAGACAATGGCGGATATGTTCAGTCCAAAAGACAATAACTACCAGTCTACAGACAGGCTTGGAAACACGAACTCCAAGATTGATCAAGAATCGCAGGAAAATTGATTCCCGGATAATTGTCGCTTGACAAATAAAAATGAGAAATGTGACTGTTTTTTCTCTTGAAAAAACCTGAGGAATGGGTCGTCCAAAATGATCGCCATTTCCACATACATACAGAGCGTACATAACTTTTTACCGCCCCCCCTCCCCACACCTCGAGTTACCTACACAATAAATGGTGAAAATTAATGGCTTGATAAAAAAGTGCCTGCCTCTCAAGATGGCCATTTTAATTACGTCCGCTTAGCAGGGTCAGAAATTCAATGAGAATCCGAGAATTCATTCTCGCTAAGATTCCTGCCGGTTAAGTTGCTAGAATCCAAATTGATTTTCGTAGATAATCTGTCTAAACACATTATTTGAATGGAAAAGAATCCATAAATTCTTGCATAATCTTTTTGTGAGAATCGCAAACTTTGATGAACTCCTGACCCTGGCTTAGGGTATATTTTTACCGCCTGCTATACATGTACGCTTTGTACGTATCTGTAAATGGCAAAAATTATGGTCGACCTCTAAGACTAATACTACACATAATTGTGTGACGTAGATGATCTCATAGGCTGGATTCTTCAAATGTAATGCATGTTTATATTATAATTCATAACGGTACCTTTCATGTCAAATACAATGTAAACCTTGACCGTGCATGTATTGTTTATTTCTTTTTGTCCACGATTCTCGAAAGCAGCTTTGTGTTATCCTGAATTTGGTGCTATCACAGATTTTGTGTTAATGAGTTTCCAATTGAATTTTAAAAAAAAGAGGCTTTTAATGAATAATTGCTGAGGATGTTGCCATGTCATTACAAGCTCTCTGGGGCTGTTCCTAGATCTGATGATCATACCACCAATGGGCATCAGGGCTTAAACTGAATTACAGGCATGAGAATTACGGTGTCAAACTGTTTTAAACAATTGCACAACAGGGTGTTATTTTATTGATTTTTTTATGTTTCCACAGTGCATGGAGCACTTGTTCTTTTATTTTCTTAATCATTTACACAAAATAACAGCATAATTATGCACTTATCAATTGCAAGCCCGGCCCCCGGGGACCCGGGGCATGGCGGGGACCATGCGGGGACCGTACACGAGTGTACACAAAATGATGCCCGGCTATGCGGGGGAGTGTACGCGGACGTACAAACTGTGCCCCCGCTAGCCGGGGCGTGTAGCGAGGACGTACGCTAAGGTACACAAATGTACACCCCGGGCGCTTGCCATAAATAAGCTAGAGATGCGATGCGCTTGACGAAATAAGCCTAATAATAACACATAGGGAACACATAGAAATGCATTCAGGTATTGTTGCAAAAAGAAATAAGCGACCTTGGGACTGTAGCCGGGTGAATACTTTGTCCTGGGAAATAGGTGGCCGGGACTGTACACTTTGTCCCGGCCAAGGGGGCCGGGACTGTATCGGGGACGTACAAAAAATGGTGCCCGGCCCTGCGGGGACCGTACACGATTGTACCCGGGACGTCACATGGGCAATTTGTACGTCCCGGCCCTAATCCCCGCTATCCCCGGGGCCGGGGATGCAATTGATAAGTGCATTATAACATATTATTGAAGATAGTCATTTTATTTTTGTTTTTGATAAGTTACGGAAATGAAATCATGACTCAATCAGCGAGGTATCCTGTACCACCAAATATCAATAGCCTTAAGATAAGTAGCTCATGATAACAACGGGTGGAAATTCAAAAAAAATCTGAAAAGCTATTCTTGCAAGTAGAATTTAACACACTATTAAAAAGAGGTCGAGAATATGGGATAATGTCAATAATTGAATATTTAACAATGTATAATCTTAGTATTATTAAAATAAGATGGTGAATGAACTTTTGAAGTGTCTGATTGTTGTTAATGTAATTGGATATAGGGTATAAAGTCGCCAGTTTTCGGTCAGTGCCTATTTTCGGTCACTTTCGCCCAAATCGTGTAATGAAAATGACTTCGTCGTTATAAACTGACGCATAGTCGATGCCTGGTATTGCTTTAAAATGGCGACGACGATGCAACTATACGATTTGGGCAAAAGTGACCGAAAATGGGCGCTGACCGAAAACTGGCAACTTTACCCTATATGGAAATAAAACAAAACAAATTAAAAAATGATAACCCATTTTACTAAAATGTTTTGTATTCATTTTTTATGTGTTTGCCATAAAAGGATCTTGTAATTGATCTTCACCTTGAACTTTGAATCGTCTTGTCTGTATCCTGAAAAAAACAATCAAAATCAGTATGGTAGATTTTAGGTGTGTGAAGGTTCTATGCATACACCAATTACATGGTGAATAAGTTGGTAATGCAATATTCCACAATTCCACTGTAATTGATGCATCCCTTGGACCTTTATACTATTTCTAAAGAAAGCATTTAGTGCCCAATGGTGACAACCAAGATTCAATCTAAAAAATGCCCCCAGAAAAAAACCAAATGTATAGACTGTTCAGCAAAAATGAGTTTGTAAGAAAATGAAGCTGACCGCTCCATTTTTCCATACCTATTTGAGAAACAAAATATTAAAAAAATACACAATTAGTCGCTGACTTCACTCACTGAATGTGTTGAAAAAGATGGTTCTTCAGCTTCATTTTACCAAACATCTATTTTTTGCTGATTGTTCTGAGCTCACTATAGATCAAGTGTTGATATTTGAGTGCTCACAAACCGCAAAACAGGGTCTGTTCAATTGGTGCCAATCTCAATCGACTTGCCAAATCTTAACTGACACTATGGCAAGCTTAATGTAAAAAAATTGATAAACTTATCAGTCGATGAACTGTTTATCGTCGATAAACTCGACCGATAAACTGAGTTTATCGAAATAAACTATGTTTTTCAAGCGAAAAACAGTGTTTATCTATACTCTAAACTGAGTTTATCGATAAACACTGTTTTTCGCTTGAAAAACACAGTTTTTCTCGATCGATGTACACTTTCGCTCGAAAAACAGAGTTTACGTGTATATCAAATTATTATTTGATAAACTGAGTTTATCGATTGATAAACTCTGTTTTTCGAGCGAAAAACTGTTTCAATTTGATAAACTGAGTTCGAAAAACTTTTTTTTTTGATAAAACATTTTTTTTTTGATAAACTGAGATAATTTGATAAACTGAGTTCGAAAAACATTGTTCGACAGATAAACAGTGTTTATTGAATTATTATACATTAAACATTAGATAAACACGGTTTATCAGTCGATAAACACTGTTATCGATGAACTCAGTTTATCGATAAATTCATTGTTTATTGATAAACTCAGTTTATCAAATTGAAAAACAGTTTATCGATAAACACTCTTTTTCGCTCGAAAAACTGTTTTTCAATTTGATAAACAATGATTTTCGAGCGAAAAACAGTGTTTAACGATAAACTGAGTTTATCGATAAACACTGTTTTTCGCTCGATAAACTATGTTTTCGAGCGTTAAACAAGTGTTTTTCGATAAACTCTGTTTTTCGAACGAAAAACAGCGTTTTTCAATTTGATAACAAATTTATCGATAAACTATGTTTTTCGCTCGAAAAAAAAGTTTATCGGTTGAAAACATTGTTTTTCGACCGATAAACCGTGGCCAGCGATAAACCGTGTTTATCAAATTATTATACATTAAGCTTGCAAGACACGACTCTAATATTGAGGGCGATCGCCCTTGTCCCCCTTTAGCTACCATGTATTCAAACTCCCCAAGAAGGTCAGAACATTGATTTTTATGAACGTAAAAAGGCATTAGTTGACTGAAGGTCCATATTTCTGTAAAAGGTCCACTTTGGCCACCCCCTCCCACCCCCATCCCCCAAATTTCTCCCCTGGTAAAAAGATCCCACAAAATTTGCCCATGGCACAAATCCTGGTTTATGTGCCTGGATTTATGACGCAGCATTCTGCAGTTGTACACTGGGTGGTCACGTTCCCTTTTCGCTCCGCCAAATTTGTCCCACTTTGCTCTGTTTTTACCCTTTTAAGTTTGTTTCCAGTCTATTGTGATTGACAATGTTTTAATATATCGCTGGACATTTGATACCTATTTATCCGCACATTTTGGACCCTGTGGAACTGTTTTTAAAACTCTTGTAAATTCATCGTGGATTTTCGCGCCATTCAAGCAGCAGAATTCTGCACCTACGCCGGACTTCGCCACGATAGATACCAGACTACCAGAAAAACCGCAAGTATCTTTACATGTTTTTATGACACCCATCCTCCTGTGCAATACCCAGCGACCAACTCCACATCCTAGCAGCTTTTTATGACCCATTTTATACACTTTATGGAACTGTTTAAACTCTTGTAAATTCATCGTGATTTTTCGCGCCATATTTCAGCAGTAGAATTCTACACCTTCGCCACTGATAGATACCATATTACATGAAAAACCGCAAGTATCTTTACATGATTTTATGACACTCATCCTTCTGTGCAATATCCAGCGACCAACTCCCACATCCTAGCAGCTTTTTATGACTCAATTTGTACACTTTAATGTAAATGCTGTGATATCGTAGATTTTTGACTCATCATTATTTTGACTGTATATTTCATCATCCATCATTTTTATCGTGTGCATCCTTCAACGACCCGTTCCGCATCCTACCAGTTTTTATGATACTATTTTTCTACAATTTTTGCTGTATTTGTGTGACATAGAATTCTGACTTTTTAAACCGCTACTGAGCAAAAATTTAAACCATCTACTTGATATCTACGTGACAGGGACAACGCCCACATTGCAGTGGCAGCCATCTTGCTTTTTAACACGTTTTTAACCCGTTTTTAACCATTTCTAGATGTTTTGATGTACTTTTGCTGTGTTTTTACGATATTGTAGTCCAAGGCCAGACTTTTTAACCCTCTCCGTCACATTTTACGTGCATTCACAACACATCTCAATTCTACATTCAGGCCACATCTCAGGACTTTTATCCAGACCTACATCTCAGTCGGCATCATGCTTTTCCTGCACAGACGTAAACATCAATCTAACGCCCCAGCGCTGTGTTCACTTAATGCACTGGCCTTCATCATCACCTGCCTTCGCATCTACCAATCCTGCAGTAAAATCAACGACAGCTACGGTAGAATCGTCCCATTTTTTGACACCACCTTTGACCATCTGACAACTCTTGACTTCAACCTAACTGGTGATTTCCATGTCCCCAAAACTACTGCCTATATCCTATCATTCACATGTGCAACCAACACAACCAACCCAGGAGGCGGACTGTACTACAGATCTACACCATTCCTGGGCTACCCCCGAGGCAAACTACCTCTTCTTCTTCTAGTTAACCTACTTGCTGGCGATATCAGTACCAACCCTGGCCCAGCACCAAGACAACCCTCAAATACCAATAATCAGCCTATCGCCAAACGACGTGGCCGAAAACCGAAATGGCCGTGTGGTATTTGTAAGTATGCGTGCAAATACGACTGTATAATGTGCAGTAACTGCGAACAGTGGTTCCATTACAACTGTGCTGGTTCATCGGATGAAACTCTATCGCTCCACACCACCAACAAAGAAGCAATATGGTTATGCCCAGTATGTGATAACATCAACATCACCAGCTCCACAAACGATTCTGATTTAGAAGTGAGTAACTACTTTGGCATCCTCGATGATGCTCCAAACCCTGTAATGTCATCAACACCCACAAGAAGGAAAATCTCACCACTTAAACTCAAAAGAGATGACGATGCGGGATGGACCTGTGTGGATCGAAAAAGACCGAAAGTAAAATCCTCTACGACCACAGGAAGGAAAGTCTCACCACTGAAGCTCAAAAGAGTCAAAGATGAGGGATGGATGTGTATGAACCTAAGGGTTTCAAACGTAAAACCCCACCAGACCAAGACGACCTCAGGACATAGACCAAACGACCAACAAAAGCCTTCCAACTCAACCAAGAAAAAGAAGAGTCCACGAGCACTTAACTTCCTCAACATCAACTGTAATGGTGTTAGATCTAAGGCACCCCAGCTTGAACTCCTTTTCGACTTGGAAAAAATTGATGTTGTTATTGGCACCGAGTCTAAACTTGGTGCAGATATCTACAATGCTGAAATATTCCCTGCCAACTTCCGTGTCTTCCGCAGAGACCGCAAATCAGGAGGAGGCGGTGTCTTCATCGCAGTAAAAGACAACATACCTTGCTATGAACGCACTGATCTGAATGTGGATGACACAGAACTACTTTGGTGCCAGCTGGCCTTAAAAGACCAAAACATCCTTGTCGGAGCCTTCTATCGTCAACCAAACAACATCCTTGACTCGCTGACCAGCCTAGAGTCCAGCCTAACGTCATTACGAAACCATGTCACTTCACCATACATCATTCTCGGGGGAGATTTTAACGTACCTGGCCTGAACTGGAAAGACGAAGACTCCCTAAGAGCCGTAAACCCACTCCAGGAGAAACTTTTCCAGGTTGCAAACGAGCACCTACTTTCCCAGATGGTTCCCTTTACTACAAGAAGACACACAAACGGCACTGAAAACACTCTAGACCTACTGTTTACAAGCCACCCATCTCTACTCCATTCCGTGAGACCACACTCTGGTGTCAGTGACCACTCCGCAGTGCTCGCCGTCTTCAATGCCAAAGTCAGGATTGGATGGAAACCTCCCAGGAAAGTGCCCATGTGGAAGAGCGTTGACGATAATGAATTTAGAGAGCATGCAAAAGAACTCGCAGAAAACTTCAACAAATCCAACCCAAAGGAAAAAACTGTGGAGGAAAACTGGAAGTTCGTTGTTAAATCCTTGAAAGACATTGTCGACAAACACGTCCCACACAAAACCTACAGCGGCAACAGGAGTGCACCATGGTTCACAAACAGCCTGAAGAAGATGACCAGAAAGAAAGAGAAACTCTACGCACGTGCTAAAATAAGGGGCAGAGATACTGACTGGATACACTTCCTGGACTATCAGAAACTTGTCAACAAGGCTATCAGGTGCAGCAAGAGAAACCACATCTCTGACATTATCAACACAGACCAGCCCAAAAAGTTTTGGAGATATATCAGATCAAAGAAGAAAGACAACACAGGAGTGCCGGTGCTAAAGGTGAAAAATAATACCATTACAAAGGACAGTGAAAAGGCAGCCGCCCTGAGTGCGCAGTTTTCAAGTGTTTTCACCAGAGAGGACCTGGATCCTTCAAGTATGCCAAAAATCAACCACCCACCCCATGAAAGCATGCCAGACATAACTGTTTCCACGGAAGGGGTCGAAAAGCTACTTCGCAACATTGATCCAACAAAAGCTGTAGGACCAGACGATGTGTCAAACTACGCCCTCAAGATAGCTTTTCACGAACTAGCCCCTATACTAAGCTTCATTTTTCAACAGTCAATTGACACTGGCGACCTCCCCGACGACTGGCGCAAAGTAAATATTTCACCCATCTACAAAAAAGGCGCAAAAACAGACCCAGCCAACTACCGTCCAATCTCATTAACCAGTGTATGCTGCAAGCTCCTGGAACACATCATCGACAGCCAACTCATGAGACACCTAGACAAATTAAACATCCTCTCGGACGCACAACATGCCTTCCGCAAATCCAGATCGACTGAATCCCAGCTCATCCTTACTGTCCACGACCTGGCAAAAAACCTCGACGACTGCAGTACTACAGACCTCGCCATTCTAGACTTCTCAAAAGCTTTCGACGTTGTACCCCATCAAAGACTCCTCGTCAAGCTTGATCATTATGGAGTCAGAGGAACCACCAAACGCTGGATCGAGAACTTCCTAACCAAACGACAGCAGAGAGTGACCATAAATGGATCCCCATCCAGCTGGACTAAAGTTCACAGCGGAGTCCCCCAAGGAACAGTCCTCGGCCCCCATCTATTCCTGCTATTCATTAATGACATCAGTGAAGCTGTCTCCAGCAAAATAAGACTATTTGCTGACGACTGCTTAGTCTACAGAGCCATAGATGGTCCAAATGATATAAATCACCTTCAGACCGACTTGGACAACCTGGTCAAATGGACGGAAACATGGGGCATGCGATTCAACGCTGCTAAGTGCAACATTATGAGAGTCACCAATCGACGAAACCAAGACGCACACGACTACACTATGACAGGGACTACACTAAAGACTACGAAGACCTGCCAGTACCTCGGCGTCCATATCCAAGACAACCTAAAATGGAATGCACAAAGCCAACACGCAACTTCAAAGGCATCCCGAGTGCTCGGCTTCCTTCAAAGAAACTTCCATCAGGCCTCAACAAACGTCAAGGTAAAACTGTACAACACATTAGTGCGACCACATTTGGAATATGGTGTAGCAGCTTGGGACCCACACAGCGCCAAAAATGTCAACATGCTGGAAAAAGTCCAACGTAGAGCAGCACGCTTCACCACAAAAAACTACTCACATGAAGCTAGTGTTACAGACATGCTAAACAGCCTTAACTGGACCAGCCTACAAGACCGCAGAAGAGCACATAGACTGACTTGTCTGTACAAGATCCACCACGACCAGCTCGACATTTCCAAGACATACATCGCCCCGAAAACAGACCGCGAACGAAGAGGACACGACCAACAATTCAAACTCTACAACACCAGACTGGCTCCATTTACCAACTCCTTCTTTCCGCGTACAATCACCGACTGGAACAAACTCCCCCAATCCACCATCAACCTCCCCTCAAAAACCTCCTTCAAGCAGAGCATCCCCAAACCTTAATCCCCCTGTGACCACCCACCTCTTGTTAAAACTTCCCTGCGGAGTACTACGGAGGATATCCAACCAAGTACCAAGTACAAGTAGTGGAATGAAATGAAATTGGACTTTTCGAAGATGTGTCACGGAAGAGTTTCGAAGAGTTTTGGTTGTTTCGAAACACTATTTTTTTAAAGTTTTATAGCTCAATTTTGCTGTTTTCCAGAATTGTGAGTCAAAAGTGGTTGAACAAAATATTTTACAGTTACAGGCTATAATAGACGTGTACAACATTTAGTTGGTAGTACTATAAAGTGTATTTTAGTTTACATATCGGACATGCAAAATGAAAAGGCTACACTGACTTTGGTGCAGAAATCTGATTTATTATTTTAGATACGACCTGATCATCGTTTCTCATTAAAATAGCAGTTTTATGCAAGAAAATAGATTTAGTTCACAAATAAACTCGATTTTATTCATTTCATATGGATTTTAGGGATTGGATTGTTTCGTTTCTAGATAAACGATAGCAATTATCACCATGTAAAAATTGGCAAAGCTGCCGAATTTTGATCGTTATTATAATTTTAACTCGAAGTTCGAGGCAAATTTGATGAAAATTTCCACCTTTTAATTTAGGGGAAATGCGGAATAAGGTTAGGATTAATGGTATCAAATGAATTCTAAATTTTTGGTGTACTTGCGTGCACCACCTAATTTCTTTTCTGAAGGGTTTTTCGCCGATCAAACGGCGGTCTATTACCACACATTTACCACACATGTTGGTATTGTTTTGTCTAAATCGATTCATCGGTGTCGCAAGCTGACATAAGTGACGTCATCGAAAAAAGTTTGCTGGCTTCCATTTTCAGCATATTTGTCCATCTCTTCATTCATCATTTTCGTTGTAATTAGTGAATCGATAGTGAAAAAAAGAGCAGGAGGAGGTAGGGAATATGTAAATTAGTCAAGGGATCCCCTTGAAATCACTATCGACTCACCCTTTTCATCTCTAACACGGGCTCAAAGATAGCACTTTTGGTACGGGAACCTGTATAAACAGATCTAGAGTTATTTGATATGCGTGTGCTCTAGTGTGATACAGAGTTGGTTTACGCTGTATGCAGGGATACTACCGGAATCTTCTCTTCTCTCAGACGGTGTACCATCATCACCAGTTGTATCTACCATCTGATAGAAGAAATTTGAATCTAGCCTATTTGTGTTTCGGCCAAATAAAAAATAAAACTAGTTCCTCGTCCTAACTTTTGAGGATGAGGGCAACTTTTCTTTTTAGTAAACAATGCAAAACAACCATAACCAGCCTGATTGGTTGCGTATAACTGGAAGAGGACTTTGTAAACCATTTATTTCATGGTTCTGGGGAGTTGGTTAACACAAAACTTACTTTAAAATGCTCATTGTAGACCATATCTTTCACTCTTGTACTCTCCGTCGTGGGGGATCCCAAATATATTACCAAAAGATGGCAAATACATACCTAAAGACAAATTCAACTTCTCCCACGTTCGTAGGTAACCCTTTAAATGAGTAATTCCATCCCAAAGTTTGACTAAAAGCCCTGTATAATTGAATTGAGAATTTCATAATTCTACCAAAAGAGGGCGCTATTTTCTTAATTGCCTATTATCGTTTAGCATACCAGTTCAATAACTTTAAATGGATAAACAATACATTTTGAATGCATAGATTTAGATTCCCATAAAATAAGTTGTTCTATATTGTTTTATAACACTCTTGATAAAGTATTATAAATTTAATCCTAAAAGTACAGTTTTAAATGTGTTTAGAAGAAATCGACGGTGTTACCAGTCGATATCGTCAGACCAAGGAGTTATATAATAACTCCTTATAGCTCCTTGGAGTTATATAATAACTCCTTGTTAAATGAATAATGTTTATAATATTTGTGTATGTGCAATATTGAACAAATGTGTTTTATTACTATTTTTGGTATTTATACTGGCGAGGAAGCAATGGTATTTAAATATTTTTACATTTTAAAATAATAATGCACATGTCTAATGAGTTGTAACACCAAATGAAATATGCATTACTGAAAGGATTGATACAATATTTGAACGATTTGAACCGGCGTGTTTGTTTTTTTAATGAACTTAAATTTAAAAGTTAATACTGTACATGGCTAATTCACCATTTATATCAGAAATTCGGATGACCAGACTTTCTACGGTTCATATTGAATCATAAGGCTGTATTACAGCACCGTAGCGGTATGGTATTTTTGTCAAATCGGTTGTACTGGTTTTCGATATATCGGTTTGATCACATCATAGATCCTCAAAAGAGGATCTATATATGATCACACGTAATTTCAAAACAAATTTAACAATGTTAATTATTTATTCACAATTGAATTTTGGAGATTCTAAGGCTTCCAGAAATGTATAAACATGATTATAGTCCATAGTGATACAGTGAACTTAAACGCCTTCAATATTGTTGCAAGCTTTAGTGTTGAACTTGAACAGGTGTGTGAGAGGTCACAAATAAAAATAAAAAGAGGAAATCAGACAAAATCGAGGAAAAACAGCGTACAAATGCCAAATATGGGCTGAAAAGAAAAGAAAAGGCTGACATTTGGCAAAAGAAAATTTTAAAAAAAGAGGAAATCAAGCTGAAAAGAGGAACTCTCACACCCTGCTGGACTTAACCGTCATTTCCGTCAAACAGGTTTTCGACATACTTTTCTTTACATGCGTTTGCGAAATGTATAAACATGATTCAAATCCAAGGCGTCAAATTCAACTAGAGATGTGTCTAAATAAGTTGCAGGTTTTATGGGACACCCTGTATAATGGATGTAGCTATGTTATATAAGATATTGATAAAATCTCAAAGAGCTAAAATAGGACATTCATAGCTTATAAGTCCACTGGCACTGATATCAAGCGATATCTTTAGGCTATTTCACTACATTGGTTATATAACATGATTGATCTGGTTAGATATAGAGTTAATTAATTATACGTCACAGAAGGGATAAGAAAGCATACAACTATTTGCCATAAATGATACAACATTAAGTTTTGTTTAATTAATCAGCTCCAAATTAGCGAAGCTCCTTATATTATTACATTTACAATAGCGAATCAATTAAGTGCGTGGGCGCGCGTGAATGCAACAGGCACACTGTGTGCGTACATTGACCTTAAAGACAACAAATACGATCAACACTCTGATGACGGCTGAAACGATTCCGCACGGAAATATCACCACCTAATTACCAACCACGAAAGCCGCGAACCGCGCTTTCTAGTTTATTGTATACATAAGCCTCTGGCCCTTTATACTTCATGATACAAATATCTTTAACACGCACAGACAAACAACCATAACAAATAACAGTTCAAAATAGAAAGTGACAATAGCAGACAAGAGATTGAGAGAATATTTTTGTTTCTTTCAAACAAGTTTAAAATGTTTAACACACACATTTTTTGCACTTTGCCAAAGCACACATTAACCTTCACTTCGTAAAGGCCCTGTCACACCATAGCGTATGGCCTGAACGTGGCCTGAACGTATGCCGACATATTCAAAAAATAGCTCGACAATTGTCAGAGTCCAAGAACGTCCAACTTCCCAACGAATTGCGTAGGAAAAGTCGACACCGGTGATGGAATGGACGTATCCATAGCGTATCCATAGCGTATTAAGCGTATACATAGCGTATGACTAACGTATTGATCATGTTGATAGCGTATCACTAACTTATAACAAACTTATGACAGCGTATCACAGCGTATGCGATCGGCGAGTGTATACCAACGTATGCTTAACGTATTCGAAGCGTATGTCTGCCGTGTTCGACGTATCCTCAGCGTATCCTCGGCGTACAACAAACACGTGACTTATGCCGCTGCAGAAATTGAGTTTCATACACGGCGGCACAAGTGTTGCCAGTTCAAGTAAACGCAGCCTAGATGATAACTATTAAAACATCTAGAAGGGTAAATCTATAGGTCCAACCTATAACTTACGACGAGTAACGTACCTCTAACGTATGTCAGCGTATGTCAACGTATGTCTAACGTATGTCAGCGTTTGTAAACGTATGTCTAACGTACCACGAACCTATCGGGAACTTATGCAGAACGTAAGTTAAGCACACGTTGAGTACGTCGAGAAATTTTGAACATGCTCAATATTTTTCGCGGGCTCGACGTGTTCCAAATTTTCACAACGTACCACAGCGTGCTCTTAACGTAAACGACGTATCCCCAACTTACCCCTAACTTGTATCAGCGTACACCAACGTACGCCAACGTATTTTTCGATATTTCGCATACGTTGTCATACGTTCAGGCGATACGCCATGGCGTGACAGGGCTACCGTACAGCTAGCGTATGTACCGTACAGCTAGCGAGCATTCGGCGTTTTGGGAACTTATGGAGGGGTTGAGTATATAAATGGGTCCCTTGAGTATCTCATCCTCACTTCTTCATGGTCTGTCGTGCTGAACACATCAACCCATCATCATACGCTACGAATACGCTACGCTACGTTAAGTATACGTTAAGCATACGTTAGTCATACGCTCGCATACGCTGTGATACGCTGTCATAAGTATGTTATAAGTTAGTGATACGCTATCAATACGTTAGTCATACGCTATGGATACGCTATGGATACGTGACAGGGCCTTACACGATCGCCCGGCATAAGGTGAATACGTGAGAATACGTCGAAACTCGTTGGAAATACGTCAGGCATACGTTAGACATACGGCACATATACGTTATCAACTCGTTATCACTACGTTGGCTGTACGTTTCCCCGTCAGCCTACGTTCATCAACGTATACCAACTTACGAGCAACGTACCACTAACGTATGTCAGAGTATGTCAACGTATATTTAACGTACCACAAACTTACCGGTAACTTATGCAGAACGTATTAAGCACACGTTGAGTATGTCGAGAAATTTTGAGCATGCTCAATATTTTTTCGCGGGCTCGACGTGTTACAAATTGTCACAGCGTATCACAGCGTGCTCTTAACGTAAACGACTTATCTCCAACGCACCCCTAATTTATATCAACGTACACCAACGTACACCAACGTATTTTTCGATGTTTCGCATACGTTGAGGCGATACGTTATAGTGTGACAGGGCCTTGAATTTCAGCTTGCATTTTCTCGTTTGCGCATCGGAAAAGTTAATCTACAATCAAGGAAAATAATAGTTGGCACACTTGATACAATCTAATACAACTATCACTGTGCTCACAATAGAGAACCGACTTGGGACATAGCACTCTTTAACAGCACGCAGAGGTCTCCCTCTCTCTCTCATCCTTCCCACCCCCCCCCCCCCCCCCCCCCCCATCACAGCGTGCTCTTAACGTAAACGACGTATCTCCAACGCACCCCTAATTTATATCAACGTACACCAACGTACACCAACGTATTTTTCGATGTTTCGCATACGTTGAGGCGATACGTTATAGTGTGACAGGGCCTTGAATTTCAGCTTGCATTTTCTCGTTTGCGCATCGGAAAAGTTAATCTACAATCAAGGAAAATAATAGTTGGCACACTTGATACAATCTAATACAACTATCACTGTGCTCACAATAGAGAACCGACTTGGGACATAGCACTCTTTAACAGCACGCAGAGGTCTCCCTCTCTCTCTCATCCTTCCCACCCCCCCCCCCCCCCCCCCCCCCCCCCATCACAGCGTGCTCTTAACGTAAACGACGTATCTCCAACGCACCCCTAATTTATATCAACGTACACCAACGTACACCAACGTATTTTTCGATGTTTCGCATACGTTGAGGCGATACGTTATAGTGTGACAGGGCCTTGAATTTCAGCTTGCATTTTCTCGTTTGCGCATCGGAAAAGTTAATCTACAATCAAGGAAAATAATAGTTGGCACACTTGATACAATCTAATACAACTATCACTGTGCTCACAATAGAGAACCGACTTGGGACATAGCACTCTTTAACAGCACGCAGAGGTCTCCCTCTCTCTCTCATCCTTCCCACCCCCCCCCCCCCCCCCCCCCCCCATCAATCAATAATCAATGTTGAGAGAGCTGCCAAAGCTTCTGATGACATGTGGCTCGGATCAACATTGCCTCGGGGGATAGGGGCACTTTTTTTCCCTTAATTAGGACAAAGTGTGCCAACCTTTTTTTCCTTGATTGTAGATTGATCACGGGCTCCTCACTTAATGCTTATTATCATTATTATAATTATTATCTTGTATATAGACATAAATATGTATGTACATATATGTGTAAAAAACAAAGTTAAAAAACACATTATAAAACGACATATAAAAATATAAAGACATCCCCATGACTATAGGGTCATATTGGGGCACGTGCATAAGAGTTGTTAAGGAAACAATTATAGTCTTCCTATTATATCCGTTGTTATGTTTGATACATGCAACAATAACTCTTTTAAAAATCAGGTTTTGTTTATATTAGGCCAAACAAAGAAGAAAGTCTGTCTCAGAAACAATGTGCAAACAAGCTAAGTGCTGTGCGATTTTGTTAATTTTTTTTTAGTAAATAGGCTATGAAGTATGCGATTTTTTTAAAAAAAATTGCTATTTTTTGTTTGTTTGCTTATCCAAGTTTAGGCTACAAAGAACTTTTTTAAACTTTTTAAAAAAAATGTAAAAATAAATTTAACCCCCCCCCCCCCAAAAAAAAAAGTCAAAAAAAGAAGAAGTTTTTTTAGCCCCAGCGCATAGACCTACGCGCCGTAGCTCATTTCACATACCAATGCGGGCGGGCTTCTGAGACAGACCTTTGTTTGGCCTAAGTACTAGTCCACCGGTTGTCTATTTTGTAAAAGTTGTCAAAACTTTCCGTTCGTCATGTTTGTTGTTATCAAAAAGCACATCGTCATCAGATTTCGTGATTGTCGGCGGTACGTAGGTGCACTGGAACTGATCCATATTGATGTCATTCCGTCCCTTGTCGGCGAGTTTTGCTCGAGGTTGTTTCTTCGCTGGTCGGTCAAGCGTTGATGAGGCCGCAGATGTTGTCCAAGTGGCATCACCTCTCCTGCTGCTCCTACTATCTTTACCAAATGAAAACCACCCTTTCCACACTTTCACAACGTTCTTCTGACGAACACAGAACATAACGAAAACCAGGAATCCTTGCATGGAATTGAAGATGCAGAATAAGACTAGGAAGGGAAGACTGGATTGCTCATGGATAAGGGACAACAACCCAAACACCCAGGTCAATCCAAGTAGAGCTGTAATGGAGACTGCATTCTGAATCCGCTTAATAATCTGTGATTTCATATCATTATGGTTGCTGCTGCTAGCTGCTCTCCCACATAACAGGCGATGCATTACTAACACAAAGATCACCGTGTTGTATGTGATGACGAGTCCCATGATGAGTAACTGGGCAAAATAAAACGTGTTGCCAATTTCCAAGAAGCAGCTGTAAATGTTTTTTTAAATGCGAAAAAAAACCCAATTAGTTACAATGAATAATAACAAAGAAAGTATAAATTAACTAATTATGTTTCATGGGGTTTTTTTCTCTATTGATTTTAGTTTTTAAACTTTCAACATAGAAGGACATTTACAGATACAAAAAAGTACAATAATACAGAGTAATACAAATGTATATATATATACTTCATAATAGTATGTATCCAAATGCGAAACATGGTGATATACAATCATAATAATATGTACCCAAATGCGAAACATGGTGAACTACAATCATATAAAACTAATATGTTTCCAAATGCGAAACATGGTGATATACAATCATAATGATATGTATCGAATGCGGAAACATGATAACAAAGTTTGTCCCAAGGTTTTACTTGAGATGGTTTGGGTGTATGTACCATTTCTGCATATGCATATCATATGTGCAAATCTCCCCTCCCCCACCCCCCCCCCCCCCCCCCCCCCCCCAGTCAAGACCTTTTCCCCTGTCAGTTCAAGCCCCAACCCATTTTTGCTGTAAAGATAGCGTGCGATAACTGTCAATAAATCCATTGCTTGGAGAGAAATAAACATTCATAAACTCACTGTTGTTCATTGACATATTGCTTATGGTCCACACTCAGTGCAATAATAACAATAACGGCAGGTAATCCTGAGGGGGAAAAAAGAACAGTATTTTAAATGTATTTACATCACATCGTTGTTCTGTCAAAACATATCCGTCCGGCCTTTCAGCATGTACGAAGTAATACTTCCTATGCATAACCTTTGGGCAGATTGCTCTAAACATATTCAAGGGCCAACAACTCTAATTCTAAAAATCCATCAAGCCTTGTACACTCTTAGAAAAAATGGTTCGTTTAAGAACCCTTTTTTGTCCCGCGGGGAGCACCTTTTGGCCTAAAAGGTTCTAAAAAGAACCTTAGAATGGTTCTTTGAAGAACTTTCAAATTTTAAATAAGACAAAGGTATATTTACTTTTTTGTTTTTATGTAATATGCAAATTCAAGAGAAATGTAAACAAATTTAGTCCTTTTCAACTGTTAAAAATCATTTCTTCTTGGCTAAAAACATTTTTTACCGTTTTACCAAGAACCATTGAGGGTTCTCCATAATTTTTCCCCAAAAGGTTCTTGAAGCTTGAGGAACCATTTTCTTGGCTAAAGAACCCTTTTAGAACCTTTTTTGGTTCTAAAAGGAACCCAATAAAATTTCTATAGGGTTCCTTTTAGAACCAAAAAAGGTTCTAAAAGGGTTCTTTAGCCAAGAAAATGGTTCCTCAAGCTTCAAGAACCTTTTGGGAAAAAAATTATGGAGAACCCTCAATGGTTCTTGGTAAAACGGTAAAAAATGTTTTTAGCCAAGAAGAAATGATTTTTAACAGTTGAAAAGGATTAAATTTGTTTACATTTCTCTTGAATTTGCATATTACATAAAAACAAAAAAGTAAATATACCTTTAGGTCTTATTTAAAATTTGAAAGTTCTTCAAAGAACCATTCTAAGGTTCTTTTTAGAACCTTTTAGGCCAAAAGGTGCTCCCCGCGGGACAAAAAAGGGTTCTTAAACGAACCATTTTTTCTAAGAGTGATATGTGCTCTTGCCCCTGAACATGTATTAAGCAACACATGTAGTATGCATAATACCGTTGGGAAATGTTACTTCGTACATTCTGAAGAGTCGGAAAAACATACGAGGTGTTGACAGAACAGCGCCGATAATGTGCTATCATAGAGCATAGAATAAGTGGCAATTCCAAAATCCACCAACTTGATTTAATATCTGCGAATTTTACTCGGAACGGATGCAGTAAAGCATAGATAATCAAGACGGGGATGGACAAGTGGGTATTTTATTTTGAAGCTGTTCGGACCAAGGTCGCTCAACACACAAAATGGCCGATCGCGATGCTGCCTTTCGCCCTGTCATGAAATAACTTCTCAACATCCATAAATAAAACGCCACTCTCGTTCACGCGTTTTTAAAAATCGGTAGGAATCGATTTCAAAAATGTGCTATTCTCCATGGGTTCGAGTTTAGGTGTAATAAAAGACTGGGTGAAATAAGTGCCTATAAACTTCACAAATAGCGTTACATCTGTCGCATCGATGAATGTGTGTATTAAATTAATATTATTTTAAATATTAAAAATATTTTAACTTTCACCGTTTTTATCAAACTAATTGTATGACAGGGCTTTTCAAACATGCTAGTCATACAAGTGTGAGCGAAACAGACATAGCATCAGCTCCACACAACATTTCAATTGAGATAGTCATCCCCTCTATTGAAGATCTATGAGCAAAGAGACGTAGCATTATCCACACCTCTGCCAAGTTCAGTGACATAATATATTCGTTAAATTAATTTTTTACAATATAAATAACCGTCTTCATCTATTTTCTTAACTTTGATAACTCACCCCAAGCTGCTAAAGCCGATTTCAACATAAATTTGGAAATATGAACACCAACGACTTTCACAAAGAGTATGTACATATTGGTAGCTTCGACGCCCATCCATGATATCGAGGTTAATGTAAAGTAATGAATCAATACGGACACAGTGGTGCATCCCCACCTTGGGGTAGTCTGGTCAATCCCAATGACAAATACCAAGTAAAGACATAACAACGAAAAACAGAAATTGATCATAATCTGCTGAGGTTGTTTCTCACGCAACTTCCTGAAAGAATAACAAATCATAAATAAAATTATTAGTTCCACCAATAACATTTTAAAAGCTTAAAAGGTTAAAAGGTCGGAATATTTAATGTTTGCTATACCTATACAGTATTGACTATTTATAGTACCAAGACTCCGCCAACACTCCGCCCTCCCCTCCTTCCACATTTTCTGTCACAATGACGTCATTAACAACTGAATATGGCCGTTAGCAATTCGGAAACCTACGAAGCTTTTTTGGTATCATTTCGTGTTGAGCCCTTGAGTCGCATATCGTGGCCGGAAATTAAGCGAAATACGCACGCGACACGAAAGACGCGACACGTAATACGAAATTTTGTACGCGTGTCTTGACTGAGTCGCGCATTTCGTATCACTTACTCGTACCGCGACCCGAAATCTCGAATCGCGACTCGAAATCTCGTATCGCGACCCCGATATCTCGTATCGCGACCCCGATATCTCGTGTCGCGATCCTGAAATCTCCAAATCGCGATTCGAAATCTCGTATCGCGACCCCGGTATCTCGTGTGGTGACCCGAAATTTCGTGTGGTGACCCGAAATTTCGCCTCGCCTCTATAGTGATGAGACTTCGGGTCGCGATACTCGATGCGAGTGCGCGATACGAAATGCACGACTCGAGAGTCGCGACACGAAATGATACCAATTAAGCTTCGTAAATCAGTAGCCAGTAATGTTGGACTTAATTCTAGCGCCAATTCTCAGTGGTAGGTACAGATCACCGATGTCATCCTATTGTTACACCTGATAAACAATTTGGATTAGAAAATGTTAGGCCTAAACCAGAGCATCATAAAAATGTCATGGTTTATAGCTTAAATACCATTGTCTGCTTACTTAAAAAATCCCTCCAAGCAGCCTTTATAACCTAATTACTTCAAAACCATGATTTGGAAGTAATTAGGAATCGTATCGCTCTGTAACTGTATGATCAGATATGTAAATCAGCAAGAAGAAAAATCAACGATAGAGGGCTTCCCTTGGTAAATATCGCAAAATATGCCTTTAACGGACACCCAATTACGAGATATTGTTCAAATTCTCACATCGGTACCAATGCCGTCATGATGTTGCTCCCTTACCTGTTCGATAAGTACGTTACAAGCGTTATCAATAAACATGTTATAGAAATACTACATCCAATCTTGCTTATGAAATCCAACACCAAAGCCTGTTGACCATATATATCCTAAAAAAGAAAAGAGAACAAAACACCGGGTGATATTTTAGTACGTGTAGCGTAAAAACCAAGATTAATGACGATTGACTGAGCTATTGTATGTGATCAAAACAAAAACAAAGGGCATTTTTATTTCTGCAGATACTTTTTCAATACACTGGATTAGCGTGACAAAGATACGCGTATTAGGACGCATTGATCAATGGAAACATCCTATCCACATCCCACTGTCGAGCGGCGACGTGTTGCTCCCTGCAAATCAATAATCTGCCAATTCCTATACCGAGTCCATGCGGCAGGCGTCTGCAGACGACATTCAATAATTTCACAAAATGGTTCAAAAATGTCAAAAATTATTGAATTGTTACCATATTAATGGAATCACCATGAGCAATGCATTGAAGTAAGTACAAACATACCTTGGTTCAGTTATCCTTGAGATAGACTTTGAAAATTGGGAAAGGTTTCTAACAAATCTATGCTTTGTATTATGGTAAAACTAATAGCAGCGTGGAAAGTGTTATAAAGGACATTTTGAAGAAACAAATTGATGTTTTGGAATCACTGAATGTAAACCTTAAGAAAATTCTTTCTTTAAAATGTTTAGGAATCTTTAAGAATCTTTAAAATCTTAAAGGGTTGTTTTGGATTTACATAAACTTAAGACAGTAAAAGAACACATACAGACAGACACTTTTATGTCATAAGATGTTAAGAAAACATTACGTAAAAAATTACATTGTTTAGTAAATTATCAGCTTTCCAATTTTTGGCCAGTCACATATTTCTTTGAGACACGCTGTAAGTCCATTCACCACAGCGTTTGAAAACCAATAATTGCATAACTCGTTTTTCCTTCACGATTTGAAATAACTATACATCAACATATTAGTTTGTAAATTCATCTCATAGATATCGTTATTTCTTACCACTAAAACGGCAAAGCTAGTGAGATGATTACACTGGCACACCACATTGCCATCTTCGAGAGTCCGGTTGATTTGACAGCCTTTATTTGACCAATCACCGACTCCGTCATTGGCATTGACATCCCAGAATACACATTGGGGATGATCTATTCTAGAATTCTCGTCTTTTTCCTACATTGCACACACGACGTATAATAGGGTTAGCAATAGCATGTGTTGTTAATTCATGATTTGAAACATTCTTTATAATTTCATTTAAGCAGATTGAATTATTTGAATATACGAGGGTCATTCAATAAGTTCTACCTCCTCCCTCGTAACATCGGTAATATGAATGTCAGCCTCATGATATTTGACATGTTTATAGCTCTAAATCATAGTTACACATTTATAGTAAATATTAATTGATATCTGTTCCACTTTTGCTCTGTTGCGGTCAAAGCCAGAGAGATATTTTGGACAACGGAAACGGAAAATTACCCTCAAAATAAATACGTGTTTTTGGTGTTTTTACTCCGTAGGTTATATAAGAGCATGGTTTCAGTATTGAAACTGGAAAACAATGGATATTATCTAAATATATTACGGTATTATCATGTATAAATAAGATTGTAAGCAATATTAACATTTGAAGGCCTGCAAATAGTGTAATAACATTATATACATCAATGCATTCGAGTCTACATCATAATGTAGACTCGAATGCATTTGATGTGCCTTTAGCAGCATATTGGAATAATGCTATTCAGTTAAATTCGTTGTTACAGTTAATACTACAGTGATGCCTCGTACTAAAAATATTTTACATGATAGTCACTTTATAAGTTTTCTTTA
Organism: Ophiura sarsii; assembly: GCA_035610835.1. Taxonomy (NCBI): domain Eukaryota; kingdom Metazoa; phylum Echinodermata; class Ophiuroidea; order Amphilepidida; family Ophiuridae; genus Ophiura; species Ophiura sarsii. The sequence continues at coordinate 19,279,506 of CM069445.1, forward strand.
TATGCAACCTTCAGAAGAGTCAATCAAATAGTCAAAAATAGAAAATCAAATATTGGAGAGACTTAGAATTCCTCCATTTAGCCCTGTAAATTGAAGGTTTCGTAGTTCTTATGACAAGCAAATGTGACTTGTGTAGTGTCTCCTATGAGGGTTAAGCTTATTGGTTGTCCCGATCTGGTGTTAGCTAAATCAGACGCCATATATGTTTCAGATCAAATCAGTCGATATTTATTGTTTATGGACTGTTTTAGAGATATCTGACATTTAGAATGCTTATACTTGACCGATAGGTACATTTTGTCTTTAAGAATTGGCGAAATGATATGCACTTTGGAGATATTTTACTGAATATTCATGCGTTTCCGTCACACTAAATGGACATTCGGTTTTCACACCAGCCTCAGAAAAGTCCAGCCACTTTCCGAAACAATTTACTATGAATTTGAAGCTGAGATTTAAAGCTACAATTGTGAAATAATTTCCTAAGACTGGCCTATATAATACATTAATAGCAACGGTATGGGGTAGGAGGTAGAACTTATTTAATGGCCCTCGTAATTTCGAATTAGTGATGCACTATATTTTATTCAAAATCTTGTTTTGTAATTGAAGACATGAGCGCAAGAAAGACCTAAGCCCATAGCTATTTTGAGATACAGGCATTTCAATATTTTAAAATATTGTAGAAAATGACCAAAAGGTGCTATTCTAATAAAAATTGACAATATTGTAGGTTAAACATTCACGTAACATATATATATGATTTTTTGACAAAAATGTTGCATTGAGCGATATCGATCAATTTATTGATTTTGGACTGGGGTCTGGCGCTTAGTTTGGAGCCATAGGTTTTATATAGGGTTTCTATAAATGTGTAGTTCGCTGAGAAATATTTTCAAATTAATTGTGATGCCATTAAACAATGATCTTAATGATTGTATCAACATATATTGTTCATTGACATGTTATGATGTAAAACAACAAAATCTTACGATATTTTGTAATAATTGGTGAATTATGTGTTATTTCCATTCCATGGATTGGCTTTAAAATACCGGGTTCTACTCATATTGTTGCAACATTAGGACCCAATTTTCGAATTCAAAAAATCGGGGTTTTTTTATTTTTATTTTTTAATGAAAATGTAGTCTTTGTAACAATTACAAAATTACTAGTTTACTGGCGCATTACAAATGCATAATTATTATTATTGTTATTATTATTATTCTTAAAAGATTAAACAATGGAATAGAGCTTTGGGTAATGACGGAAAGCATTCAATTTCAGGTCAGAATATAGGCCTGCATTATAATATTTATTCATATGTATGGGATATGGCGTAATGACTGGAAACATTCAATTTCAGGTCAGAAAATAGCCCATACAATTTATTTGGACTCATTAATGTATTCTTACCAATTTCGTGATAATTTTTTTCAACACTAATGTGTTGGTTCATTTGGTTGGTGTTCTATCTGGTAGGCCCTACTTACTCGCCTTAACCTTTCAAGACATTTCTAAAAATGTGGAAATAAAAATCTCAAATTCGAACAAAAATATGGATCGGTAGGTCTCGTAGAATAGGGTTTATTTTTCTTGCCCTTAGGCCAAGTAAAAAAATAAAGCCGTTACTTGTCCCCTCGCGCATTATTTTTCAGGAATTCTATTAAAAAAAATATTAAAAAAATCATTTGTTAAAAAAACCGCTAAAAATGATTACGCATTCAATCATGCAATTCCACGCTGGTAATGATGATTTTGCACTGTTTAGTAAAATAAAAACCCTCATTTTCCTTTTTTTCTCAAAATTTAGAATGAGTTTTCTGTTTTTATTTGGCCTTACCAGAACTAGAGCAAAGATAGTTTCAACTTGGCTGTTCTCTGGCAAATTGATGATGTCGTCCACTCCTTCTACGTTAGCTGTGATAATACGACTTGCTACTGCAACGCGAATCTGGTTTGGATTATCGGAGTCGTTGATCAGACGCTGGGATGGAAACAACTTGGTGTTCTTGTAAACAAAGAAGCTAACTGGCACTGCAGCAGAACTGTTACCTGTGAGTTGTAAAATCAAGCGCCAAATTTGTATAATAAGTGACGTCATCATTGTGATTTTCTCAATATCTCCAATCGGACACATGATATTAAACTAAATTCCTACAAATACTTTAGTACTTCAGCGTCATGGTTTAGAAAATTAAACTGTCATCTTTCGAAATAAATAGAAACCCCCCTGTTCCTTATAAAATCATATTGATTTTCTTTACAAATGTTCCCATTAATTAAGGGGAAATGCGCCGTCAGTACGCGCAGGGTCTTATGCTACTGCTACCGTCTGAACTGTTGATTGAGTAGCAGAAATTAGTGTTAATTGTGACACTCAAAAAGGAGTATCTGACATTATTAAAACAGTTTCGCAATTCAGCTAAGTTCGCATGTGCATTCTTTTTCAACCAATCTTTCGAGTGCAGACGGGTAAAGAAATATGTTGACGCATCATAACGTAACAATCCCACACACTTCAAAGCGCTTAAACGTGTTGAAAAAGATACAAAAACCTAAGTTACATAATTATATAAGGAACAAAATAAGATGGGGAATAAATTTGTCTTCAAAAGAGCCTTCTTGACGGCAATAACAGAAACAGCCTGTCTTATAAACATAAGGTAGATAGATCATTCCAAGTTTATCAACAAAAAGCAACAGTCATAGGGACTGGACTGTCGATACATGCTTGAGGGAACAGCATATGACCACAACACTGTCCACTATGCCTTATTTCCCTTTATAATGCTTTGGCTCGAGTTTTAAAAGCATAGGTCCTAAACAAAACAGGATGCGCGCGCACACCGCCGGTCAAAGAACAATGGCAACTGCCGACCAAATGCCTGGAATGACGTCACATGTCATCGCAGCTATAACACGTGAAACAGTAGGCTATATCTTGCAAGACATCCCGTACGGAATAACTTGTGCACTGCTACAATACATTGAATTGTTATGAGCATCAGTTACGGGACGTCGAGCAAGACATTGCCAAACAGTATACCTGTAGCGAAAAGAAACACATCACTTGGCAAAGAAATGGCGGCTTCTGCCCTTATGTCAGGGGCGTTTCCCGTCTGAACACGTGTAGTAGAGGTGCCATTTGCCGTATTCACGCCACCGGGTGGAATGCTTTCAAATACCAGGTTGTTAGTAATGAGAGACTCTCTTGCAATTTTCACGGCATGGATGACTACGTTTTCTCCTTCGATGACAGTATTGTTACTACCATCTGGGTCCGACTGTAACGATGATATCTGACTTTCAAGTGCCCTTTGAATCTGATTAGGGATAGGCGATACTTCAATACGAGATACGTCGTCTTGTGGTGTGGATGAATCTTCGTTAAGATCCTCGTCGTAATTGGTAAGGACATCGTCTACGATTGCCACAACGGATCTCGTTAGCTGTTTGGATAGAAAAAATGTTGCTGTATTATAATAGGCTGATCCATGTGAATCCATACACGCCCTATTGAAAACATTACGTTGATCTTCCCCACATGGAGTGTGAATTTCAAATTGGGTTACCTACATTTAAAATCTACACTCCCTGTGTGGAAGATCAAGGTGTTAGTATTTTACATAGGGGTGTATGTATTTCAATTGAAATAGCCCGATACTTTTCTAAATATTCACAGCTATTATTTTTAATTTCAATTTCAAACCTAAAAAAAGTGTTGTAATGGCAAAGATTAAATATTGATACACGAAGTTAAGCATCAAGTTTATTGCATGTGTTATAAAATTGGTCTCTATGTAACTAAATAATTACATTATACGGACATTATTCGTTGTTGTTGTTTTCTTTCTTAAATCTTCTTTCTTGCTTATTTTCCTTCTTCTCTCTTATTTTCTTTCTTTCTTTCTACTTTCTTTCTTTATTTTCAGAAAAACGAATTACAATTAAAATCATGAATTTTGTATCAAAAAACAATTGTTTTTTGATTTATTGTTATTGTCCTTAGCCTAGGCCTAATTCTTACATTTTCAGCCGGCAGCTGTACATCAGCAACACCATCCAGGATAATGGCAATGGACTCCAGACCTTGACTATCGATCCCAGTACCTTCATTTATAACTTGTGTTAAGTTAGCCACAATATCTACCACGTTATTTTCAGTGACTGGTATCTAAAGAAAAAGACAAATCTTAAAAATGAGTGGGTTTAATCTTATTAATTCGTTTTCTAAAGTGTATACCAACTAAAGCACCTGATACTAACAACAACAAAAAATTGCTATGTAGGCCCTACTAATGATTTGACCGTCGTAATTTCATAATTCCATCCCCATGTCAAATGAACCGACAGTGCCAATCTCATCCAACAGACTCAAAATATTGGTGGGGCGATCGCACAACTCGCCCCCACCCTCACCTCTGGCTACGCCACTGTTGGAGCTCTTATTTTTGACTGATATTAATGCCCCTTTAATTCAGTATTTCAATGTATCTAAATTGAGTTACCTTAGCAATCGAATCCAAATCCTCGTTGACTTCATGCACACATGTCGTGACGTAAGACAGAACAATAAGATATACAGAACGTGAAAAGAGACAGGAACCTAGTTAGTATGTAATAGTCATCTATCGAAAAGAGAAAAGGGAAACAAAGGAAGAAGGGAAAGAAAAGGACAGCGAAAAACGAGGGGTACGAAAGAAAGAGAGGAAGGAAAAGAATGATGTAGACTAGATAATACATTACGTAACTCATCAATGACTTTCACTAATGGATTATAGGACCGGAAAAGCCCACCCCCTTTCATTGTGACTTTGTGTAATTGCGTCCATTTACTTAATTCCCATCTAATTGACAATTTGCTAGTGACAATATGAAAAAGGAATTACAAACATTCATAAACTACAACTAAATCATTGTTCATTTCAACAGTTGTTCATTCCCATCCCATTGCAATTACAGTCAATTCCTGACCAAGATGTAACTGCATTTGGCCTGTAAGACAATAATCTCCCATAGTATCGTTCCATAGTAATGTAACTAATATAAGCCTACCTGCACAAGTACTGCCAGTTCCCTCATAACCGGCTTTGCATTCACATATATAATCTCCTACAGTATTTGTACATGTGGCATCAGCGTGGCAACCATCAACATTTGTTTCACATTCGTCGACATCTATAAGAGGCAATGAAAATCAGATGACAATGACGACAGTACGATATCGATGACGGATGACAATGACGACAGTACGATAACGATGACGATGTTGAAGATCATCGTCGTCGTTGTCATCATCATCATCATCATCGCGGCCTTTCAGATCATGAGAAAAGGGAGAGAGGGTGGAGGGGACATTTAAATTCTCAGAAAGTGACCAATAACCCATCTTGACCTTTGGTTAGAAAGTGATTTTCTCGCTCAGGTGGGTACGCAGGGGGCGGGCGTTTTAGATATCAAACAGCCTTGAGTCTGCCACAAATTAAATTAAGAGTACATAAGGAGGGGAAAATAAAAAGGGGCGTAAAATAAGGACAAGGGGACAAAATATAAGGAAGAGAAAATAGGGAACCGGACGAGTTAACAGAGATAGAAGTAGAAATTATAGGTCCTCACCCTCCCTACTTCTGAGTTGGGGTTGCTCCCACTATTTTGGCAACCTTTAAAACCTTATAAAATAATGAAGTTATCGTGGTCCGGCTGAAATGGCTTGGAAACGCAATTGAGCATCAGAAACTCAGATAGCTCGGGGTAAAACGGCCGGGCAAAATTGCCAAAAACGCTAAAATAAAATGTAACGGAAAATAAATTGATGGAGTCGAGTCTTGAAAAAAATCGACTAAAATACGTCCTCGGCGAACACCTTAATTCAAAGAATTGGAGAAAATTACCAAAAATTGAATACTAAATGTTTGACAGACTGACTGACAGACTCTCACACATACAACCCAACACACGAAGGATGCAGCCACCCCTACGGACGACACGACCTAAAAAATGAATGCAAAAAGTAGACCTGCCATTCTTCAGCCCTTTCCATCGGGTCGTCCGCCCTTTTCGAATATACGCGTAAAGAACCTCTCCAGTGCGGTAGGCTATTCTAGTGTAATATTATCTACTAGGCGGTCACCCCCGGTTTGCCGGTTCTCGGGTTAGGCGGTCACCCGGGTTTGGCGTTTCTCGGATTTGGTGGTTTGTAGAATGCATGCATAAAGCCCGATCGGACAAACTTTGAAAATTCGACCCTTAGACGACCTTTGACCCAGGACGACCCAAGAAAAGCAAAGCCGTTTTATTTTTTCCACGCTCGACTGGTATTCGGGCTTCCCATCACCGAGTTTAAGCCCGATCGGACAAACTTTGAAAATGCGACCCCTAGACGACCTTTGACCCCGGAAGACCCGACAAACGCTAACCCGTTTTATTTTTGCCACGCTCGCCTCGCATCGAGCATTGTGATCACCGAGTTTAAGCACGATCCGACCAACTTCAAAAAGTTGACCCCTAGATGACCTTTGACCTCGTATGCTCTAGCGAATGCGAACTTGCTCTTGCGGGGACCGAACAAACAGATCACCGAGTTTCTCATCACCGAGTTTAAGCCCGATCGGACAAACTTTAAAAATTCGACCCCTAGATGACCTTTGACCCCGGACGACCCAAGAAAAGCAAAGGCGTTTTATTTTTTCCACGCTCGACTCGCATTCGGGCTTCCCGTCCCCGAGTTTAAGCCCGATCGGACAAACTTTGAAAATTCGACCCTTAGACGACCTTTGACCCCGGACGACCCAAGAAAAGCAAAGCCGTTTTAATTTTTCCACGCTCGACTCGTACTCGGGCTTCCCGTCACCGAGTTTAAGCACGATCGGACAAACTTTGAAAATTCGACCCCTAGACGACCTTTGACCCCGGAAGACCCGACAAACGCCAACCCGTTTTATTTTTGCCACGCTCGCCTCGCATCGAGCATCGCGATCACCGAGTTTAAGCACGATCCGACCAACTTCAAAAAGTTGACCCCTAGATGACCTTTGACCTCGTACGCTCTAGCGAATGCGAACTTGCTCTTGCGGGGACCGAGCCGCACCCACCCACCGAGACTGAACGCCGCCCGACCCCGGGAAGGCGACGAAAAAGCGCGCACAGACAGACAGACAAACATACAGAGAGTAGCGTATTATTATATAGAAGATACAGGGATTTTTTAAAGTGCATACCATAAGTTGACTGAACGCCGCCCTACCCCGGGAAGGCGACGAAAAAGCGCGCACAGTTCGGGAATGTAAGATACAGGGATTTTTTAAAGTGCATACCATAAGTTGGCTTGCATCGTGTACTAGTAATGACATACACATTTAACCCCCTGGGCACTACCGGCCTATCTTATAGTGGTTGGTTCTGATTGGTGTATTGCAAGATATACCCATTTGAATAGCCAATTAAAATGCAGCTTGTAAAATATTTCACTCCAATATTTATCAGGGATAGAATTATTCTAACACTGTCTCTGATTGGCGCAATAAATGATGTATCTATCTTTTTGACCAATCGGCCGGTAGTTCTCAGGGGGTTAAGCAATCATCTCACCTGAACATATCCTGCCATCCCCATCATAACCTTCATTACATCGACAAGTATAACTGCCAATTGTGTTTTTACATGTCGCATCAGCATTGCAATCGAAAATAAGACATTCGTCAACATCTACATGGGGAATAGACAATACCAGGACATGGCGACAAGAGTTACACATTGACGAGATAGTGATACACGTAACTCCACACAAATTCGCATATATATAGATGAATGGAATTATAAGACATGTATCAAACATATTCTAAAAGGTAACTTTGTTAAACAGAAAGTGCATTAGATCGGTTAAAACGTTGACTTATTACGTAATATGATTTAAAGTGGCTTTCGTTGTGGTGAACCACTGAAGCAAATAATTATTTGTACACATTTTTTTAAAATTGCATTTATGTAATCAAATACTATGACTAAAGCGTGATGAATAATACTGCTATCAAGGCAAGTCCGAAGCTTTTTTGTTAATAATAAAATTAAAATGCAGATAATTCACATAAGATTAAAACAAGAATGTAAATTAGATAATTTCGTCATAGAAAATTAATAGTTGCATAATTCCAAGGCAACACCTTTGCAATTATGAGCTCAATGTTACTCACCCGAACAAGTCCTGCCATCCCCGTCATAGCCATCATTACACTGACAAGTATAATTGCCCACTGTGTTTATACATGTCGCATCAGCATGGCAATCATCAGTATTCTTAGCACAGTCGTCAATATCTGTTATGGGAGTGAACGATATCAATAAATAGATTGAACTAGTATTTTTGCCAAGAAAATTGATAAATAACCCAACTTTATCGACGTTTTAGCACGTTTTGTGGACGCACAATTTAGGTGATACATTTCTAAAAGCAAGACGTAAGCTATTCGTATACGTACCCAAGCATGTAACACCATCCCCCTCATAGCCAGCATTACACCGACAAGTGTAACTGCCAACTGTGTTTATACATATCGCGTTGACATGGCAATCGTCAGTATTCGTAGCACATTCGTCAATATCTGTTACGAGAGTCAACGATAGTAAGACAATTTATGATTATCATTCCATCATACACAAGTATATGCATACAGCCATACATTTTTACAAATACATGAAATCAATTGCGCAGGTTTTTTAACAAAATCATAAAAGTATCTAATAATAGTTTAAATCAAAGTAAAATCTATGCAATCCTTAACTCACCAAAACATGTCCTGCCATCGCCGTCATAACCATCATTACACTGACAAGTATAATTGCCATCTGTGTTAATACATGTCGCATCAGCATGGCAATCATCAGTATTCTTAGCACATTCGTCAATGTCTGTTATGGGAGTGGACGATATCAATAAAATATATTGAACTAGTATTTTTATCGAGAAAATTGATAAATAACCCACGTTTTTAGCACGTTTTCTGGACGAACAATCTTGGAAATACATTTCTAAAGCAGGACGTAAGCAATTCTTACCCAAGCATGTAGTGCCATCTCCGTCATAGCCAGCATTACACGAACAAGTGTAACTGCCTACTGTGTTTATACACATCGCGTTGGCATGGCAATCGTCAGTATTCGTAGCACATTCGTCAATATCTGTTATGGGGTGAACGATAGTAAGACAATTTATGATTATCATTCCATCATACACAATTGTAGCCATACAATTTCTATCGTTTTTACAAATATATGAAAACAATTGCGCAGGTTTTTTAACCAGTTGGAATCACTACAGGATGTAGACATGTTAAAGCAACAACGATTGCAGTTATCGATTTTCATCAACAAATTGTACTTGCTCAGGTTTTTCCATATCTTCAAAATCATAAAAATGTCGAGATTAGATCAAAGTAAGACGTATGCAATCCAAAACATGTCCTGCCATCGCCGCCATAACCATCATTACAACGACATGTATAATTGCCTACGGATTTTATACATGTCGCGCCAGCATGACATTCGTCAGTATTGTCATTCGTTGACATCTAACATGGAAGTGGATGAAACAAATGAAAATAGATTGAACTAAAAATTTGCCAAGAAAAGTGATAAATAACCCATCGAAGGTTTAGCACATTTTCTGGACAGCAAAATTAGTAACACGTGTTACAATTTTGTTGTCTCAATTTTGGAATGTATCATAATATTTACTCTTTTAAGAAAAGGCCGTTGTACTAGTAGGAGCGAAATTATAATTGCCATCAAATGAAACCAAATAAAATTTGCATATAGATGTAATTATAGGAATTTTATCAAACGCAATTTAGAAAATAACTCTGTTCAACCGAATGTGCATTAGATCAGTTTAAACGTGTATTAACATTTTTTTAATATTCTAACATGATCAACTGAAACCCAATTATTTTGGAAATAACATTTCTAAAGACAAGACATAAGCAATGCTTACACTTACCCAAACATGTTCTACCATCCCCGACATAACCATCATTACACTGACAAGTATAATTGCCCAATGTGTTTATACATGTCGCATTGGCATGGCAATCGTCAGTATTATTTGCACATTCGTCAAAATCTGTTATGGGAGTCAATGAAAGCAAGAAAATAGATTGACCCAATATTATAAATAATACAACTTTATCGACGTCTTAGCACGTTTCCTGGACAGCGTATTTCGGTAACACGCGTTACAATTTTTGATGGCTCATTTATTATGTTTATAAAGTTATAATGCTAGAATAATCATCACAAACATCCAATTCAAACTATTCAAGTTTTCTTCTTCTTTGTCGTATCCTTTAAACTACCTCAATCTACCGCTGAACACATTTCCGTGCCCGCTGAGTGTTCTGCGCCAAATCTACAGTTGTGCAGGCCTCCTCCAGAAGTGGATATTGCAACATATGTTACATTGTCTGAGTTTCCTGGCCACAATCACATAAAGTTGAACCAATGGTGTAGCTCAACATTATGCATAATATTCCTTGCATCATCCCACACCAGTGCACAGACGGTTCAGACATCTCCAGTACATCAAGCTTCAGTTGCTCCTGGTGGTAGAGACTCTGAAGGCTGGATTTTCATCTTGGTAGCATCTGCGGGGGTTGATAGCTTATCCTTCCACATCTGGGTACGGGTGTTCTCCGGTGTTGATTGGAGAGGGAGCGTGCTGGTGATGACGCCTTTCTTTAATTTAAGTCGCCTAGTTGGTGTTGAGTGGTTGTACCGAGGATGTCGTACATCTGTAACTTATTTCAGGCATTCTGCTCTACTTGTCACAGTTCTCCTGATTTCTGGTGGAGCAACGCCTGCTGCCAGAAGATAGACGTTGTTCATATTAGTGGACCTCACACATCCGGTGATGGAGCGACGGCTTGCAATTGGAGCAGAATCCAGCGTCTTTGCCTGTGGCGTTCTCTCCCATTTTGGAGAGACATTCAGCTGTAGAGAAGCTGAGTGCTGAGGCTGAGGAGCGAATGGTATCTGTGGACAGTCTGGACTTGCATCCTATCTTGTATTTGCTAGTTTGCACAGGATGATGTTGCGTGTGCTGACCTTGGCCTTTGTCTTCTCAATATGAGCCTTATAGAACATCGGTCCAGAAGTACCCCTAGGTAAACTGGGTTTGGACAGTTTGGTAGTTTTGGTGATGTTAAGTGTCCGTTTGGCTTCTTTGTTGTTAAGATGGAAAGCGCAGACTTGAGTCTTTGCTGGGAATGTGGAAATGTATTTCTAAAGACCAGACATAAACATTGCTAACACTTATCCAAACATGTCCTGCAATCTCCGACATAACCATCATTACAATGACAGGTATAATTGCCTACAGTGTTTATACATGTCGCAGCAGCATGGCAGTCATCAACATTGTCAGCACATTCGTTAACGTCTAAAATGAAAGTTTACGATACCATGGATATAAATAATATGATGCAAATCATAAAACATTGGTAGCTTTTAATTTGTCAATATTTTTACATAACGTGTTTTATTTGATCCTGTTATCGAAATCATGACCCCGTGTGATAATAGTTTAAATTGAATCAAGATAATGCAATTCTTAACTCACCCAAACAGGACCTGCCATCTCCGTCATAACCATCATTACACTGGCAAGTATAACTGCCAATGGAATTAATACATGTCGCGTCAACGTGACAGTCGTCAATGCTGTCAGCACATTCGTCCACATCATAAACATCGGTAACCATGGGATCAGAGGCTGTAACAAGAAGTGGAGCTTCGAACAGAATGTGTTTTAGATCAGTTTTAAAACGTGGATACAAAAATATTTTCAAGTGGGATTTAAAAGAATAGCTCGGGTATTGGCGCACAAACAGCAACTTATCTTCTGTCACCAATAACTTAAGATCCCGTATGTAAATCAATCCCTTGTAGCCTTTGAATATATTTATATTTATAAATAATGTGTTCAAAATATATGTATATCAAATTAATCAACCCCTCAAGGTATTCATAACTTACCGAAACATGTAATGCCATCTCCGTCATAGCCATCATTACACCGACAAGTATAACTGCTTACTGTGTTTATACACGTCGCGTCGGCATTGCAGTCGTCAGTGTTCTTTGCGCACTCGTCAATATCTATGATGAAATGACAGAAGTCACATCGAGCAATCTATGTTTGATTATGGATAGGATAATAATCGGACAAACTAATAATACTCAGTATCCGCGTATAAATTCATCAGGTTTGATAAAGTAGGTAAATATGGAGTAAACATTATGTTCATCTCAACCGGTGACTAATTTGCTAATTTCTCGCCTTTAGGTAGGCTACCACTGGTTTGATAATGACTATGGTGTTAAACTTAAGGTGTAAATGCACGATTCCATGTCAAATAATTTGTACAGTTTGTACGGAGTCCAATGCACTCATTGATGCAAACTGACATCACACTTATCATATGTATTTGATTTATATGAGGGGCGTGTTGGCGGTCCCCTTCCCTCTCCTTCAAAATATAGATGTGTTCCTGGTGGGGAACAGACAAAATTATGGCAAACTGAAGCAATGTTTTCCTTCAAGGTGTTGCACCACCTCAAGATATTTACATGTAAACTGTCAGGAATATCGGTGGTTTTATCTTTGACACAACAATTCTACAATCAAGATTCAGGAAACATGTAATTATAACGTGGGTGTAATTTAACGTACCTATAACTGTAGCTCCCGTACATGCATATTGGTATACTCTATAAATATCATCCGAAGCCGGAAAAGGACAGTTAAGCTTGGCGTATTCCGGTGTGTTTAGAGGAGCCCACGATTCAGGAACGCTTTCACAACGTAGATCCCTCGAACATACCAACAGATTCAGGTGACTTCCATGCGCAGAATTGGAACCAATTCCCGATGGCCATCGAAAACCAGAATCGATTATTGTTACACGAACATGGATTACACCTGCTCCGATTTCAATCGGTGGATGTATCGGTAATGAGAAAGTGTCGCCATCTTTGCTTAACCAGAATGTGGTTCCTGCGTACACGTTTCCCTCACTGAGGGCAATTTGTCTGGACTGACCATTAGGAGTTATGAATATTGAGACGTTGAAGGAGATGGGATCGCCTATCTGTAGAGCTTTGTCATCTGGTGAAATAGCAGAATAATCTAGGAAGCTAACGCTATACTCACTAGCCCCCGCATGAGAATTAACGTCGGTAGAATTTATTAGTCCCACGTCTATGGAGATCTTGTAAATATGACGTATGATGGTAAAAAAACTGTTGTCATGACGTAGAATAATTGTGGTCTCGTTACTCGACGGATCATACGTTCCACTTCTAGTGTCCTCTGTCTGACAAATGTCTGTGGAGGCTTTCAAAATCTCTAGAGTTGCCTCATCGTAATAATCACCACAACCTGTCAATGAATGTTAAACTACGAGTTAAGCGCTGAACATAATTCCACCCAACGCTCCAACGCTTGCGCTTTCACACATGCGCAACACTGCTCACGAACATGGCAATACAACGCTTGATCAGAAAAGTGTTTTCCAATAATTCGATCTGTCTACGCTTTTTTGGGAAAGCGTAGCCTTGGTCGAAGACACCTAGCAAACATACTTGTAGAGCGCCGAACGAAGTGAGGCCAGGAATCGGAGCGAGGTGTTGCGCAGGTAGCTATTCTACTGTGTAAGCATTATGTATCGATAAAAACAATGTTTTCAAGATGTGACATTAATTTTATATCACGTCATACTATCTCTTTAATAGGTTTTACCTGTTAGTTTCTTTAAATTAGTAATTGCCCTTTAAGGATTTACTTATTCATTATTCAGGCCGCGATAGTTAAACTGGCAACACTTAGGCCCTGTTCGAATACTAATTTCGTGTACGTGGACGACAGTCCCAGCCTACTCGCCACACGATGATCTGTTATATTCAGTTAGGCCATGTCATTGTAATTTCTTATGGCTGTTGTCTATTCTATCAGACAACAGATTCTCAATATTAGAGGTCCTGACTGATGCGAGTTATATTAGGTTAAATATTAGTCGATATGCTGGGTGTTGATTTCTATCCATAAGTGAACATATTTAAAGGGCCACAGAGAGATTGGCGATTAAATTTAAATTTGAAGGTAGTTTCAATAGATTGGGTATAATAGAACCCTGAAACGTAATATTTCATGGAAAAAGGCCGTTGAAGTAATGGCGCTAAAGATATTCTGGTGAAGTCATATGTGCCGAATTCTGCAGACAATTTCGATGTGATCTACATCGAAACCAAATTGTCAAATATTACATGATAATCTGTGAATTAAGGTTAACGGTTTCAGATGGTAGTATATGCTTAATGCCTAGTATTAAGTCGGTGCAAAACAAACATAATTTCCAGGAAAATTGAAGGCGCACTCCTGTACGTCAACTTTACAGATTTAGTCCGTTGCATATTTTCTAGTGTATAGTATCCTTCCTCTCCGCCATGCGAGTATTTAATTCCCCTAAATATAAATGCACTTCATACAAGTAACACACGATTAGCATGATTAGCTCCTCCTAATTCTATTGACGGCAACTTTTAAAGATAACACTTGATATCGTCGCCCGATAAATCATTATATCATTATCAACCAATCAGCAAGCGCGATTTGTCCTGGATAAATATTCCGTAAAACAATATAAAACATAACACGATGATTTTTTGCGGAAAGGTGTTGTATCAGACTATTTTTTACAGAGGGCGCTCACAGTCTTGTTGATGTGCTCACACACACCAGCACAACCAACAACGCCTTGCTGAAGGCTACGGAAAGCGGTGAACGCTGGGGTCACGTGGACGTCACGTACATTTTCTCGAGCTCCCATTCATAAAATACGCCACGTAATGGTGTAAATAGGCAAATAAAAACAATTTTTGCGGATGGAATACCATTGTGCATGCCAAGGTCAGTTTTAATAGTAGGCCTAAGTAAGTTTTTCATGAAATCGATATATGTGATATGCTAAAAATGTACGGCGTTTCGGGAGGTATTTTCATGGTTTGGTCGTCTGCTCTCCGCAAAAAACCAGGCCCGCCCCCACAGCGTGAAATGTATGGTGCAACGCTAGCGTTCTGCTTTGATCACAGCTGAGCGGCAGCGAGTTGGTTCATTTTGTGACGCGTTGACAACGCTTGCGCTTCCTGCTTACAAATGTGGCCGTTTGACAACACCATTTTTAAAGGAACAAATCAAAGATAGAGGGAGTTCCATAACAAAGATCGCGTAATGCTCTTTAGCATTTTTAATAGCAAGCTGCAACGACAAACATGTTAAAGGGGTCGACCATACAATTTACTTACTTGGGCTCCGCTGTTTACAGATGGCATTTCCATATATTCTACAACTAATATCCTGCCAGCTACCATCATTTGACATGGTAATACAGTCTTCACCGTTTCCGTTACCATTATTAGGTTCATTGATGCCGAAGTTTCTGAAATCCACCTGTTTTGGAGGATACAATACCGTATATTGTTGTATAATGTATAGATATATTTCAGTCATGCACAGAACTTAAAGAAAACTAATATTCTGGACCCGGGTTCTGGAACTTAATTTTTTTCAAGTGGTAGGTATAATAGTGTGTCCAACACCCTAGACTTCATTCATCGGCCATCTGACCCGTCGGGTACGTTTCTTGATAGAGACGTACGGCTCCATAGAGAGGAGAGAGGCATCAAAGAAAAGCGCTGGGAGCCCCTTAGAGCATATGAGAGCAGGGGTGTAAACTAGAGGGGTCCACACATGCTCCACTGTCGGAGAACCTTCGAGTGGTGTCGTGCGCCAAAACCTTTCAGCTCAAAATAATATATGATGGCGTATAAACGTGCACGGGGAATGTAACCATGGTAACCGGGGGTTCTCAATTTATCCACTGTCGGACCATATATATCATTAGACTTTAGAGGATTCCGAATTCTGGACCATTTCTCACAACAAAAATGTTAACAATTTTTTGTTTAAGGAATATTAACTGGTCACCTACAGCCAGTGGCATAAATGAGATTGGATCAAGACTATTCTTTTCTCATGTCTGAAGGCTGACAGCAAAATTGTTAACTTTATTTGTTGGGAGTGGCTGTTTTTAATAATAATTCAACCAGCATGCTGATATAGGCTTTTTAAGCCTGGCCCGAGCAATTTGCTTGGGTCTGGTCCCTTCAGGACCCAAACGTGTGTCTGTACGGACCGACCGTGTAAACAAACAAACAAACAAACCTCCTGACCGCAAATAAAGGTCATTCATAACTAGAATTGCAAAATAAGGAATTTGTATTGATATACAACTGAAGAACCGAAAAATTCAATTCATGTGAGTGCGGCATATCCCCGTTAAGCTTAGGTACCCATCTTGGGAACATCTAAAATCTTACCGGTGTACCGTCCAGCCATTTTAGCATGCTTTCCACCGCAATGTCATCCAAACCGATCCAATTGAATGTGGCGGTTCCCAAACCTAAAACAGACGCGAAAAAGAAATTAATATTTTGAACATTTTAACATACTTAAAATCGTGCACGTGTTTACCCAAATTATTAAACATGAACTCCTATAATTTGGTGTAACAATTGTATACATATTGATAGACTACACGCTTTACTTTCATATGCCGTTTATTTCATCAAATTTGGTTTTGTCAATCCTGAGAAATGATCAATTAACTAAAGCTATCTAAAATCGACGTTGTGCCACTTTTACATGTTTACAGAAAGAATGCTTTAAGATAATCATTAAAACCCTCGTCCTCCTAACATGGCTAAGGGAGGGTGGTCGCCGATTGCGCTAAAACACAAAGAACAGTGCCAGAGGGCGTCTAGGTGATCGCTTTTACATCCCCCCAGACAACATTACAATATTGGCCCAATATTTATGTTTTATTGGCCTAATATTGGCTTACAATATTAGCGCAATATTATTTGCTCATCGGCCCAAGCTTGGCCCAATATTGGCACTCGACAATGTGGGCTTGGCCCAATATTGGGCGATCTTGGAGAAATGTTAGGTAGGAAAGGAAGAATTCTATCTTTATATTGTTTTATTTCCCCCAAAGAGGAGTGAGCGGACCCCGGGCAAACCCGTAGCCAGGACCAATTTGCAAAGGGCAAGCCTAGGACAAGGGAACAAATCTTCAAGGGACAGGACAAGGCACAGGATCCTAGCCAAAAGGCCGGGAAGCGATAACTCTTAACAGCGGCGGCCTTTCTTAGACCACGTCATAATTTGAATATCAAATCAATGGTGTCATTTCCCGCCCCTGGTATATTGCGCCCATTATTGGACCAATATTGGTTGCCAACATGATGCCAATTGAAGAGCGCCAATGTAAAACCAATATTGGTCCAATATTGGTGGTGACCAAGAGAGTGCCAACCGTGCCAATGCCATTGGCACTCACTTGGTCACCAATATTGGTCCAATATTGGTTGCCAACATGATGCTAATTAAAGAGCGCCAATGTAAAACCAATATTGGTCCAATATTGGTGACCAAGAGAGTGCCAATGCCAATATTGCCAATGGGAACCCAATATTGGCCCAATATTGGTCAACAAGATAATGCCAATGTTGGGCCAATATTGTGCCAATATTGTGCCAATATTGTGCCAATATTGTGCCAATATATGTATGTTGTCTGGGCTGCGCTCATTTTGACGAAAACAAATTGAGGGTGCCACCTTACCCGGGGGTAGGGTAAGCCGTCAAAGTCCGATAGTAGGGGGCGGGGTTCCCACCTTACAATTCTTTTAAATTGCCATTTTAAAAAATATTTTAATTGTATGGTCCTGTATATTATCGCATAGGCCTATGTTAGAAACACAATTTCCCTCATTTATAAGTTAAAAAACGGGGAAATTCCGATATTTGTAACTTTTGGCGAAGATTTCTATTTTGGCCTATATTTCCCTGTCAAGCGAATACGGCGGGATTTTGAGGTTGGTCATCTTTGGTGACGTCATTGTGACGTCATGCGTGAGATGCTTGTACTTGTTTTGGTATGTATGGATAGAGGGAACCTCTAGCTATACCATGGTACCCAAATAAGCATACTCTGCATTTCGGATTGGATTTGTTTAGGGGTGGTAACACCGCCCCCCCCCCCCCCCCCCCCCCCCCCCTCTCCGGAGTAACCTTTTTCTATTCTATTCATTGCAAACTATAAAGGGGCACAACGTCGATTTTAGGTAGCTTTAGTTAATTGGTCATGTCTCAAGATTGACTAAACGAAATCAGATGAAATAAACGGCATATGAAAGCTTAGCGTGTAGTCTATCAATATGTATACAATTGTTACACCAAATTCTAGAAGTACATGGTCAATAAGTTTGATAAACACGTGCACGGTTTTTAGACACCATGTACATACGTTACGTTCATACACACATAGAACAACAATTTGTGATGCCCTATTCCCCGGAGGCTCAAAGCGCTTAATAGTACAAAGATACAAAATAACATGAGTTAACATAATATAAAGAACACGATTCTATCTATCTATCTAGCCTATTTTACTCCACTGCAGAAGGAAGGCCTCAATTTTCCTTTTCAATCTGTCCTGAGCTGTTCTTTTCCAAGTAACGTTGCCATACTCTTTGATGTCGTCTATCCACCGACCGTCTGTTTGACCTACCTCTTCCTTCTGCTGGCCAGCCCATCTCCATTTTTTCCAGTATGATGTCTCTCACTTCTGTTTTCTTCCTTAAATCTGTGTGGTCACCCTGTCCCTTCTTGTAACGCCAATCAATATCCTTTCCATTGCCCTCTCAGTGACTTTTAGCTTCTTCTCCAATCTCTTAGTTGTTGTCCACGTTTCTGAGCCATACGATAACACTGGGATGATACACTGGTAGCTCTTCATCACGAAAGATAAAACTGGGTTACCAAACTTCACTCATGCTAGCTGTATCCTTCTGTTCACGTCCCCTGCTGTTTCATTTTCCAGAGAAATCTTCTTGCCCAGGTATATATAACTGTCCACTTTTTGGTTTTTCCTTGAACTGTTATTGCATGGTCTTTCAGCTTGTTGCACATCATGACTTTTGTCTTCTTGATATTCATGTAAAGTCCAGCCTTGTTGCGTTCTTCACTCAGTTCTCGGATCATCTTCTGCACTTTCTGGGGCTCATGGCTTAGAAGTAGGATGTCATCTGCAAATCTGAGATGGGTAAGGTGTTCACCATCGACTACAATTCCCATACCTTGCCAATCCAGGTTTCTGAAAACATCCTCCATGGCTGCAGTGAATAGCTTTGGGGAATTGGATCACCTTGTCTCACACCTTTCAGAATTTTGAAGGCTTCAGTTGTGGTGCTCTCTAGGTGGATTCTAGCACTTGAATCCTTATAGATTGCCTTGATTAGAAGGATGTACTTTTCATCACTGACCTGCTTTTCCAGCGCATTATTTTAATAGAGACTGGTGGTCTAGACTGTCAACTGCCTTCTCATAGTCCACAAAACCGAGACATATATTGAAGCGATATTTTTTCGACTTCTCTATAACCTGGCTCAGTGTTTGAAGATGGTCTGATGTCCTGAATTCTGCTCTAAAACCTGCTTGTTCTCTAGGCTGGTTTTCATCGAGCTGTTTCTCAACTCTGGCAAGAATAATTCTTGTAAAGACTTTGTACATGTGATTGTGAGGCAGCAGGCTGTTTTTGATGTCCTTCATATCCCCTTTCGTGAACAATATAATCATTTTTGATTCGTTCCACTATGTAGGCACTTTCTCAAGTTGCATGATCTTGTTGAACAGTTTGGTTAGGATTGTTAGTTTCTTCTCTTCCTAATTTGAGAATGTCTGATGTTAATTGATCCTCCCCAGGAGCCTTTCCTTTCTTCATCTGGTTTACTGCCCTCTCCACTTCTTCCTTGAGAATAGGTGGAACATTCTCTGCTTTTCTACTCCAGTGTTCGTTCTGTCTCCAGTGTGGTTTGTCTGTATTGTATAGTTCTCTGTAGAATTCTTTAATTGTCTCTGTTATTTTTACTTTGTCTGTAACTTCTGATCCGTTCTTTGTTTTAATTGACGCTAGCAGCTTCCTCCCTTCCTCCAATTTTCTATTGATGATTTTTGGTCCTTTGTTACTTTGTAGTACCTTCCTGATTCTTTAGGCCATCGTCGACTACAATGAAAAGTTGAGCTAATGGCTTAAGACTTAACATTCTCAACATAAGCTACACACAAAAAGACTTGTCAATTCTATGACCAAGTCTTACATTTCATATTTCAATTTGTTACGGTAAAATGTTGTGCAGCCAATCTGTCAACAAACGCATGTAAATTTTACTTTGCACTGTAAAAAAAGTAGTAAAATACTGTGAAATACTATGAAAAATAAATTTTACTTCGCACTGTAAAAAAAGTAGTAAAATACTGTGAAATATACAGTATTTTGTCTTTTGTGCATTTTTACAGTAATTAGTTTAGGAAACTGTAAAATTTTACAGTGTCCCGTTAAATTGTACAGCTATTTACTGTAAATATTTACAGTACAATGTACATTTTACAGATGTTTGTTGTCAGATTGGCTACCAACCTTTTTACTGTTAATTTTACAATATTTTTGTAACAGTGTATACTTACACGTGAGTACCACCCCTGTTCCTTTGGCAGTGGCGGAAATAAAGCAATTGCATAACGATTAATCTTACCTCTATGAAAGTCTTGCTCTTCTTGACTATGGATGCTGGTCAGGTTTGAGTCCTGTTCTGTGCACCAATTACTTGCCGCTGCATAATCTTGAGCGACAGTATTCTCAATGTAGCAATAATCACCAAAAGCTACCCACCCATCTTTGCAAGAGTCTGATATAAAAGTAAAAAAGAAAGGATTATAGGTGAAGCCTTTTCACACCAGGAGCGTATGAGGGGGTAACCTCCTTCAAGATCCAGAAATCTCGCCCCCCCCCCCCCTTGATGCTCCACCCCAAATCCAAATGAAATGCGGAGAAACTCTCTGTAGGCCTGTATTAACAAAAGATATTCGGCTATGCCCCCCTTCTTGATCACAAGCCTGTCCCCCTTATCATGCTTATATCAACCCCACCCACAATTGAAGACCCTAGTTACGCTACTGTTTCACAATGGCCTAATGGTAATCGAACCCGTTTCCTGATACAAAATAAAAAGAAAGAAAGTATGAACAGCGGCTGCCATGCAGCTTTGCACAAATGTGAACATTCATGCATGACTGGTCACATGTAACATTGACAGGAACAGTATTATAGACAATTGTAATGGGCCCCTCACATGTATCCGTGTGAGCTGGGCGGCCCCTTACCGTGTGAAAAATGGGTGCGGACGGCGGCACACACGGTTTTGAGCATGCTCCAAAACTCCTGGCGGGTGAGTAAAAGCGGCGGTGAACGATGAGAGCCCGGTATGAGAACGGTATAAGGACAGCGCATCCGTTTCGCACCAGTTTCGCGCCCGTTCGCAGGGCGGTGATGGACTGTGGTGGACGTCGACCATCTCAGCGATGGGCTGTGAACGGGCGCATGCCGCCTGGTTAACCGTTCGCAGAACGGACTCTCACAAAAAGTGAATAAGGCAAAAAACAAAAACAAAAAACAAAAACATGTTTAGCGTCTGGACTATTTAAAAAAGGGAAGCCTGCGGAGGCCCTTTAAGGCGGTTCGGCCGGTTCCCAGGCGTTCCGACCGGTGAGGACCCGGTATGGAGGTGGTATGCACACGGTGAGGACACAGGGAGAACGGTAAGCGAGAACTGTATGAGGCCGTGAGCCCGGTACCAGGCCGTTGAGAACCCGGTACAGACTCGGTGTAGAACGGTATGGACCGAGGACCCGGTGAGGAGGTGTTATGCACCCGGTGAGAATGGTGAGCTACAAATATTTGAGGACGGTGAGCCCGGTACACGGCCGGCGAGGACCCGGTATATAACGGTATGGACCCGTTGACCGCAACAAAAAATCAATGCGCCCGTTGATATTTTTTACTAATTGTTTGGACTCTATTGTTTTTCTATAAGACGGTAAGCTTAAGGTGGCTGTCTACCACCTCCTCCCTGCGAACGGGCGCGAAATGGGTGCGCCGTCTTTATACCGTCCTCATACCGGGCTCTCACCGTTCGCCGCCGCTTTTACTCAGCCAGCAGGAGTTTTGAGCATGCATAAAATTCCTGCCACACAAATTGCTTCAACTGTACTAGCACCATTCATTATTCTAAACTATTTCACATGAATTGTTACCATTCAGTGTTCCTAAGTACCTTAAGCTTATCTATTGAAGCCCATTTTTTTTAAATTTCATATGTCTCGGCAATCACTCTTAAATACGTGTAAGAAGGTTTATTTGGTTTCTTACAGTATGAAGAGAGACTATAACACAACTTGGTTACATTTCGCCGCCATTACCAATAATGTTCTGGCACTTTATTAATCGGGGGCAATCGGGGGCAGGAACAAATCTGGAGGGCAAAAACAAAATATTTACGAAAAAATGCGCGCGAAAATGTTACATGGGTCTATTTCGTGTGAAAATGCAATTTCAGGAGAATAAATCAATGTTTATATATAAAGGGTATGAAACCATATATATTTGGAAAGCTTTTAAACTTAGGATTGTAATTATGGTTACTAGAAAAATACATACAGGGTGACCTAAACCGTACAGGGTGCAACAATTAAAATCTTACACAAAATGATGATATACTTTTTACTTCCACTGTCTAATGAAGGCTGGACATGTTTTTGTTGTATCTGAATAAATTACTTATCCAGCCATGTACAAAATTAATTGGTCAGCTTATTAGGAATTATATATACAGGGTGGTCAAAATATGAAATATAAAATACTAAAATAATGATACAAGTGATGAAATATATTGTAATTACCCTAAATGTGATACATTTGATCGAGTTTGAGTGACAACATAAAGGTAAACCACCACTGTTAAATTATAAAGAATTGTTTTGCATGATAGTTTAATATACAGGGTGTTCAAACTATCATGTACATGCATGTAGGCCTATATATGTTGCCATTACATCTATCCACTCACAGTTACTGATAACATCATCTCAACTTACAATAGTTGGCATGTTAAAACTATCATTATAATTATAGGTGTTGGATATCAAGTATGATAATTGATTATAGATATTTTATACAGGGTGGTGTCAAAAAACTTTACAAAATCTGTGATAGCACAAAATCATACATATTTATGCAAATGACCATAGTAATTACGTTTTGCAATTACATTACGACTATTTCTTTCACATCAAAATAATTTCTTCCAATTTTCCTTGAAGTAACATTTTGAAATCTAAACAAACAATAATTTATGACTGTATGTACATGGTTCATCCTACTTCGTTAATCAGATTTGAAGATTAGTCAATTAGCTTAATTAATACTTAAGTAAATGATGTAAAGCATGCTTGCATCATTTATAACTACAATGGCATAAGATGCCATATATTACGTCATCGAAAACCGACGGCGCATGCGTTTGGAGAGGGACTTTGGATTAGCATTTTTTTAGCACTCAGGGTTAAGACGCTAAGTGCATATTGCATTTGATGGGTGCTATATCGTAGTGTGCTCAGAGACCTTTCGAAATATGATTAAAACCATAGGTTGTAGTTGTAACGACCGTAAATGGCGCATGTTCCTAAGTTGATACATTGGTGGTTTGGATTTGCGATCAACATTATCATTTAAAGAATGCTTCAACTTAACTCAATAATACGGATTCACGGGTATTCATTTGGTAGTTATTAGTTTATGAATTTGCAAATAACGAAGTATACCCCTTCTTATTTGATCTAAAGACACTCGTCTACTTGTAGGACCCGAACGCCGTTATAATTGCGAATTCAAAGATACTCGCTGCTACAAAAAAAACTGCGTAATGGCTAAAAACTCAAATGCAGTTTTGTCTTTTTTTCTGAAATATTTTGGAGTTATTGAATATTATGACAAATGGTGAATGTTTTAAAACATTTTGGCTGAAAATTTATTACGTCGCATGCGTGCTTGAATAATGTTTCATCTCGACAAAGTGCTGAATAATTTGTTGGAGCAACTGGTCCGAAGGGGTGTGGGGCAACTGGTCCACCTGCAAAAACTTTATCAAAATTGTAAAATTAATTTTGAAAATTAGTTGTTCGTGTCAATAAAACATGACTCGGTATTAAAATGTGACTAGAATATGAAATATTTCACATTCTTTCTAGTTCTTAGACATTTTTGGGGGATTTTGGGTCTAATACCACTATTTCTGCTATTGAATAATTACAATATGATACGAACTTGCTTTATGATGGTTTAAAACCTCGGTATTATGAATTACATCTGTATATTTTAAATGGTGTCTGTAAATATATTTTCAATGACGAAATATCTTGATTTATGTATTTTATTCACTGCTTTCTGTGTATATTAACCGTCGGGTCATCATTGTCATATTGACTAACTTCCCTTGTAACATGAAAAGCTTGCTAAATATCAAGATGGTTTATTATAAGTACTAAATGATGATTATGTGAAGTACATAAAATCATATAAAGAAAGGGGTATAATATAGACAAATGTATGAGGCATCTGAATATCACAACCATGTAACCATTTAACTAGGTTCATACCGTTTTATCTAATAAACGTGCAGTCGAACATTTCGCTTGCTTTGTACACCATTAATATTACTGCTATTTACACGTTAACCACGAAAACTGTATAAAACATGGGTTTCATGAGACATGTATCCTTTTTACACGTTAAATAATATGGAAATGTGTTTGTAAAGAAAATACTGCCTATAGTTTCCGTGTTGTCATTCACTGATTTCTGTGTATTCTAACTGTTTAAACATATAGGACCAGTTGCCCCAATGACAGGTTAACTGGACCGTGCCAAGTAAAGTTTTCAGTTAGTGGTAATTGGCCTTTTGTTTTGATATTTTTTAACATTGATTATATATTATATGTAAACAGTTACATGGGTGATATTTTCATAGCAATTCCATAAATATTTAGACGAGCTTT
Organism: Ophiura sarsii; assembly: GCA_035610835.1. Taxonomy (NCBI): domain Eukaryota; kingdom Metazoa; phylum Echinodermata; class Ophiuroidea; order Amphilepidida; family Ophiuridae; genus Ophiura; species Ophiura sarsii. The sequence goes on from CM069445.1 coordinate 19,304,568, forward strand.
AAGATTTTACATCATGAAATATGCTTAACCGGACCAGTTGCCCCATCCTCCCCTATAGGTCATATGTCATAGGCCTACATATATAATATAATATCACGACATATTATTGATATACATTACAGAGGTATTACATAGTTATTACAGTGAAATCAGTCTACGAAGACGGAGTTCTTTTTGGGCGCCCGCTATGGCGGAGGCCCTGTATTGGCATGGGTTTTCGAAAACGCACACATTTTGGTATTTCTAGATATTATAGATGGAGGCCGCCATGTTTACTGATGGTCTCTTACTAACATCTACGTAACACTATGAAATGTGAAGTTGTAGTGTAGAGTGCTATCGGCGTTTACGAACTATAAACGAGGCTGAATATCACACTCGTTATTATAAGGATGGAGATAGTCACGCTCTGTTGCAATCTCAATATGAATGTGTACAGTATCTCAGCTATAATGCTGCATAGTTGTATTATAGCATAGCTATAGCATTGCATGTACATTGTACAGGGCATTGATAGGTGTGAGGGCGGTGTACAGTTGTAGTTTACACAGTCCGCTGTTCAATATCAACTTATCTGTAATACTGACTGGTTTAATTATGAATTACTACATGTAGAGATCAGTGGGTTGGTCTTGGTAGTTTGGTACGTGGGTATAACATAAACACCAGGAAAGTTGTAGTCTTCGATTCCAAACTGCTGAGTTCTCTTCTAAACTTTAGTTAGTAGGCCTAATAATATGATTAAGTCGCTTTTAAAATTATTATACATCAATCACATTCAATGATGAATAAATGAAGTGATGAATTCATGAATCATTAATTGATTGACTATTGACAGATATAATAAGATTTTATTGATTAATTGATTAATTGATTGATTGATTGATTGATTGATTGATTGATTGATTGATTGATTGATTGATTGATTGATTGATTGATTGATTGATTGATTGATTGATTGATTGATTGATTGATTGATTGATCAAATAGGTTTTACTAAAAATAATAAATGAATTCATGAATGCATATATTAATTAGATAATCCTTCAATTGGATTAACTAGTAATTTAATTTATTTAATCGATTAATTTTAAAATTCAATGAATAGAAATAGTTAAAGAATAAATAATACATAAATATATAAATAATGTAAACAGAGCTTAACGGGTTCGCCGGCGAACAAGTTTAAGACTGTTAAACTTTCGTCAGGATTAGCTCTGACTTCTTCAGGACCAAATTATTATAATATGATAATCTATCTTATAATCCTCAAGATTTATCTATTTAATATATTTGTAATTAATTAAATGAAGCATGTTCATTTGAGCGCCCATTCCTTTTTAAATGAATTTTTATTCAAATAAGAATAACATTGGGTGGTTGCCAACTTGCCATTCTAAACTTGCTTATGCACAGTTTCCCAACGGCGATGATGTGGTTATTAAATTTTAAATAATTGTGGTCATAAATGTTATTGTGATGGTTGAATATGACAATTTCAGTGGTTAATACAAAACATGTAGACATTACGCGGAATGACTTGACTAGCGTAAGATCATAGTTGCTTAACTCTATTACATTTGAAAAAGAAATGGTCGATATAATCAATTACGTTGCATGTGTGACAAATATTATTATCTACTTTACCCATCTTACATAAAAGTACTTTGGTGGGATAAATGTTGTGAAGGATTTTCCAATTTAATGAGATCAACCTCGCTTCATCGGTGCATGCACTGTGCAGTGGCGAGCCAAATTGAAAAAGTAATTGAGGAACCTCAGTGACCAGAAATGTGTACAAAGAGGAGGAACATACAAATTATTAATCATGGCTTTTTCTTTTTCTTTTTTTGTACAAGTATCAATAGAGACTGAATTAAAATAAACATCTTCTCCGTTGTTGTCAGGAGTCGTGGCATTGTCACCAGGAGTCTGTGCTAATTTCCAGTAAATGGGGAGCGCATTGCGGAGAGCGTAATACTGTAAAATTACGGCACCCTTATCATTTAGACGATTACGAAAGTGGTTAATGGCATTTGCTTAGTGTCGAACCAGATTTTAAATAGCTTATAGTAAAATGAAGGCAATCTCTTTAGAATAATATGACACATGTTGTTAAGCTGCTTAAATGTACAGTTACAATTAAAAATATTCACACCAATACTCAACTTGTTTATCTAGTACACAATGGGATATTTTTCCAACATGCAATATATGAGTTGTTTTAACAACTTAAAAGTTTCTTAATCCATAACAGCTTTAGCGAATCGAAAAAGAGTTTGGTGTGAAACATGTTTATACCACCTTTATCGTAATCAGCAATCACTGCGTTAATAATAACAATAATTGATCCAGACCAAACTGGTTACATCAAAGGAAGATACATTGGCGAAAATATTAGATTAGTAGAAGATGTTCTCAGATACACCGAAAATAAAGATCTTCAAGGGTTTTTATTATTTTTAGATTTCAGCAAAGCTTTTGATAGCTTAGACAGAAACTTTCTCTTCACAGTATTAGAAAAGCTTAACTTTGGGTATGATTTTATAAAATGGGTAAAGACATTTTATAATGGTACAAGCAGTTGTATTGTGCAGAATGGTAATGTCTCAGAATTTTTCACATTGGACAAAGGTGTGAGACAAGGCTGTCCCCTCTCTGTAGTATTATTCATTGTATCAATTGAAGTATTGGCTTGTAAGATAAGGCAACATAAAGATATTAAGGGTATTGAACTTCCCTTAGAAATTATTGTAAGAATGAAGTACGTTTATCTATGTATGCGGATGATATGACAGTGTTTGTAGAGGATGAAAAACGTGTACAAATAGTTTTAGACGAATTTTCCACCGTATCAGGTCTTATAAAAACTGAAGCAATGTGGATTGGGTCAAGTAAACCTAGGCAAAAGAAAGTGGGTAATCTGAAATGGAAGCTTTACCCAAATAATAACGTAAAATCACTCGGTATTAGTTTTAGTAGCACTAAGTCTGCTAATGAGATACCTCAGAATTGGGAAGGAAAAATAAAGAAAATTAAAAACATAATAAAAGCTTGGAAAGGAAGAGATTTGACAAGGATTGGTAAAATCATCGTCACAAGAAGCCTATTAGCGTCACAACTTACATATGTATCTAGCATACTGAATCTTCAGGAACATGTAATAAAAGAACTCAATACACTCCTTTTTCAATTTGTATGGGGAGGAAAGGTAAAGGTAAAACTAAGAACGGTAATTCACGATTTTGAAAAAGGTGGTCTGAAAATGATCATCCTTCCCGACTTTTTAGATTCTCTGAAATTTTCTTGGATAAAGAGATTGACAAATGAAACGGTCTCTACTTGGAAAAATATCGCATTATTTGAATTTCAAAAACTCAGTATTGGTATCGACATATTTAAATGTAATTGTAATTTTAAGTTTTTGAATGAAATGTGTATACAAGAAATAAACCACATGGAATTATTTTACCGCAAGCTTGTTGAATTATGGTTAAAATGTAAAAGAATAACAAACATTGATGGGAAAAAGAATGACGAACAAGAAATTCTTTGGAATAACGAAAATATAAAATATAACGGCAAAACATTGAACTTCAAACATTGGATCCAAAATATAGCTATATTATTGTATCATCATTGTACAACGAAGATGGTTCAAAAAGATCAATGCAGTACTTTAATGATAAAATTAAAAAGCCTGGTGGTGTCATGTTAGATTATCTAACGTTACTATCATCCATTCCAGAAAGCTGGAAAGAATATAGACAAGTTCAAATAAAGTCCACCAAAATGGTATACAAAATAAACTGATCTTTTATCCTTTAGATTAGAACAATGTACATCTAAAATTGTTCGTTGTAGATTGATTACTGACATTTCTGTCAAACCAATTTGCCAAATTTTCTGGGAAAGAAAATTTCCAAATTATAATTTTGTATGGGAGACCATTTGGAAAAACGTACCGTCCCACGCCAATGAAGCAAGGCTTATATATAGCTTTAAACTGGAAAATCTTAAGTAATATATATCCTACAAATATTCTTTTAGAAAAAAATGGGAATAGCAAGGAGCAATATGTGTGAAAAATGTAACGAGAAAGATTATTTAGAACACTTCTTTTTTTAACTGCAAAATAATTAGAAAGATATGGTCAGAAATAAACACAATGGTTACTTGGGAAACAGGAAAAACTATTAATATCTCTTACTGATGCCATGTTTGGGTTTTGTAAAGGAAACGATAAAGAAAACAAGTATATAAATACGGTAGACTAATTGTAATTGCAAAACACCCAAACTTGATATTTTGTGTGTTGAATGGTTAGATTATGAAATGTAGTAGAACATAAAGAAATGATTAAAGTGTATACGTAATATGCCATAACATGATATGTTTTTTAAAGAATTATGCTAGATATGTTTGTTTTGTTGTTTTGATATGTTTCCATGGTACTATCATTATGAAGACACAAACTATATGTAAACCCGTAAATGATGCGGAATGTGATTGTTTGATTTGATTATTTGTTTACTCAAACTTAGCCTTAAACGCAAAACTTATATGAGCTCGGGTGATTTAATTAATTATATTTGAAATTTAAGTAAGTAAATCTTAAGCTTTGTTTAATATAATTGAAAATAGAAAGAAGAAGAAAAAAAAGCAGAAAAACAACAACACCAAAACTATTATATGACTCTTTTGGAATACTCTAGTCTTAGTGTTCTTTTTTTTGTTGACAAGATTTGAAATATCACTATTTTGAGAGGATTATTTTTATAGAAAAGCAAAATTCTGAATTTTATGGCTAATTTGAGAATACTTATAGATGTTTTGAATGTACTAATCTTTAAAAAAATCTAGTTGTTATACGAGGGTCGTTCAATAAATGATGAAAGTGATCATGGTATGGGATGCATGAGGGATTCTATTGAGGGATAATGTGCTCAATACAAAGTATGAACCTTTGTCTTTCAAACAATACACTTTTGGATTGTTAGATACCTTTGGTTATGTAACGTCATTAACATAAACACAATAGGTTTCAGACACTGACTGAAATCTGTCAATTATTTTGCTGGATATGTAATATGTTGAATATGGGTTGATTGATACATTTGCGTTTATCTCGGCAATGCAAGCATAAAAACAGATAACACTTGGCACATAGTTAGAACACACACTTATCTTTGTATGACACTCTTTTTTAGATCTGAATTCCTTAATACAAACAAGAAGGGACCGTCTCAAATACGCTTTTATTTAGCAAAATCCGCAATAATATACCTTAGAATACAACAAAGGATAAAGAACAATGGAGGGATTATAATTTAGTAAATTGTTGTGGGATGTAAAGCAATAATAGTGGGGATTTCAAGAGGAGCTGTTCATAAAATGTCCTCAAACCAATGAAATTATGTGACGATTAGTTTAACAATACATATCTAGCAGCTCTAAAGATAACAGTAACAAGAGAGGTTGTGGCAGCCATCTTTGATTGATACATTCATGTATATCTTAATTTTGACTATCACAATATTTATACACATTGATTTAAGCCTTTTTCATTATTTCTGATTAGAATTTGAAGGCACAGTAAGCTTTTATTTGGTAAATTTCATGATTTTAGTCATTTTTGGCCCTGTTCAAAATGATCTGCCGTCTGCGCATGCGCATATTTTCTGCAGGTTTTATGCGAATAAGTTCAGACAATTAGTTAGCTATCATATGGGATCTCCCAAACTGGTTAATTGCTTGGATTTTTGCTAAATTGTTTGATTTTCCGCAATATTAGTGATTCACTGACTGGGCATTTTTCAATGAAATTGGCTATTTGAAATACTGATATTTGTATACTTTTATTTTCAATTGCCTCTCCTTACTTTTTCCTCTTATACTACATATATCAAATTACACAGGGATTAATGTCATTGTCTTTTTTATCATACTTACGCGAAAAAAATTGGGATTTACCTGTTTCTAGTGTCATGTTATGTAATCTTCTTATCACATGTTTCATACAAACAATTCAAATTTCTCCCCCCAAATAACTGATTTAGCAGTGTCCCAAGTTTACTTACTTTGAGACAATGCTATGACGTCATAGTTCACACTTAGAAATCCGAAACTGTATTGTTTGAAAGACAAACGTTCATACTTTGTATTGATCACACTATCCCTCAATAGAATCACCCATGCATCCCATACCATGATCACTTTCATTATTTATTGAATGACCCTCGTAGTGTATGATTTGGTCATGTGATCATTTGACATCACCAACATGTGTTGGTGCCTAAATATTGCCTTTACTCCAGTTTTACTCTTTGATAAAATTAAGAGAGGATTTCCATGTAACAAATGTGTAACGGACTAGCTGCCATCGTGTAGGGAATAACCTCTATGTGTTTGTGTTGTTTCAAGAGAAATTGGGGAAGTCAACGTTGATGCGTGAATAATGGCACATGGTCACAGGTCACTAATAGGTATATCAAATAAGGTGGGATCGTTTCAAAAAATCCTTAAAATCGTGATACGTGTCTCTATTTTAAATAGAAGTTGTCAAAAAAACATCACATTTTTGGTATCATATTAAAGACAAAATATCCAGCTACCGAATAAAAAAAGAATTAAAGCCACATGTTTAGCAACAGTGAAGTTATCAATCTAAACGTCGAGTGAGTCAAGGGTGGGACCGGTGGATGCATGAGGCGCCCATAGGTTTCTACACAAAATAGTGAAAACTAGAACTTTTGAAATTGATGCCATTTTAAAAGTATACATAGGAAAGTTTTCAAACTTCTCATATGTGTTAATAACATGTGCCTGCTACCATGAATACTAATATTGAATTGTTATCTAGACATTCTCTACTAGAATATGATGTTCAATTCAGGGAGTGTTTTAATGTAAAGAATACACAGTTTTATTCATTTTATTGATTAAACAATGGCCAAATCGCAGTCTCTCTATTTCATTTGTGTGACTCTTCGGTCCTTTTCTACCCTGGGTAGTAAAACATTTAACTAAAAAATCCAGAAGAGTTTCTTCACAGAATTGTTCATAGATTTATGAAAAATTTGCTATTTAGACCTATTTTGGACCACCCTGTATTCAAAATAAAAGGAACTTTAACGATATTCATATAGTTCATTTTGATAACCATTTTCTTTTAAATTAAATAGTCCATGCTAACTAAATTTCATAGAATATTATATACAAACCTTCATTTTATGCATTATTTCATCATAATTTTAGACACCCTGTACTTTTCCTGTGTACATTTTGGGCAAATGATTCTTACCAAACTTGGTAGCACCTTCTGCGGTTGTTCTGATTTTGGTGACTATTTTCAGCTAAACCCTAACTGTACAAACTATCAAAATATTTTGTGAGGAGCAAAAACGATCAACTTTTTTATGTTCCACCCTGTAAAAATTTTACACACCCTGTATAATTTGATTCTTTTTTGCAAAAATGACAAACCTTGAATCATAAGCTTTCCAACAATATATAGTTTGTGGGTCATGAAGTATGTAAAACTTAAGTTTTGTCCCGTTTAATCAGAATTGGTGCATTTCTCAACATTATTAGAAGTGAAACATTTTTTGGACCAGTTTGTGACTCTGACCACATACAAAATCATAAGCTAAAGCTCACAGTTTATAAAGCGTAAAGATAATAATAGGCCACTTATAATTTGTATTATTTACCACTTCAGCCGTTTGAGACTCTCAACAAAGACTGTGTATACATTAAGTCCTCATTCATCCATGTAAACACAGTCTCTGTGGTCTAGTGTGGTCTAGTGGTCAGATGTCACAAACTGGTCCAAAAAAAAGTTTCACTTCTAATAATGTTGAGAAATGCACCAATTCTGATTAAACGGGACAAAACTTAAGTTTTACATACTTAATGACCCACAAACTATATATTGTTGGAAAGCTTAAGATTCAAGGTTTTTTATTGTTGCAAAAAAGAATCAAATTATACAGGGTGTGTACAATGTTTACAGGGTGGAACATACAAAATTTGATCGTTTTTGCTCCTCACAAAATAGTTTGAAAGTTTGTACAATTAGGGTTTAGCTGAAAATAGTCACCAAAATCAGAACAACCGCAGAAGGTGCTACCAAATTTGCTAAGAATCATTTGCCAAAAATGTACACAGGAAAAGTACAGGGTGTCTAAAATTATGATGAAATAATGCATAAAATGAATGTTTGTATATAATATTCTATGAAATTTAGTTAGCATGGACCATTTAATTTAAAAGAAAATGGTTATCAAAATGAACTACATGAATATCGTTAAAGTTCCTTTTATTTTGAATACAGGGTGGTCCAAAAGAGGTCTAAATAGCAAATTTTTCATAAATCTATGAACAATTCTGCGAAGAAACACTTCTGGCTTTTTTAGTTAAATGTTTTACTACCCAGGGTAGAAAAGGACTGAAGAGTCACACAAATGAAATAGAGAGACTGCGATTTGGCCATTGTTTAATCAATAAAATGAATAAAACTGTGTATTTTTTACATTAAAACACTCCCTGAATTGAACATCATATTCTAGTAGAGAATGTCTAGATAACAATTCAATATTAGTATTCATAGTAGCAGGCACATGTTATTAACACATATGAGAAGTTTGAAAACTTTCCTATGTATACTTTTAAAATGGCATCAATTTCAAAAGTTCTAGTTTTCCGCTATTTTGTACAAACCTATGGGCGCCTCATCCACCGGCTCCTCATCCACCGATCCCACCCTTGACTCACTCGACGTTTAGATTGATAACTTCACTGTTGCTAAACATGTGGCTTTAATTCTTTTTTTATTCGGTAGCTGGATAAATTGTCTTTAATATGATACCAAAAATGTTATGTTTTTTTGACAACTTCTATTTAAAATAGAGACACGTATCACGATTTTAAGGATTTTTTGAAACGATCCCACCTTATTTGATATACCTATTAGTGTCCTGTGACCTAGTGCAGTCGGTAATCCAATCGCCGCGAATGCGAGAGGGGCCGGGTTCGAGACCGTGTATTTTTAATGTGTTTGTTAATTTAATTCATGCCAGTTTGTCCGAGTCTATATTATGTAAAATATTATGGTTGATGATAAGTTTTAGATTGGTCAACACAAATACAAACAAATGGTTTCCAAATAAGTTATCATTTTGCTTATAATTTAATGAGTGTACTAATGTGGGAATACCTTCAGTGTAGATTTGTATGATTTCAACAGTGATAGGGAGGTGTCCCGCAAGCACAACATTGTGCATTATATGTTAGACAATTAAATATCGAGCCCAAATTGCGTAATTATATAGAACAAAACATCATACTTATGACCAAAAACGAATAAAAACTGCCATATCTCCCAACATGCAATTTTTAAAATTCGCGGCGATCGAAAGTCCTCGGTGTGATGAAGTCTTAGTTATGGTTATGTTCTTTAATTGGTCTACATTTGTGTTACATGGGTCTATTTCATGAAATATACCTCCTTTTGCAGTTTCAGTAGAATATAATAAATTGTTTACATCTAAAGGGTATGAAACCATATATATTTGGAAAGCTTATAATCTAAGGTTTGTAAATATGGTAACTCAAAATCAAATATACAGGGTGATCTAAACCTTATACATGGTGTAACAATCAAAATGTTATGCAAAATGATGATTTTCTTTTTTCTTCCATTGTCTAAATGCAGGAACTATTTAAGGGCTAGGCATGTTTTTGTTGTAATTGAGTAAATTACCCATCCAGCCATATCCAATATTAATTGGTCAGCTTATTAGGAACTATATATACAGGGTGGTCGAAATACAAAAATTTAAATACTGGAATAAATAACTAAGTTATGCAAATACAAATTAGGACTGCATGCTTTTACATCAAATTCAGTGCCTTGATAACTCTTTTCCAATTTTCCTTCAAGTACAATTTTGAAACCTAGACAAAATCGGATTTGTGACTATATATGCACATGGTTCATCCTACTTCGTTAATCGGATTTGAAAATTAGTTAATTAGCGTAATTGATACTTTACGTAAATGATGCAAAGCATGTTTGCATCATTTAGAACTAAACTGACATGAGCCTAAGAATCAGAAAGCTCAGGACAACACTCCATTTCCACCCATATATCAGAACATCTCCTCATCCTCCTCCACTACCTCAACCACCCCGACTAATTATGCTTAAAAAGCTGTATTAATTGAATAAGTGATAGACTTTTCTCTCTTCAGATTATTAAAGGGTATTAAATTGCCTTTAAAATAAGCCCAAACAAAAGTTAATCTCATAGAGGGTTACACAAATACAATAGCCGAAAAACAAAGACAAACAAATCACGGGACAAATCATTAGTGCCGAGGTAAAAAACGTGACCTTATACGATAAACTTGCGCCAATTTGAGCACCAATAACCATGACGTCATCGAAACCGGGACTTTCGATGCCGCGAATTTTAAAAGTTCCATTTTGTGAGATAGCAGTTTGTATTTGTTTGTTTTTTGTCATAATTATGATGATTTGTTCGATATAATTACGCAATTTGGGCTCAATAATTATTTTTCTAACATATAATGCACAATGTTGTGCTTGCGGTACACCTCCTTTAACTGAACATTTATACTGCCTTCCTGTGTCCTGATGATTAAACAATACCGAGTTCCTTCTCAACAACTGGGTTCAAACGGTCGGTGAAAATCCGTGTTAATATAAACAGTAGCAAAGCCATGATTTTGGAGTAAACATGTAAACGGGTCCGAAAATCATCAATACAGACAGTTCGACATTTGAGCTAGTTATTGAAGTATAAAGTTCAATTATTTTCAACAATAAGCCAATACTGCTTTGGGACATTTAAATCAAATATTATGACGTTTGTGCTTTACATTTGCGCATTACAATATTGCGCATTTTTTGCGGCCAACTTAGGGACCGTTCATTATTTATGGTGGGGGTGGGGGGGGGGGGACAAATTCGAGACTCGTATGTCAAAATTACCTAACCCCCCCCCTACAGCTGAAACTGAAAATTACATGACCCCCCCCCCCCCTGCTAACCAGTAGCTTTTTACACAACCCCCTCAAAAAAAATCAACTCGTCACATATTTTAGGGGCTGTCTTTTTCTTTTGTCCATGAATTCGTTGGTAAGTTCTGTTTGTGCCCAATAATTTAATGATACCCTCTCTTGATCTTATTTGATTGTGTGAAATTATACTTACTACATTGCGAGCGTAGCGAGTCGGAAAATTTGTCATATATTTATACATTTTGGGTGGTTTTGTGAGTCTTTATAACCCAAAAACCGTTAGAACATCCTGACAAAAACGTATGAAACATTCTAGAGCAGAGCTGAGAGTGAGACGAGGTGAAAAGCATGCAAGAAATTACCGTTTTTAATCATATAATTGTTGGATTTTGGAACATAGGCCCGTCTCATCATAAGCACATGTTTTGAAGTTGATAGGTTGTAAGAAATGTGCGCGAAGCGCAGAAAAAAATGGCCTTTACACTCCAAAATAGCCTCTAAAATCACCCCGATCATCACCATCTTTATAGTTAAAAAAGTTACATAACCCCCCCTGTTTAAGAATAAAAAGTTACATAACCCCCCCTTATTTCAACATATGAAAGTTACATGACCCCCCACTATATTTACCCCCCCCCTCCAGCATAAATAATGAACGGTCCCTTAAGATTACGAAAATGTTGCGTGTTTTACGGTAACTTCAGGAATTATGTTGCTCATTTTCGGCTACACTAATTTTGATGTATTTAGGGAGTGTTCAGAAATTCTTTGGAGGGGGGGCTGGGCAACTGACATTTTTCGGTGTCGAAACTTTTTTGACCCCCCCCCCCCCTTTACAAATTACAATTCTTTTTGACCCCCCCCCCCCTTAACAATTTTAACAACTGTATTTACCCCCCCCCCCCCCCCCACCCCCCCCCCCCCCCCCCCCACCCCCCACACACACACACACACCTTACTATTTCATGTAGACAAAGACCTGTTGGCTTCTTTTTACGACGCTGGCGGTCCGGACCATCCCACAGTTTACAACATTTCAGATTCACTCAACATGAATGCCTCTTTTTGCTTGAAAAATAAAGGTTGAATTTTTGTTTATCTTGTTAATGACCACCTTTTTCAACGGTACTTTGTTGAAATTGTGGAAAGTTTCATTTGCACAAAGATTCGCGCGTTAATTCGCGCGTAACGCGCAAAATTTTCTATTCAAATTGCATTCAAAAACGTAAAAAAAGTGCTAAGCACGCAAACAAATGTTTTTATCTCGTTAGTGACCACCTTTTTCAACGGTAGGCTACTTTGTTGAAATTGTGGAAAGTTTCATTTTGTATAGGCCTACAGGTTCCGTAGCGCAGGTCGCACAATTTGCAGTGGTCAGTCCGGACGTCTATGGCAAGTATATTGCACAATAGAACAGAAAAATCTGGTTTTTCGTCGATAAACCTAGTTTTTCGATCGAAAAACCAGGTTTTTCATGTTTTTGAAAAACCCGGTTTATCGACCGATAAACCTGGTTTTTCGCCGATAAACTTGGTTTTTCAATTCGATTGTCATAGTTTGTTTTGATAAACCTGGTTTTTCGATTGAAAAACCAGGTTTTTCGAATTCGATTGTCATAGTTTTTCAAAAACCCGGTTTCTCGACCGATAAACCTGGTTTTTCGCCGATAAACCTGGTTTTTCGCCGATAAACTTGGTTTTTCAATTCGATTGTCATAGTTTTTTTTGATAAACCTGGTTTTTCGAATTCGATTGTCATAGTTTTTGAAAAACTATGACAATCGAATTCGAAAAACCAGGTTTATCAAAACAAACTATGACAATCGAATTGAAAAAAACCCAAGTTTATCGGCGAAAAAACAGGTTTATCGACGAAAAACCAGGTTTATCGACGAAAAACCAGGTTTTTCTGTTCTATTGTGCAATAACTTGCCATAGACGTCGCCTACCCTATCATGATCCAAGTTTCATTTTACACCCCAAAATGAAAATGTCCTCTTCACTCTTTAAATTGTTAATGTTTCTAAAATAAAAGTTCACAAACATATTCTTGTGTAGCGGGATTTATTTGTTTGCTACACAAATTGTCTTTCTACACCTCTTGCCTTTTTAAAACTGAACAATTATAAACTAAGAAGCGCGCAGCGCGCAATATTTTTGGGTCCACCCAGGCGTTATACTATCCATTTGGCCAAACTTTTTTGACCATTTGGCCAAACGTTTTTGACCCCCCCCCCCTTTATATACCAAAAACTTGTTGGGCAACTTCAAACTGTTTACCCACCACCCCCCCCCCCCCCCCACACCCTCATTTTGCCCAGCGCCCCACCAAAGTATTTCTGAACACTCCCTTAGGGAACCAAGTGCAACTTAGTGTAAGTTTGGACGAGAAACTCCGGGCTCGTGAAACGACAAGTGTCTGTAAATCATAAGTAAGATATACCCATTTTAAACCTACATGAGATAAGACTTTGAAAGTTGGGAAAGATTGTTGAAAAATCTATTTTGTATATAGGGTAACATTCCCCCTCCCAGAACTTTAACCCCTTATTTCTCAAAACGCTCAACAGCTACGAGTTGGCATCACCCAGACTAAAAATCAGCACGTAAAAGTCTCCCCGAGACAATCATAAAACATCACGCATACCTGATTTTGAGGTTAGGGTTAAAATCGTCTCCGTGCCAACGGACTTTAAAACTAGGTATATAGTTACTACATATCCATTTATAAAGGATCAGCAGCCATCTTGTAGGGAATACAAATTGAACTGTGTTAACACTTTCCACGCGGCAGGCGGCTGCAGACGACATTCCAAAATTTCACAAAATTTTTAAAAAATGTCAAATTGTTTGAATTTCATTGCCATATTCGGAATCACCATGAAAAATGGATTGGAACAAGCAAGGGCGCAGATCCAATCTTGAAAGTGGGGGGACATTGCAATTTTTTCACTATATCGCCAACCTTGATTGATGTATCACCACAAAAAGCGTGGGGGGGACATTTGATATTGTGTCAGGAAGTGGGGGGACGTGTCCCGTCCCCCCGGGATCTGCGCCCTTGGGAACAAGTACAAACATGCTTGGTATTGGTTCAGTAATCCTTGAGATAGACTTCGAAAATAGGGAAAGGTTTCTGAAAAATCTGTTTTGTAGGCCTATATGGTAAAACTAATAGCCGCGTGGAAAGCGTTAAGATTTTCAGTAACATGATCAACCTGTTTCATGATGTATTTGATAGCACAATAGTCATGCTTTGAATTCAACGTCATCGTCGTCATGCACCAACTCTATCTAATATAGGAATAGGTCTGGCTATATACATGGATATTTATACTTTCCACGCGGCCATTGGTTTTACCATATTCAAAACAGATTTGTCAGAAACCTTTCCCAACTTTTAAAGTCTATCTCAAGCATACTGAACCAATACTAAGCATGTTTGTAATGTATTTTCTCATGTTGATTCCAAATAATATGGTAATGAAATTCAACAATGTTGACATTTATGAAACATTTTGTGAGATTTTGAAATGTCGTCTGCAGACGACTGCCGCGTGCAAAGTGTTAAAACCTTTACATGTAACACTCACCTGCTGTTGACTCCACTGTTCTGAAACACACTGCACTCAGGATCAAACTTATAGAAAGAAGAATTGGAAGTATCAATCCCGATGAAAATATTATCGTTGCATCCATGTTGACGCCTGCACACACAAATGTATTATATCAGGATCTGTGGTTATTATAGCCAAGTTTTAGGCTATATACATACAATAAATTGAGAAGCTATTCAATGTAGATTTCCAAGGGAAATCCCCTGCTTTTTTACACGAGGTGAAGTGTCGCTCAAAATGTTTAACCTCTATTCTATATTCATCGAAAGTGTTTCTAGTATGCCTCTACCAGTCACTACCAACAGTGGCGTACATGTAGTGCTGGTGGCAGTGGCGTAGCTCAGGGGGGGGGGACTCAATTTGGGCCGAGGTTATTAGCCAAAAAGAAGGCAAAATTGTACATATAGTACATTTACCGTGCGATTTGTTTTTGACTGTGCGATTTTTTTGGACTGTGCGAATTTTTTTGACCTTAACCCTTAACCCTTAACCTTGACCTTAACCACCCCCCCCCCCCACACTTACGTGAAATTCACGAGGTAAGTGACTTGAAAAAAAATTGGGGCAACCTTTTACGAAAATTTTAGAAATCTTGCCCCCCCCCCCCCCCCTGAAAAAAATCCTAGCTACGCCACTGGCTGGTGGTGGGATGCAGGCGGGCAATTTATCTGTTTATGGGGTGATGAAATGACGGGGAAATTCTCCTAATCTTCCTTGGGGGGAGGGGGCAGTCAGGTATAAGTTTGTAATCATCCGCGTGAACGAAAACGGGCCCGGACCCGTGTTAAGAGTATCAAAAAAGCCAATTTCAGAGAATAAGGGTGTGTTTTTCAACATGAATCCGCACTATTAAGGGCCGGGGCTAAGGGTTGCTTGGGCCGATAGTCACGTGTCATCATCAAAATAGCATCCAAAATGATTGGCTTTCATAATGTACTAACCAAATGAATCACACACTTCAATACGTCACTTCAGTCTAAACTCAGTCTTGTGGGCCTATATTAAATGGAAGAGTATGAATCTTTGAGAGTGGATTCACACGGATGATTACAACTTTTATACATAAGGGTCTTCCTTCAAACATAGCTGACCTTGATTTCTTCTTCCTCCAATCCTGTGTCACTCACGCTTAGGTCAATTTAAGTTTAAGGGTTGGTCTACATGTTTTGGAATCCCGTGTATGTGTTTGGAGACAGACTCAATGGACCTTATCTTTATATACTGATTATTCTCAATAATATGGTGTAAAATATAACCACATATCCTATACAGGGTGTCCCAAAAAACTGTGCACGTGTTTACCCAACTTATTCACCATGAAGTTCTAAAATTTGGTGTAACATTGAGTGACTAACAGCTTGGCTTTCAGATGCCGTTTATTTCATCTGATTTGGATTTGTCAATCATGGGATATGACCAATTAACTAAAGCTACCTAAAATCGGCGTTTAGTCTTTCGATATGTTTGAAAATAATACACCACGTGCACAGTTTTTTTGGGGACACCCTGTAAAACACTTCTGTGAACAGTAAAGGTAAAACTTTAAAGGGCATCAAAATGATCAAATCATTAAAATTCAACGGTGAAAGTTGTTGAGTATTTTGTATAATTATAGGCTAGAACAACATATTGACGTACACTGATCAATTAAAAAATGACGCCTTTTTAACTAAGAATTTTACTGATTATTTGAAAACGGGGCCTGAATATTTTGAATTACTCTGTATGCGGGCCTCGAATTTTCGGGGAAATGGACCCATACACTCTCTGAAAAAAGGTTCTAATCTGTCCTCTATTTAGAACCCTTAATGGTTCTTGAATGGAACCAAAATTGGTTCTTAAGACAACTTGCAGAACCATTTTTAGTCTCTATAGAACCATAAAAGGTTCTCCAAAGGTTTCTTAATTTTTGAAGAACCTTTTATGAAGGTTCTATGAGGAACCTTTCTCTTGAACCTTCGAAAAAGGTTCTTGAAAATTTGAGAACCATTTTCAGAACCAATAAAGGTTCTGAAGAGACCAAAAAAGGTTCTGTAAGGTGTCTGAAGAACCAATTTTGGTGCTACTCAAGAACCATTAAGCGTTCTAAATAGAGGACAAAAAAAGGTTCTTAAATTTCTGAGAGTGATGTTTACCAGAGACTCATGATAATCCCTACATATTTGGCAGATTTGGCTAAAATGTCTGTGAAAAACAGCAAATTTAAGGATATTATAGACCCATATATTTACCAAAATGGCTATGAAAAGGGATCAATCAAACGGGACTCTATATTGGGCAGCACATCCCCGTTTACCTCATATCCACTGCCAAAGCCATAACATACAAAGTCAGAAATTTCATTCAATAATTTTGAATTAGCATACTACTAGTGAATTATCGGAAAAGAGACAAAGAACTTTTTGACTGACCATATAATAGATCACTCCCGGATCTCCACCACGATTTGATAAACCTCAAAACGTGATCATTCAATACGAAATTGTAATAATAGTGGGCGAGATTGTAGTTCATGGTTTAACATTAACAAGCGGGAATACTATAGGGATTGATAGTTTCAGGAAGGAAAAGAATGGGAGATAATCCGGATATTGCACACATGATAACATAAACAGAGTTCATTCAATATGATACCGATACAGTGTCCGGTGACTGCCAATAAGTAAGGTGGAATGGGACTCGGGAGGGATTGACCAATTTGTCAAACTATTCATACCGGAGTGCATATTCTTGGTTTTATATGGGCCGTATTCTCGTACGTATTTAATCGCGGTTTTAAGCTAACTTATACACGCGTTTAACTTTGACTTTAAACACATCAATTCTCAAATATGTGTTTAACGGCGTATAACTAAATCTCTGAAAAGTGTCTATCTTTAAACATGTTAAACATGCATGTATAGGAGTAGGCCTAGTTTTTAAACTACTCCCGTATAATTGGTGAAGTTAAATTAAACACGCTTTAAAAACCGCGTTTAATTTTAATAACTTCACCAATTATAAGCCTTGAATGATTACTAGTAGGCCTAGTGCAAGCTGATTTTGGACCGATATATGGTTCAGTGGTCCAGGACAGGGCAGGGGCGGACTGGGTCCAGGACAGGGCAGGGGCGGACTGGGTCCAGGACAGGGCAGGGGCGGACTGGGTCCTGAAAGCGGCCATGGCAAAATTATTAAAGCGGCCCTTTTTGACCATGTCAGTGTTTTTCAAATTTTCGTAAAAGGTTGCCCCAAATTTTTCCTAGTCAGTCACCTCGTGAATTTCACGTAAGTGTGGGGGGGGGGGGGGCCGGAAAAATGCTTTACACAAGTGAGTAATCGGCCCTGAGAGGCCCAGAACCAAGCGGCCCAAAGCGGCCCATGTGGCGATCGCCACAACGCCACAGTGGCCAGTCCGCCCTGGTCCAGGACCATAAATGGAATAAAGCTATGTTGAAACACACATTGCGCTTTATAATATGAGAGGACATAACCCAAGATGTCACAATCGGTTTTTCAATAACGCGTGGTCAACGAGAGGTGTGTATTTCACGGACATCGACGCGGTGTCGCAGCTCACGATGCAGCGCTCAGTTTGTTTGTTTGTTTGTTTGTTTGTTTGTATGTTTACACGGTCGGTCCGTACAGACACACGCTTGGGTCCTTAACCACTCGATATCGTTTGACGGCCACAGTAACTTTATGATTTGTAAATAATATTTGGTTTTGTTCAATATTGAACAATAAATATGTATTTTATTATCATTGGTATTTAAATATGATCAGAATGTAAGATAATAATGCAGAAGTCCAATGAATGATACACACCATTTGTTACGATTTGAAAAAGCGGTTTTTTAATATTTTTTAAAACTTACCATGGGGAAATTTAAAAGAAAATACTACTTCACCATTAAATGTTTAAAAATTTACTTCAGAATTCAAGATGAACATTAAAAATCGCCATTATTGTTGTTTCTACTAACAAAAAACACAGCAAAACTAGATTAAAACAATATCATCGCTATTTATTGAAAAACGCCCTCTATGCAAATATGGTTCGCGTTATGTATCACGCGTACTGCACGGGGATACTGTCGGACGTAAAATGCTGGTCCCGCGGGACCAGCATTTTTTGAATCGACGTTTTCTTGTACAAAGAGAGCTGATTTTTCTTAATCCTTCATACATGTAATACAATTATAAAAATAAACTAATCTCAGTTTTTATCATAATTGAGGGCGCTGCCTCCAACACATCTCTTAGTGTCCCTTTAATATCAACAGAATGAACAGACCTTTACGGTTCATATTAAGTCATCATAAGGCTACTATAGTCAATGTAGCGGTTTGATGAATTTTCTTTCAAATCGGTTGAATTGGTTTTCGATCTCCGTGATCACACGTGATTTCAAAACCAATTTAACAATGTTGATTACCGTATTTATTCACAATCGAATTTAGGAGAATTGATGGTTTCCAGGATGTATAAACATGATTGCAATCCATGCTGAGAAAGTGAAACTAAAACGCCGTCAATATTAGTTGCAATTTTTAGCGGCTGGGCTGAACAGTACCGTAATTTTCCGCTAAATCGGTTGAACCGGTTTTCGACATACCTTTCTTTACATGCGCATAAAATGAAAATGCATCAACAAATCTTAATACGAGGGTCAGTCAGTAAGTAATGAAAGTGATCATGGTATGGAATGCATGGGTGATTCTATTGAGGGATAATGTAATCAATACAAAGTATGAACCTTTGTCTTAGTCAAACAATACACTTTTGGATTTCTAAAGTATCCAACTATGACGTCATAGCATTAGCGTAAACTAAGTACACTTGGGGCACTGCCTGAAGTTGGTCAATATTGGGCTGGATATATGTAATAGGTTGAAATATGGGTTGTTTGAAACATGTGCGTGTATCTCGGCAATGCAAGCATAGAAACAGATAACAATTTGTGCATAGTTAGAACACATAATAATCTCTGTTTTACATCTTTTTTTAGATCCGAATTCCTAAATACAAACAAGAAGGGACCATCTCAAATGCGCTTTTATTAAGCAAAATCCGCAACAATAAACCTTAGAAAACAACAAAGGATAAAGAACAATGGAGGGATTATAATTGAGTAAATTGTTGTGGGATGTAAAGCTATAATAGTGGGCATTTCAAAAGGAGCTGATCATAAAATTTCTTCAAACCATTGAAATTATGTGACGATTACTTTAACAGTGCACATCTAGTAGCTCCACAGATAGCAGTAACAAGAGAGGTTGTAGCGGCCATCTCTGATTGATATATTGATATATTCATGTATATCTTCATTTTGACTAGCACAATAATTATACACATTGATAAACGCATTTGTCAATATTTCTGATTAGAATTTGAAGGCACAGTAAGCTTTTATCTGGTAAATTTCATGATTTTAGCCATTTTTGGCCCCGTTCAAAATTATCTGCCGTCTGCGCACGCGCATATTTCTGTAAATTTCATATGAATAAGTTCAGATAATTATTTAATTATCCTATGGAATCTCCCAAATGGGTTTATCGCTTGGTTTTTTTCCTAAATTGTTTGATTTTCCGCAATACTTATAGTGCTACACTGACTGGGCATTTTTCAATGAAAATGGGCTATTTGAAATACTGATATTTGTATACTTTTTATTCAATTGCTTCTCCTTACTTTTTCCTTTTATACTACACATTTCATATTACACAGGGATTAAAGTTATTGTCTTTTGTATCACAATTATACGGGGGGAAAAAATCGGGATTTACCTGCTTCTGTTGTCATGTTATGCAATCTTCTTACCACGTGTTTCATTTAAAAAAATCAAATTTCCCGCCAAATAATTGATTTAGCAGTGTCCCAAATGTACTAACTTTAAGCTAATGCTATCATAAAGGATATTGTTTGAAAGACAAAGGTTCATACTTTGTATTGATCACACTAACACTCAATAGAATCGCTCATGCAGTCCATACCATGATCACTTTCATTACTTAATGACTGACCCTCGTATAAATGTGGAGATCCTAGGTTTCCAGAATACATAAATATTAATGAAATACGTGGCTTAAAAATCAAACTAGAGCCCTGTCAAAATAAGTTGCAGGTTCTCGGGTACACCCTATACCTATATATATATTTTAATCCCTCCTAATCCACCCTAAGGTGGCTCTATCGAGTATTGGCTGAGACAAAAAATTAGATTAGCCGGCTTGGTCTGACGATTCTGCAAATGGAAAATGTATTTCAATCGGACATTCAGTTGTCGAAATATGTTAGGGTCATAGGGGCATGAAACCACCATCTTTGGCAATAACTTTATTTTTATTTATTTTTATTTTTCAATTCCAGTTGCCGGGGAATTTCCTAATTTTATCTACTTACGTATGCATGAAATATGCAAAGTAAAGTTTGTGGATAGATCCCGGGGGGGGGGTACTCACGTATGTCAGGTATACGGGGATGTGCCGCTCCAGTGGGTCGTTTTTTCATGAGACATCCTTAGCCATGGGTAGACTTTTCAGTGAAAAATCCTTAGACATGGGTCCTGTTTTCGCGATTTTCGCGAAAATTTGCCAAAAAATCCTTAGATATGGGTCCTGTTTTCGCGATTTTCGCGGAAATTTGCCCAAATTAGGCCTATTTTCGCGAAAAATCACCCTTAGAAATGGGTATGGGTTTTGAAAATCACCCTTAGAAATGGGTATGGGTTTTGAATCTCCAGCGGCACACCCCCGATCAAACCAAATTCGAGTACCCCCCCCCCCCCCCCGGGGGATAGATGAGATGAGCTATGATGATTTAAGTTGGTACTAGACCAGGAGCCCAGAAGGTTTATTCAGTTGAGAGAGTTGACATGGTTTGATGGTCTGATTATGTTAGTTGGGTGCCAAGAGGCAATATTTTGTATTGCTGCCGTGTCGCATCCTGTACGTAAGGCGACGGCGACCGCTATCAAAGGTCATATAGGGATCAAATTGCAAAAATTATCAGATTTGGGTGTAATGCATACCAAACTCTTCCCGAGATCATAAGGAGCAAAAAGTCAATGGTTGTAAATCCACCCAATGTTTAGTTTCCGAGATATATGGCAAAATAGGTCAAAGGTCAATATTTTCCTCAAATTCTTGTACAGGGGTCAAATTCTCAAAATGCTCAGATTTTAAAGAGAATGGTCTCATATTGTTCGGATGGATAGAGCAAGTCATAAAAAAGAATAGTTTGCCATATCTACAAGTTATGCATCTATTAGTTTCATTAGGTCAAAGGTCAGAAAGCTATACCGCTAATGTGTGTTGACCTTTGACCTAATGAAACTAATAGATGCATAACTTGTAGAAATGGAAAGGCTATTCTTTCATGACTTGTTGTATCCATCCGGAAAATTTTACACCATTCTCATTAAAATCTGACAAAGAATTTGAGGACAATATTGACCTATTTTGCCATGGGCCTACATCTCGGGAAGAGTTTGGTATGCATTAACATAATCTGACCATGTTTACAATTTGATCCCTATATATGAGCTTTGATAGCGCCCCCCCCCCCCCCCCCCCCCCCCCCCCACCACCGGACAGGATGCGACACGGCAGTACAAAATATTGACTCTTGACACCCAACTAACATAATCAGACCATCAACTCTCTCAGCTGAATAACCTTCTGGGCTCCTGGCCTATACGTAGTACATTTCAAGAGCTTCAAACGTACGTTGGCTTTTGTCTAATTATCATTTGCATAATAAATTAGGGCCATTAATTAGAATCTTTAAACATTTAGATTTAGATATAATTGTGAAATTACTATGGCAACTGGAATTGAAAAAATAAGGAAAATAAAAAGAATGTTGTTGCCAAAGATGTTGGTTTCGTGCTCCTTTTACATAACATATCTCGACAACCGAAATGTCCGATTGAAGAAAAAAAAGGTTTAGTTCCACTCGGAATCGTCAGGCCAAGGGCTAAAGCATATTTGATTTTAAAGGAAATCTAATTTTTTTGACTCGGCCAATAGAGCCACCTTAAAGGTCAGGATAGCACGTAACTGGAAACAATATAGGCCAACACTGGTTAGGCCTTTGTAGTATATTAAACGGTGCTTTGTTAGTTCCCCATTTTAAATGTAAATATTAAATGCCGAGATTCTGATAGTAAAAATATAAAATGGATACAAATTGATCTAAACCTGACCAAGTGTTTCCAGGTGTGTTACTAGTAGGGGAAGGGGCCATAGACGTTTTGAAAACGTTTATAAGACGTCATTGTTCAGACTTAAATCATCTAGTCTGGAATACGTTTTTTAAGGACGTTGTAGTAACGTGTTTTAGACGTTATTAATATACCAATGTAACAAACGTCTTTTTGCGACGTATAGAAAACGTTTTACTTGGACGTATTTTGTGCGACATATTTAAAACGTGTTTTGGAAACGTTTTTAAAACGTTTTCGTTAGGTTCTATAGGTTCTGTAGGTCTTCGTCTTTATAGACGTGTTAAAAACGTTATAAGACGTTGTTTTCAGATTTAAATCAGCTAGTCTGGAATACGTTTTTTTAAGGACGTTGTAGTAACGTGTTTTAGACGTTATTAATATACCAATGTAACAAACGTCTTTTTGCGACGTATAGAAAACGTTTTACTTGGACGTATTTTGTGCGACATATTTAAAACGTGATTTGGAAACGTTTTTCAAACGTTTTCGTTAGGTTCTATAGGTTCTGTAGGTCTTCGTCTTTATAGACGTATTAAAAACGTTATAAGACGTCGTTTTCAGACTTAAATCAGCTAGTCTGGAATACTTTTTTTTAGGACGTTGTAGTAACGTGTTTTAGACGTTATTAAATATACTAATATAACAAACGTCTTTTTGTGACGTATATAAAACGTTTTACTTGGACGTATTTTGTGCGACACATTTAAAACGTGTTTTTGAAAACGTTTTTAAAACGTTTTTGTTAGGTACTATAGGTTCTGTAGGTCTTCGTCTTTATAGACGTTTTAAAAACGTTATAAGACGTCGTTTTCAGACTTAAATCAGCTAGTCTGGAATACTTTTTTTTAGGACGTTGTAGTAACGTGTTTTAGACGTTATTAAATATACTAATATAACAAACGTCTTTTTGTGACGTATATAAAACGTTTTACTTGGACGTATTTTGTGCGACACATTTAAAACGTGTTTTTGAAAACGTTTTTAAAACGTTTTTGTTAGGTTCTATAGGTTCTGTAGGTCTTCGTCTTTATAGACGTTTTAAAAACGTTATAAGACGTCGTTGTTGAATCAAAAATTAGTCTGGAGCTAATTTGCATATTTTACTTGGCCTTATATTAACTGAGTAAATTGTGCAAATCGCTCATTAGCATAATTGCAATGGTACAAAAATTAGTACCGGTGCTCATTTGTACCATTTCAGTTATGCTAATGAGCTAATTTACACCTTTTATTCATTTAAACCTATTATTTTATTTGAATTAAGTCGATGCATTAATTTTAACACCATGGAATGTATATTGATGTACACTTGTAAGTGCTTATGTTCGCACTGGTTTTGAGTAAGGTGATTGCTCACTAAACAAATGCATATACATTGTGCAAGAACATAAACATCCAAGAGTCAATGCCCTTGCACCCCCCCCCCCCACCCCACCCCCATAAAAGGTTTTACAAACGTCCAATAAAACGTTTTTAAAACGTCTGAAACCTTCCACAAATAAACGTTAATAAAACGTTTTTAGAAAGCGTCCAAACCACCTACATAGTACGTTTTAAGAACGTTTAAAACACTTACAAATTACGTTCATTAAAGGTTTTACAAACGTCCCATAAAACGTTTTTACGGCGTCTGAAACCTTCCACAAATAAACGTTTATAAAACGTTTTTAGAAAACGTCCAAACCACCTACATAGTGCGTTTTAAGAACGTTTAAAACACGTACAAATTACGTTCATAAAAGGTTTTGCAAACGTCCCATAAAACGTTTTTACGGCGTCTGAAACCTTCAACAAATAAACGTTTATAAAACGTTTTTAGAAAACGTCCAAACCACCTACATAGTACGTTTTAAGAACGTTTAAAACACGTACAAATTACGTTCATAAAAGGTTTTGCAAACGTCCCATAAAACGTTTTTACGTCGTCTGAAACCTACCACAAATAAACGTTTAGAAAACGTTTTAGAAAACGTCCAAACCACGTAATTGGTACGTTTTAAGAACGTTTTAAACACGTACAATTGTTAGCTGGGATTATCCCTCCCACTGCCAGAAGGATTAGCCCTCCCACTGCCAGAAGGACTGCCCCTCCCACTGCCAGAAAGAATTATCCCTCCCACTGCCAGGAGGATTATCCCTCCCACTGCCAGAAGGATTGCCCCTCCCACTGCCAGGATTATCCATCCCACTGCCAGAAGGATTGCCCCTCCCACTGCCAGAAGGATTATCCCTCCCACTGCCAGGATTGCCCCTCCCACTGCCAGAAGGAATGCCCCTCCCACTGCCAGAAGGATTATCCCTCCCACTGCCAGGATTGCCCCTCCCACTGCCAGAAGGATTGCCCCTCCCACTGCCAGAAGGATTATCCCTCCCACTGTCAGAAGGATTGCCCCTCCCACTGCCAGAAGGATTATCCCTCCCACTGCCAGAAGGATTGCCCCTCCCACTGCCAGAAGGATTGCCCCTCCCACTGCCAGGATTATCCCTCCCACTGCCAGAAGGATTATCCCTCCCACTGCCAGAAGAATTGCCCCTCCCACTGCCCGAAGGATTATCCCTCCCACTACCAGAAGGATTATCCCTCCCACTGCCAGAAGGATTGCCCCTCCCACTGCCAGAAGGATTGCCCCTCCCACTGCCAGAAGGATTATCCCTCCCACTGCCAGAAGGATTATCCCTCCCACTGCCAGAAGGATTATCCCTCCCACTGCCAGAAGGATTGCCCCTCCCACTGCCAGAAAGATTGCCCCTCCCACTGCCCGAAGGATTATCCCTCCCACTGCCAGAAGGATTATCCCTCCCACTGCCAGAAGGATTGCCCCTCCCACTGCCAGAAGGATTGCCCCTCCTACTGCCAGAAGGATTATCCCTCCCACTGCCAGGATTGCCCCTCCCACTGCCAGAAGGATTATCCCTCCCACTGCCAGAAGGATTGCCCCTCCCACTGCCAGGATTATCCCTCCCACTGCCAGAAGGATTGCCCCTCCCACTGTCAGAAGGATTATCCCTCCCACTGCCAGAAGGATTATCCCTCCCACTGCCAGAAGGATTATCCCTCCCACTGCCAGAAGGATTATCCCTCCCACTGCCAGTACTGCCCCTCCCACTGCCAGAAGGATTGCCCCTCCCACTGCCAGAAGGATTATCCCTCCCACTGCCAGAAGGATTATCCCTCCCACTGCCAGAAGGATTATCCCTCCCACTGCCAGAAGGATTGCCCCTCCCACTGCCAGGATTATCCCTCCCACTGCCAGAAGGATTATCCCTCCCACTGTCAGAAGGATTATCCCTCCCACTGCCAGAAGGATTGCCCCTCCAACTGCCAGAAGGATTGCCCCTCCCACTGCCAGAAGGATTATCCCTCCCACTGCCAGAAGGATTTCCCCTCCCACTGCCAGAAGAATTATCCCTCCCACTGCCAGGATTATCCCTCCCACTGCCAGAAGGATTGCCCCTCCCACTGCCAGAAGGATTATCCCTCCCACTGCCAGAAGAATTATCCCTCCCACTGTCAGAAGGATTATCCCTCCCACTGCCAGTACTGCCCCTCCCACTGCCAGAAGGATTGCCCCTCCCACTGCCAGAAGGATTATCCCTCCCACTGCCAGAAGGATTATCCCTCCCACTGCCAGAAGGATTATCCCTCCCACTGCCAGAAGGATTGCCCCTCCCACTGCCAGGATTATCCCTCCCACTGCCAGAAGGATTATCCCTCCCACTGTCAGAAGGATTATCCCTCCCACTGCCAGAAGGATTGCCCCTCCAATTGCCAGAAGGATTGCCCCTCCCACTGCCAGAAGGATTATCCCTCCCACTGCCAGAAGGATTGCCCCTCCCACTGCCAGGATTATCCCTCCCACTGCCAGAAGGATTATCCCTCCCACTGTCAGAAGGATTATCCCTCCCACTGCCAGAAGGATTGCCCCTCCAATTGCCAGAAGGATTGCCCCTCCCACTGTCAGAAGGATTATCCCTCCCACTGCCAGAAGGATTATCCCTCCCACTGCCAGTACTGCCCCTCCCACTGTCAGAAGGATTGCCCCTCCCACTGCCAGAAGGATTATCCCTCCCACTGCCAGAAGGATTATCCCTCCCACTGCCAGAAGGATTATCCCTCCCACTGTCAGAAGGATTATCCCTCCCACTGCCAGAAGGAATGCCCCTCCAACTGCCAGAAGGATTGCCCCTCCCACTGCCAGAAGGATTATCCCTCCCACTGCCAGAAGGATTTCCCCTCCCACTGCCAGAAGAATTATCCCTCCCACTGCCAGGATTATCCCTCCCACTGCCAGAAGGATTGCCCCTCCCACTGCCAGAAGGATTATCCCTCCCACTGCCAGAAGGATTATCCCTCCCACTGCCAGAAGGACTGCCCCTCCCACTGCCAGAAGGATTATCCCTCCCACTGCCAGAAGGATTATCCCTCCCACTGCCAGAAGGATTGCCCCTCCCACTGCCAGAAGGATTGCCCCTCCCACTGCCAGAAGGATTATCCCTCCCACTGCTAGGATTATCCCTCCCACTGCCAGAAGGATTGCCCCTCCCACTGCCAGAAGGATTTCCCCTCCCACTGCCAGAAGGATTACCCCTCCTACTGCCAGAAGGATTATCCCTCCCACTGCCAGAAGGATTTCCCCTCCCACTGCCAGAAGGATTGCCCCCCCCCCCCTTCCACACCCGAATGAAATGTATATTTACCTGAGATTAAAATACCTAAGGTATTTTAGTCTCAGATATTAACATTAATAGTCTGTTATGCCCGCCCCCTGATGCTCCATGCCCCCTGATGCTCCATGCCCCCTCCCTCCAATTGAGGACCCTAGTTACACTACGTCAACTTTTCCATATTGGAGTAAATATTAATGATAGTGGGTAAACAAAAATATAAGTTTAATCAGTTCGAAATTGGCGAGAAATAATATACGGGTTTTTTATCTATCCGCGCGCAAAAGTAATTCAAGTGTATGCACGCGTCATACGAGCACGCTCTTCTGAATTAATTCGTTGCTGTCAACAGGATCACCAATTTGAAACTGACTGGTACTATTACAGCAAGATTAGCGAGCCGGCTTTAAGGAAAGTGTCATCCTTTTTTGGCGCCAAATTTATCGAGCACTGTAACTGATGTGATGTAAATAAATGTAGGCCTATACTTTTTTGAGTCAGAGAATCCATTTTTGGTATAAAATTTCACTAAAATTAGTGATTTTCACTTTTTTGCCCCCAACAATTTTCAGAAACCTAACAAAATCTGTTCTTGGTAACAAGTTCCAAAATTTCACCAAAATCATCTAAAGTCAATTATCTAGGAGAGTTTGTTTTTTTGGCTTAAACATTTTTAGTTTTAAAATGATTCACCAAAAAGTGCAAGCATTTTGTTTTTAATTTCAAAAATCACATTTTGTGCATCTTTTGGTCAATATTTTCAAAACTAAAAAATGTTAAGCCAAAAAAAACCAACCGATCCTAGATAATTGACTTTAGATGATGTTGGTGAAATTTTGGAACTTTTAACCAAAAGGTAGGTAGTCTGAAAGAATTTGGCGTCAAAAATGTAAAAACACTATTTTTTGAATTTTGATACAAAAAATGGATTCTCTGACTCATTTCATTAAAAAAATTCGATATTTTTATGTACATTACATTATTAGTTTAAAAGTTACAGTGCTTGATAAATGTTATAAAACAAAAGAAAGTATACCACTTTGTTATGTCATTTTGAGTAACATACAATTTTTTTTGACCAAACAGGCTAGATAGGCATTTAGATGAATCTTTTAGGCATAATTTGGTATCCAATTATGCCTAAAAGATTCATCTAAATGCCTATCTAGCCTATTTGGTCAACAAAAAAAATGAATATTACTAAAAATGACATAACAAAGTGGTATACTTTCTTTTGTTGAACCCTTTACATGCAGGTTATAAAAGAATGAAATGCTTGTGGGTAAGAATGCAACTGCTGTGTATCTATTATACTTGTCAATCGCAAAAATATCCTTGCCTTTAATAGTTGATGCTTCCAATGTATTATCATCATACATTTGTATCAGGGGCGTCAATCCTGTATGGACGAGGGGGACATGTCCCCCCTCCCCCATGTTTTGAGTTGGGGTGGACATAATATCAAATGTCCCCCCCCCCCCCATGTTATGAGTTTGCATGTGATCGAAATAGAACATTTTAGAAACACCCAATAGTCCGTTAGTTTGACAAGAGGAATCATGGAGTTATGATGGTCAAAAGTACACAGACGGAAATATGTGCGCGAATGTGTCCCAAAGATGAAATAGGTTTGTTTGAAGCAAAAATGTTCCTCAATTTTTTTTTTAGCGCATTACACGCGCATTTGTTTCATCACAAAAAGATTGTCCGTTGATTTTCAATTCTTGCACCCCCACCCCAAATATCAAAAAAATAGTTACGGCACTGCGAAACCACACGGAATATTCCTAATATTATGTGGGTGATGTTAAAAATATCAAACTGGACCATTTAAGTGTTAGAAATACAATTTTGCACACATTTCTTCTATAGGCTTCTCCATTTAAATGGGTCTCAAACCACACCAAATATTTATTTGTATCAACATTCAACAACGAACATTTCAATAAAATATCGGTCAAAGTGCCCACCAAATCACACCAAATGGGTTCGAAAATTGAAAAACAAATTGAACGCTGAGGGGGGGGGCCACATCCCCCTCAAACTCCCCCTGTCCGCGCTAGCGCTGAACGCGGTGCTTCACACATTCATTAACAACAATCAGTTACAATTTATTTTTATTTTTGGACGGGCAACTTAACATTTAAATGTGGATTGACGCCCCTGATTTGTATAAAATCACACATTTTATAACTCAATAATATATAAGACTGTTAGATAATTTATAGCACACACTAGGTTTTTATTTTGCATAAATACTCTATAACCAATATACATGACAAAATATAGCATTATATTACACATTGCATTCATAATCATATAGTATCAAGGTGTTGTACTGTGTGAATAAATTTACAGACATAAACTATACATGTTATGTTCAAGGTGTCTTTAAAATACAATATCTAACAAAATTGCAAAATACTAAAAAAATATACAACATAGTTATTAACAAGCCTCAAATTAAGCATACACGGACCAGGAGCTACTTTTAACAAATGTAGCTCTTTCCTAGCCTCCTGGGTCCTATTGTATAAAAGTTTAGATTAATCATAAACACTTTCCAAGCGGATATTAGTTTGACCATATACATAACTGATTTTGATTTTTCAGAAACCTTTCCCAACTTTCAAGGTCTTTCTCAAGTTTTACTGAACCAATACTAGTCATATTTGTACTTATTTCAATGTATTTCTCATGGTGAGTCCAAATATGGTAATGAAATTCAATAATTGAGACATTTTCAAAACATTTTGTGACATTTTGGAATGTCGTCTGCAGACGCCTGCCGCGTGGAAAATGTTAAAGGTAGATGATCTGATTGCTGGCCCGATGTTCAACTTGATGTTTTCTATTTGACATGAAATGTCATCCTTAAAATTGCCACATTCCAAAGTTTGAGTTGCATAACTCCAATGGTTCTAATTTTAGAAGCACAGGGTCACAAGAATTTTGCCCATTAAGACGTACACAAACTGGCTGGTGGTTAACCGCCTTTCGCATTAATTCATCAAATTTTAGTCTATAATTTCTAAATGGAACATTTCTGGCCCCTTAATTTTACAGACATAATGAGAAAAATATGGGGATTCTTCTGATATCAAAATATCATGATGTGAAAAAAAAGATCATAGCCAAAATAAAAGTGATCGGACCATACACCTTTAAGTGAAGAGTTATTTTGAACTCTTCTAAAGCCTGGTTACCAAGAATATTTGAGCATATTTTTTATTAAGAAGGGCCAAGTTCCGAAGTTTGACCGAGGCACCATACCATATCATGAAGATCAATTCAACAATTCTTAAACAAACGTCCTAAGAAAAGTTGAAAACTTTAATAAGAAGAATAAGTTGTATGCAATAGGGCCCATACTATGCTGCGCAAAATTTGAAAAAATACCAGGAGCTTAAAGTAAATCTAAGCCACCAAAGGTAAAAAAAACCTCCCAGCTCCTGCTTAATTCGAGGCTTGGTTAATAATAACATATATTTACATACAATTGGCACTGTGTGTGGAATATTGGAAATACTGCAGGTGCAAAAGTTTAAAAGGTACAATTTTATTTTGCATTATTTCCTCTACCCTTTCCTTCATCCGGCGTCAGGTTTCAGGAGATAAAACAAAACCAGAATCAAAGGGGAATCTTCTTTTCTGAAAACGATGTTGTATTCACTTGTGTATAGCTGTGATTGTATTAACCGGAAACCCACTTAGTGGATATGAGGTTACGGGGATGTGCCCGCCAAATAGGGTCCCATTTTTTCACCCTCTGGTAAATGGATGACCCCTTTTCAAAGCCATTTTTGTACATTTATGGGTCTAAAATCCTGAATGTTGCTGTTTTTTGCCAAAATTTCGCTTAAATCTGTCAAATATGTAGGGAAATATGAGTTTCAAATATGTAGGGAAATTATGAGTTTCTGGTAAACATTGGTAAATGTTTGGGTCAATTTGCTTTTTGCTGACGGCACATCCCTACCAAAAATATAAATCAGAATATTAACTGTCGGGTTATACAACAACTTATTTTCAAAATCTGATTTTGAAGTAATTAGAAAATGTATTGCTTTGACAATATTTTAGTGTCATGTATAAATGTAATTTGACAAAAGATCGCATAATATGCCTTTAATTATGGAACTGCTCTCTACTGTTCATTATTCTGAGCATTCTGATATGTTTTGCTCAGTAACCCTTTATGATTCTGTTAAAAATTGGCATGGGTTTTTAAGACACATGTTACATTCAAATTACTATAAAAAACAATAAAACAAAACACTTCTATCTATATATCATATATCACCCTCCTGCAGTGGCGTAACTAGGTTCTTCAATTTTTTGTGTTTTTTTGGGGGGGGAGCAGGGGACAGGCCTCTTACCAGGAGGGGGCATAACCAACTATTTTTTTGTAATACACATAGAGTTTGTCATTTCATTGGGGCATCATGGGTGGGCATGCCTTCTGGCAATGCCCCCGTCCCCTGCCCCCTCTAGTTACGCCACTGCCCTCCTGTAACTGTAAAGCTCTGTAATGTTTACAATTTACTAAAACAGCTGTAGTGTACGAGTAAAGCAAATTGTTGTTTTGGTATAACGTGCCAACTGAAAATCAGCTGGTATGGCTGGCGTATTATTTCCCTGTTTTCTTTTCAACTTCCTGTATAGATATAATTTATTGAATTACTAAATTTGATCTCACAGAGTCAAATAAATCACAGAATAGCATACAGACTGTGGTAGTGGCCGTTGCATTTGTCAGATTTGCTGTGGATTGTATTCAATTTTTTAATTATTTTTTTTGATTTTAATTTTAATTTTTCTTCTACAAAAATAAATAAATCTGGGGTCGGGGGTAAATTAGGCCCAAAAAAATAAGAAGTAATGTTGTCCTCGACAGCTTTCAGAGAGGAGGGGCGGGCGGGTGGGCGGATTTTTTTTCTTTTTTTTCTTTTCTTATACCAGCGGAAGCTCAAAGTTCAGCCAACAAGAAGTTGTAATCACTCTTAAGAGTCGCACATATATGTTATAAACACTTAATTTCATATTCAATGCCATTTAAACGGTTTTTTAAAAAATCTGAAAAAAAAAATCTGAAAAAAAAAAATCTGGAAAAAATCTGGAAAAAATCTGGAAAAAGAAGGAAAAAAAAGAAGAAAAAATCTGAAGAAAAAAAAATCGGAGCGGCCCTAAATCTGACGAGCGGGCGGTCGAGGACAACATAACAATTTGTTTTGGCCTTAAGGTCGGGCAGGTTACGCCAATACAACCATTTATTGATGTTGCCTAAGCTTTGTTTCCTGTTGTGCCGATTTTGTTTCAGGGGCCATTTCAAATTCAAACAAGATTAGTTGGTGTTTTATTTGAATATTAGACATTTCTTTATTTATAACCTTTCGAAGATCTGTTCTTTTAAAGGTATATTATGTGATCTTTCCAGGGAACGCCCTAAACATCGAGAAAAAAAATTGAAAGAAGATTTTCTTGCAGATTTACATTTCTGATCATAAATCGTACATACATTCCAAGTTACAGGGTGATACGATTCTTAATTACTTCAAAATCATGATTTTAGAGTGAAAATAAACTGTCGGATAATCGGACAGTTTATTATTTTCACTCTAAATTCACTCTAAAACCATGATTTGAGGTTATTAAGAATCGTATCGCTCTGTAATTTGGAATGTATGTATGATTTATGATCAGAAATGTAAATCTGCAAGAAAATCTACTTTCTAAAAAAAATAATGAATAGAGGTCGCTCTCTGGAAAAGATCACATAATATGCCTTTAAGGATATTTTGAATAGAACATGTTTTTGACTTATGAAAGACTTTTTAAAAATAGCAAAATTTGCATTGGGGTTCACACACTGTACTGGAAATAAACTTTGGTGTTTCGAATTAAATAGGCATTGAGAGATACGTATGGGAGTGCGCCCTCAATTATCCTGGAAATCAGTTTTTTTGCACCAAAGTAATACTTATGCATATACTAACTACCATCTGAAACAGTTTACCAACATTCACCGTTTATTATATAAAATGTCATTTTCTTAGTTTCGATATGATCATATCGAAACTAAGTGCTGAATTCGGAAGTTATGCTATCGTTTTACTCACGGACTTTCGCGGCAAATCTCAATCCGGAAGTGCCGTTATTTGTATGACATTTTGGATTTGGGCTATGTTGATGATTATTTGCTTATTTAGTATATCGATACATCTCTCAATGCCCCTTTAAACCATAGAGGCTTGTGTTAAAAATTGATCAAATTTAAGGAAATAAATACATGATTACGATACAATTACTATAAATAACCCAGATTCTATACACAACAATTCTATGTAATAATAATACGCAGTAATGGAAATACCCACATGACCGTCAGTCAACCCGGGGTTGATATGTGTATCGCCGCTTTTATTCAAAATATTGTGTGTACTGATCATAATAGTAGCAACCCAAGCCCGGGTTGACAGTCATGTGGGTATTTCCATTGCTGCGTAATAATGCCATGTCATTACAAAATGACTGGACAATTGCACAAGGATGTCCTGTTAATAGACAAATAGCACATATTTTCAGATCCATAGTTAGAGATTTAAATAATACTGGGAATAACAGTGACGTTTTATCAACACTAAGGCCACGGGGGAAAACCCTGTTCTACAGGCCCGACCAACAACAAAAAATTGTTTTTGAATTTCCAAGTAGACATTTTTGAAAAGGAAAGGAGTCGGAGAATCCATTTTGGAGGTAAAAATCACATTTTAGGCACTTACGTTTTTATGTCAAAACAATCCTTCCTAGGAAAGTGACTTTTGGTGCAGTTTCAGCATTTTTTACCAAAATCTGAATTTGCCTCGTTGCAGCAAATTTTGAGCCAAAAATGGGTTGGTCAAAATTTTAAAAATCAGCATTTTTAGTGAAATTTTACACCAATAATGGATTTTCCGACTCATTTCCTTTCCAAAATTGTATACTTTTATATCATCACAGTAATAGTTCAAAAGTTACAGCGCTTGATAAATTTGATGCTTTTAGGGTTGACAGCCCCCTTAAGCCTATACTACCTTGTTTGAGCACTAACATTGATTTGGTTCCCATCAATATTTCAGCCAATAGAATATTAAAAAACAAACATCGGAAGTCAATACAATGGCAAGATATTTTACTGTTACATTATTCTTAAAAATTAAATGTCTAAATCTTTATGGCGCAACTATGGAATGCAATGAATAGTCTATAGTGAAATCAGTTCCAAATTGGCGAGAAATACATGGGTTTTGTAATCTCTCCGCATTTAAAAGTAACCCAAACGTTGAAGCGTATGCACATTATTTTTGCATACGCAAGCGTCACACATACTATTCACAATATGGCACATTGCACCATGCGGATGTTTCCGGAGCGATAGTGAATTAATGTATGTGATAATTTTCGTGAGGGTTTTATTTTCGCAAATTTCACAAGTGGACATGAAACGCGAAAATATAAACATGCCAATAGATATAGATCATTCTGGGACACCCTGTAAGCAATTGTTGGTTTACGCCTTTATATTCTTCACTGCCCACCTCATCAGTGCTACCTGTCTGCTGTATATACTCTGTAAGCATTTGTGATTTTACCTCTTTGTATTCTTCGATGCCTGCCCCAGTGCAACCTGTTTGGCTCCTGATCCAAAGGTTAGAGTGCTGATTGATTCTTGTACGTTATTAGCATCTGGACTGACATTGACAAACAAGCATGCCTGGGGGGGGGGGGAAGAGAGAAAGAACAGAGGTACAAGATTAACGTGAGAACGCATATCAAGATATTTAACCAGTCTTTTTGAAATGTGAAATTTTTATAGAATTTACATCTTGGGAAGAAGAAAAAAATATCAGTGATTTGTAATCTGCACAAGTGTTCTTAATAATAAAAAAAGATAATTATGAAGCTAAACTTTCGATCTCAACACAAGAAATAATTACCTGGAATTTTCAGGTGTTACTACACCTTTCATCAGCAGACTAATGATTCGACTTGACCTTTTGGAGGTGTGACATCAGAATCGGGTCATAGACTCTTGGTAATTTGTACCTGCCCCCGTCTTTGTTGAGTGATGGTTGGTTGGCTCTGATGTAAATTGCCTCCTTGACCTCTCTCAAACCAACGAGGATCCCTATCCAGGATCTTGACTTTGTCTAAGTCTACGCGATGTCCTGGTGACTCAATATGGATGTGTTGGGATACCTCGGACAAGGTAGAACTAGGACGCCTGTGCTCTAGAAACCGTGTCTTTAACAAAGCTAATAATATCTTACGCAGAGCGGAAAAGGCTTTACTCAAAGTTCGCGTGGGACAAATTGTGCACAAGATCGACAGTTTAGATCAGGAAAAACAAAGATTGGATACGGTTATTTCTACCGTCAGTGGGTTGCCTAGCGACATTATATCGGAAGTGAGGTCATGCACTACGTCATCCCAGTTGAAGGCACACGAGCTGTCCAAAACACGTCAACAATCAAAATTCACCAGACTCGCGGAAAAGAAAGAACTTGACTCGCGAAAATCGGAAAAAACAATATCGCCTCTGAATGCATCACCAAATGGGTTAAGAATTGTTCCAAGTGACTTCTCAACGACTCGGAATTATCTGTACTTGTGAAAGGACTGAATTTCGCTGTTTCCCCATCTGAAACTCCGGAAGTGGATCTTATCACCACTACTGAAACTGCTTGTCGGAAGTTGAAAGATCGTGATGCCAGTGAGCTTAGATCCAAAGTCACTAATTTATTGAGCAGACCCAAGAAAATCGACTCTAAAGGAGACAAAAGCCCTTGATCAACTAAGGAAAGAGAAAGATATTCGCATCTTACCAGCCGATAAAGGTCGAATTGTTGTTGTCTTAGACACTGAGGAATACCAACAAAAGTGTGAGGCTTTGCTAAACGACACCGCTACTTATAAAAAACTAGGCAAAAAGGACCCCACCGCGAAATACAAGAAAGAACTAGTATCTGTTCTTCAAGATATTGAGAATGGCAAAGGTATTAACCACAAAGAATACAGACGTTTGTTCCCCACAACAGAGACACCTCCAAAGTTCTACGGTCTACCTAAACTCCACAAACCTTCCATTCCGCTGAGGCCTATTGTTAGTAGTGTCAACTCTATCACCTACAACAGCGCCAAACTTCTTGCTGATATTCTTTTCCCTCTGGTTGGCAAAACTTGTCATCACATCACAAACTCACAACAATTTTCGGAAATAATCAGACATGAACGCGTGGAAGCTGACGAGGAATTACGCTCATATGATGTGACAGGGCTCTTCACTTCTGTACCCATCGACCGTGCACTAATCATCATACGCTCGCGCCTGGAAAGTGACACAACCCTCAGCGATAGAACCCGTCTTACTTCTGAACATGTGTTAAAACTCCTTGAGGTTTGCCTGCGATGCACATATTTTGTCTACAATGGAGTATTCTATTTACAGATCCATGGAGCTGCGATGGGTTCCCCTGTTTCGCCTATCGTATGCAACCTTTTCATGGAGCATCTGGAACAGATAGCAATTAAAACTGCTCTCCACCCACCATTATGGTGGTATAGATATGTCGACGACACGCATATCAAAATAAAGACCAAACATGCTCAAGAGTTCACTGATCACCTCAACACCATTGATCCGGACATCAAATTCACAACAGAAGGTGAGGACAATAAGACATTAGCCTTCCTAGACACACTGACAGTGATCAAACCAGACAGTAATCTTGACGTAAGGATTTACCGCAAGCCAACCCACACAGATCAATATTTGAACTTCTCGTCAAATCACCCTGTCCAGCACAAATTGGGCGTTATCCAAACGCTACACCACAGGGCTGATACTGTCATCACTGACCAGGTTGATATCACAACAGAGAAGCAACACGTTGACAAAGCATTGACCAAGTGTGGGTACACGAAGTGGGCATTTGATCGTGTCCACAAACCCAAGGGTAAGGTCAAACCGAAAACTAAAAACAGTGAAAACCAGACAAAAGGACACGTAGTGTAACGTTGCCTTATATCAAGGGCACATCCGAGGCTCTCCGCAGGATTTTCGGAAACTAGGGTATACACGCTTATTTCAAACCTACGCGCACACTACGTCAACTTCTGGTCTCGCCAAAAGACAAAACTGAGATGAAGGACACTGTATGCCCAGTGTACATGATCCCTTGTCAGGGTCAGACTACCCGGGGTCTTTGCTCCGAGTCATACATCGGAGAAACCGAACGCTCATTCAAGACACGGTTTCTAGAGCACAGGCGTCCTAGTTCCACCTCGTCCGAGGTATCCCAACACATCCATATTGAGTCACCGGGACATCGCGTAGACTTAGACAAAGTCAAGATCCTGGATAGGGATCCTCGTTGGTTTGAGAGAGGGGTCAAGGAGGCAATTTACATCAGAGCCAACCAACTATCACTCAACAAAGACGGGGGCAGGTACAAATTACCAAGAGTCTATGACCCGATTCTGACGTCACACCTCCAAAAGGTCAAGTCGAGTCATTAGTCTGCTGATGAAAGGTGTAGTAACACCTGAAAATTCCAGGTAATTATTTCTTGTGTTGAGATCGAAAGTTTTAGCTTCATAATTATTTATCACCAACACAGATGAACTTTCATTCTAATAATAAAAAAAGATAGTAATGCATTGCATGCCTGGAAGTCAATAGGGAAAACACCCACGATACAACAATATGATAGTGTAGTTTCACCCTCCAGTGGTAGGTCATTTTTTCAGCTTGTTTTAGTTTTAAATGACCTCCTTTTTTTCTCTGAATTAACAAAAGCGTGAAAATAAATTCTAAGGTCCTATTTCTTAAACTGAGATACTGCCATTTAGATTTCCCACATGATACAAGCTTTCAGACGATAGCTCATTTTCAAATCTGAAATTGGTGTACTATCATATTTCTGCAAGACTTTCGCATATATTTGCATTAATTACACTCTTCCTGTATTTCAGAGATGGATTTCGACTGACCATGTGTTCCTCTTTAAGGTTGTTCCTATGGCTAATTTTTTATTTGATATTTTAATAGAGCTTGCTGAGCTCTACAATAATCTGAAATTTGAGATTGATCGGAGCTACGGTTTTCTAGATATGACAATTTTATTTTCAAAAATCCATTTTGAATTCTTTTGTTTTGTATTGTTTTTCGGCCAACAGAGGGCAGTCTATTTTCTT
Source organism: Ophiura sarsii (assembly GCA_035610835.1). Classification (NCBI taxonomy): domain Eukaryota; kingdom Metazoa; phylum Echinodermata; class Ophiuroidea; order Amphilepidida; family Ophiuridae; genus Ophiura; species Ophiura sarsii. Next base: position 19,343,339 of record CM069445.1, read on the forward strand.
TTGTTTTATATTGTTTTTTAGGCTCCCTAGGTAATATTTCTATAAAAATTTAGTTTTTGCTCCAATTATTTATTGAAAACTGCATTAGATTCCCGCAGCACAGGAATTAAGGAGAGTTGTATAGCCAACATATACACCAAGTGGCATTACATTTAGCAAAGTGCATGAACTTCAAAAAAATAATTAAGTGCATTTAATTAGCCTAATTTTTTTAATTTTTGTTGTTTTTTACAAATAAGTATAATTAATTATGCAGATGTCTTACAGCCTCCCGCATCCATCAATCTCAAATTTCAGATTATTGTGGAGATCAGCAAGCTCTATTAAAATATCAAATAAAAAATTAGCCATAGGAACAACCTTAAGCCTGATATCTTCTATAATGATTGTGCCAAAGGCAGGATTGCAAGGGGAATATGCCTGGCAATGTCTTGCTAGACGTCCTGTAACTGATGTGTGCATGCTCATAACAGCTCAAATGTGTTGTAGAGTACACAGTTTATTCTGTACGGGACGTCTATAGCAAGATATATAGCAAATTACCTCCCCTTCTTCTGTTCAGAATACTCTCTTCCGTCGTTCAAAACACCCACTCAAAATGAATCCTTCTTTTATTCAAAGCTGGTTTCAACAAGCCTCTACTTCTTAACACTTTCCACACGGCAGGCGTCTGCAGACGACAGGTCCAAAATGTCACAGAATGTTTTCAAAAATGTCAAAATTATTTAATTTCACCCGGGGGGGGGGGGGGGGGTACTCACCGTGTAAGGCATACGGGGATGTGCCGCTCCAGCGGGTCGTTTTTTCATGAGACATCCTTAGCCATGGGTAGGCTTTTCAGTGAAAATCCATAGACATGGATCCTGTTTTCGCGATTTTCACGAAAATTTGCCAAAATTAGGTCTATTTTCGCGAAAATTTGCCAAAATTAGGTATATTTTCGCGAAAAATCACCCTTAGAAATGGGTATGGGTTTTGAATCTCCAGCGGCACACCCCCGACCAAACCAAATCCGAGTACCCCCCCCCCCCCCGGAATTTCATCTCCATATTTGGAATTAATGTGAGAAATGCATTGACATAAGTACACCCATGCCTAGTATTGGTTCAATAATTCTTAAGATAAGACGTTGAAACTTGTGAAAGGTTTCTGAAATATCTGTTTTGTATATGGTAAAACTAATAGCCGCATGGACCAGAAATGGCCTAAGAGTGTTCCTGCAACTAACAAAATAAACATCCAGTCCTTTACATCCTCTTCACTTTCTCCCATCAGTTCATCGATCAAATGATAACCTTTCACCTTTGACCTAAGAAAAGGTCAAAGGTTAATTATTCATCTTACCTTTGCATCTCCCCCTAGCGACGGTTGTAAAAGATGTGTCAGTTTGGAGTTACGATATGGAACATGTAAAGCACTTGTCCTTAACCCTGTAAAAACCTAAAAAGATATTAAACCAATTAGATGTTCATATGGTATTATGATGTTTTTTGTCTATAAAAAAACTGAATTTGAAATCAAGCTCTTTTGTTATCTAGAGGTACAACAATCAATAAATCACTGAAATTTGGCTCAATTTTAAAGAATGGTTACCATACTCAATATTTAATGATTTGTGATAAGAAATTGTGGGTATTACTTTCATGTAATCAACCTAAAACGAATAAAAACTGCCATTTCTCAACATGAAATTTGTAAAAATTTACGGTAATGAAAAGTTCTGGTATGAATTGAGTCATAGTTCTACAAATGCACTTGCGCAAATTTCAGCACCAATACATGACGTCATTGATATCGTTGTTCTATATAACTACGCCATTTGGCCTCTATAATTATTTTTCTACCTTATAATGCACAATGTTGTGCTCGCCGGATACCTCCTTTAATGGCCCTAACCACAATAAGGTACCTAAAAGATTGGCCCTAACCACTAGTTGTTGTATACAATTGGTAATAATAATAATAATAATACCAAGCGCTTATATAGCGCCCTTAGCCCAAAGGGGCCTCAAGGCGCTTAACAACATATTATGATAGCATATAACACAATAATCACAAACAATATATATAAAAAGGTCGCCAAAATAGTGGGTCGAGCATCAGGACACATGGAGAAAGACGGACACGACCAAATGGTCTCATAAATGTCGACACGCTAATTACCCCCAACCCCCATTGGGTCAGTGGTAGTCAGCTAACCAGGCCCCACTGACATGTTTGGAGAAGGGAAGTTAACTCTACGTAAAGCTACGATTCTCAAGAATGATGGCTTGAAAAAGGTATCTAAATTAAGGCAGTGACTTATACCCGGGTACCCGCCCGCTATTCCGGGTACACAGTGACCAAATTGGGTACCTGAATACCCGAAATGTTAAAAAAGGGGGTTTTTTTAGTACAAATTTGACCCCCAAATGGCCTCTATTGACCCCATTATGTGTCATTTTGGGGACAAATTTAAATTTGTACTCCAAAAAAACCCACTTTTTTTTAGTGCATATTTTCGGGTACCCGGGTACGAAACTACCCGTGCATTCACAGCCTTAATCTAAATTAATCAATATGCCCTTTGTTTACCTGTCCAAGTGCCGTAAGCGACTTATTTATAGCAGCAGCCTCCACCAATGTCTGTCCTGTAGCACCTGTCTTGGCGATCCGCTCGGAACCGGCTAAATCCACCAGCATGAGTGAACCGTGCGAGGTGGCCTTAGATACCTTATTGACACCTTCTACAAACAGCATCAACAACAGGTGTGAACGGGAACTGTGAAAATAACCAAAAGAAAAATGAATCAACAGATAGATAGAAATAACCAAAAGAAAATGAAAATGAACAGATTGATAGAAACTCTTAAAACACTTATCATGCGACAGGTGTCTGCAGATGACATTCCACAATTTCACCAAAATGTTTCAAAAATTTCACAATTATTAAATTTCATTGTCATATTTGGAATCACCATGAGAAATGCATTGACATAAGTACAAACATGCCTAGTAATGATTCTGTAATTCATTAGATAAGACTTTGAAAGTGGGGAAATGGGTCCTGTTTTGTATGAAAAATGTTATAATATATATCTCTGGTACAATTTTACACATTTCTTTTTAAATATTCCCTTTTTTTCCTTCTTGTCCATTTTTATCAAATCACAAAAGTTGTTAATAATAATAATAATAATAATGAATTGATAAAGCGCCACCTATCTAGGCAACCTATTTAAAGGCGACGCTATAGATGGTGTGACCGGTGACGTCATGTATTTACAAATGGGACACCCTCTGTTGATTCCCTCCAGGCAGAATATACAGTAAAGTTAATGAAGACAACATGAAATTTCTTTCTAATGAATTGTAAAACTCATTTTTTTTAAAAAAAGTTTGTGAAATGCGATAGCTTATAGCATTCCTAAGCAAGTTTAAAGACAGTTTTGATAACAATTTGCTGTGACACCACAATCTAGTTAGAAAACCTGATCTGGCCTATGTAACTATAGGAACTCTTGCCCGGCGTGTTTTGTCTCAAATCAACAGAGGGCGTCCTAAATGTAAGCAACGGTCATCTCATCTATACATACAAACAAAAACATGAACATAAAACATGAGCATGTGACCTGAAAATTACCAGGAGAAATAACAAAAACATACAATTAAACATGATATTCATATTGAAACAAATAATGTTTTAAAATGGTCTTTAAAAGCATCGAGTGAAACACAACAACGAATGTCCACAGGAAGAGAGTTGTTGTCGTTGAAGCACTGTATAAGTAGACATTTTCGCGCGTGTAATATTTTGCGCTTTGCACACTCATTTTGAACAATTTGATTGTTTTTATTTTTGCAATTTTTAGCTTCCTTACATAGACCTACATACAAAATGAATACATTCACATTTTTTTTTTTTTAAGGCTTGCTGATTTTGGCGTGAAAAGCGCGAAAATAAATGTAGCGCGAACATTTCGACTTTTACAGTACTTCAACGGATGCTTGAAATTTCTGCTACATGCTACTCAAGTTACCAACATATGTTTTTGTAATCATTCAAACATATATTGGAATCATCAAATGTATAATTTTACAGTAATTTATTTGCCTAATCTTGGGCTTGATATTTACATCATGCAAGGACAAGCATGCTAAAAATGGTGCAAGCGTGTTTGTGGCCCTTTTTCCCAACCTACTAACCTTGCCACAAACTTTTATCTTGGGTTTCCAGTTACAACTATTAACAGTATAAAGATTTGGCATGATTTCAAAATTCAAACCTTTATCTCTTAAGGGCAGTGTAAACCCAGTACTTGTTTCAAAAACGGAATTTCACATTTCTCTAGTATACTTTAATATGTATTCTATCATTACCATCATAAGTTACTTGTCTGAAGCGATCCTTGCCCATTCTTTTAGGTGATTTTAACTTGAGATATTCAACAATTAACGTTAAATTTATGCAAAAAATACTAATATTTTAATATATGTTTCAGATGTTTTCGTCGATATTTAAAAAAAACATGTTATTTCAAAGAAGAAAAAATACTAGGCAAAATTGTCTTGTTTACGATAATCAACATTAGATAAGAAAGAAAAAAATAAGAAAAAAAATTAAATTGCTTTTTTGATAAATTGATCAAAATATGGGTACTTATGTGTCAACAAACTGATGTTAGAATCAGATTCCACGTTCAATTTATTTTCAATAAATGTATACTTTTATATACTTTAATTAAATATTTTCGAACTAAGAAGCAAAAAATAAGGATCAAAAGGGCAAGGGTTGACATTATCCTATTCAATAAAGTTCTACATTTGGGGGGGGGGGGGGGGGGGTGGTGGGGGTAATCCATCCAAGTCACCTTGTGGAGTTCATCTTTGTAGCCGCTGTTGTTCTATTGGAATCTCCCGTGTCCATCACCTTGGTGATATCCTCCTCTTGCTTGACCTCTACCTCTGTCAATCCTTTGATGGATAATTTCTTGCCTTGCATCTTGATATCAAGATTTTCTTTGACCTCGCTCTCCGTCAGCAAGTCTTGAAGATGTTCATTGTATACCTCCAACATCGATACCTGGAATACAATAGAAACACTTATTTAGATATTATTAACCTTAGGAATATTGGCGAAACTACCCGAGTGTTTTATTGAGAAAATGTAGATATTTTGACGATCGATAGATGGTCTCTTAATTGAATTCTAAAATGGACACACCATGTTCATTACCACAAGGTTTTAAACCTTATTACCAAATACTGGCACAATATCTCAATTGCTTTTATAGTTCGAAATTGGCGACACATATGCGGTTGATATCTCCTTGCGCACAAAAGTAACCCAACCATACATGCGCAATTTTATCGTACGCACGCATCACGTATATGATGAATAGTGGCACCCTGTTGTGATATTCGAGCCTGACACGCAATTTTATCATATGCACGTGTCACACGTATGATGCATAGTGCGCACTGTTGCGCTATGTGAGTCTCACACAAAATGTTATCGTACACACGCACGCGTCACACATATGATGCATAGTGCGCACTATATGAGCCTAGACTGTGAGCCCACACTCATTTTTATTATTCACTGCAGTAAGACAGGTCAACAATGACAATAAGCATAATTATCCTTCTTATAAGTACAGACTGTAACAAAAAAAGTTATACAATCGCAATTTTATTTTTAATTCAATGTTAAAATTATGCAATGTCAAAATCTCTTACACTCTGTGTTAAATTCCGTTTTGGCTACCAGAATAATTTTATTTGGTCTTTTTAACTACTTGCGTTTAAAAGTTATGACCAATCTTACTAAGTCGTCTAGAAATCCGGTGGGGCCACTTTCACAATAATATCATACAATCTTGCTTGTATAAATTAAATGGTTAGGGTATCATGCAAGGAACATTAGAGAGAACAATATAATTCTTTTTTCAAATAGTTTTATTTCATTTGAATAAATAAATTCATAAAATAAATAAATAATATTTGTTAAGACCTAACCTTCTTTGTAATACTTTTAACCACTTGAAACGAACCATTGTTGTCTAACAAGAGCGCTCTACTGCTACATGTATGTTCCTGATTCAATTTCATTCATATTCATCCCAGTGATTTTACCATTGATTAAACCAAAGTGGCCCAGGTGATTTCATGACTACTTTAGACAATTGATCAAATCTCTGCTTACCGACCATCGATTGTCATGAAACAAAGCTTATTCGAAAGCTAAGAAGATTCCCCTCGTAGACCATTAAAACCCGAAACAGAAATTCTACGGGAGATATTTTTAATATTTTTTTCAAACTGTATAACTTTTTTGTTACAGCCTATATACACAAAATGACCGATAATAGAAGTAGAACCCTTTCTAAGAACCATGAAATACTTTGTGCATGAAATGCCTACATACTCTCTATAGAATTAAAATGGAGATACACAAATTATATTGTACCACTCTACGATGAGCCGTCATAACTTATGACAATTAAGACATCGAAAATTTACAACCTTAGAAAACTATCATTTGTCAAAATTGAGCATTAAACAAAATAAAATGTGTATGAAAATTATGGTATACATGGCTTCAGTAAACCAAACTTAAACAATTTATAGAATTATGATATATTTTTTGGCCTTGTTTCAAATAAGCTAGAAAGAGGAAGTATATACAGGCGCCTATGATGTGGAAGTGGAACTTGGCTGTTGATTTGCGCGATTGGCAAATGATGGGAAAATGGGCAATTATAGTTTTTATAATAATAAACAAAACAACTGCATATCGTCAGCCTGCTTCGATCATTGCCTAACTTATTTGTTCTAGTTTTTAGAAAACAACAAAAATATGAAAAGTGAGTTAGGCAATAATCGAAGCAGGCTGGTGGTGATATGTTGAATAGCACCATGAATAGTACAGGTAAATTCCAACAGGAGCAGTAACTGTTGGATAGAATTAGGTTGGAGATATCCCTTTAAGTGAAATGTGGCTTGTTATAAGCCTAATATGAGTTAATATGACCCATTTTAAACATTTTACATCATTATTACAATCTGCCTAACTCACAAGGCTGACTTAGGCAGAATTGAAATTGTGCATTTATCAACACTTTTAATTGGTCAATGACTTAGGTATTATTACAGCATGTGCATAATGAAATGAAGTCATGATTTATGCAAAAAGGTCAATTTTGCTTAAAAGTGAGTTTGGCAAGTATCGAAGCAGGCTGATGATATAGGATAAATGAAAACATTTGTTAACAAACTGATACAATTCAGTCCAATTTCAGTTTCAAATTTGAGTGAATTGATGGGTTCCTTATTCTGGGATTTGGTACATTCAAGGACACCAACTCCAATTTTCTGGATACAATCAGTTAAATTGAGTTACCTAACCCTCCCCCCCCCCCTTTTTTTTACCTCTCCCGAGTGTGTATAATTTGATCAGTTCAAAATTGGCGAGAAATATTCGTTTTTTATCTCTACACACGTAAAAAAAGTAATCCAAGCGTGTGCGAGATTACGCCACACGCACACGGTTTTGGCCGCACACACACGTCTCACATATGATTCACAGTGCGCTTGTTGCATTCTTGCACGTCGGCGTCCTTCTAAATTCATTCTGCTGTAAAGAGGCTTCGCCAATTTGAAACTGATCAAACTATAGTTATACTTTAAAAGCTGAAATTTTCGCTGTGGTTTTATTTTCGTGCTTTTCGCGCATAATATTTTTTCGCGAAAATTGCTACACGCAAAAATAATGTTTTCAACATTCATGCAGTGCATCCAGAAGGTCGCCCTGCAGAAAAAAAAAAATTCACGAAATGTCTATGATAGCAAAATGCGCTAAAATATATTTACGCGAAAATATTGGCTTTTACGGTACTGTACCTTGAGAGTATAACTGATTTGATCTCGTTCCCCGCATATCTTGAGTAATTCCTTGATGGCTCGTACATTGACCCCTGGATCTGATTTAGTGCCCATCATAGTATAGGTCTTCCCTGCACCAGTCTGACCGTACGCCATGATGCATACGTTGTAACCGTCCACGCAGGATGTGATAATGGGAAGAGCCTCTTGGAATACCTGGGGAAAATATGAATAATGTTAGTATCATTGTCAGTAGGGCATGATGTGATGCTATACAGGGTGTATCAAAAAAAAAATGTGCAAGGATTGAAACTGCTATTTGACCTTGATCTGTGCATTAAAATTGTTGGTTGTTTGTGTAAAGCATAGTTAATCTAGTTTATTTTTCTAATAATTGAAAGTAATCGATTGACAAATAATCAAACTGTGACAAGTTTTGTAAGTTGACCGCGTTTTTCGCCATTCCAATGGGATTTACACAGTTAAGACATGAATATTACTGTAGTATGATGAAACAGAGTAAAAATTTGCAAGCAAGGCATTGTTGTACCTGCAATTTATTACAGGTTCCTGGCATATGAACATTCTAAGCCTTCTAAGATTTTTGTGAAATTTTGGATTTTTTTTATCAAAAACTGATTTTGTTAGGTTGTCCGAAAAATGTTGGCGCCAAAAAAGTGGGTTTTTATGGGCAAAAATGTAAAAATCATTATTTTTAGAGAAATTTGATACCAAAAATGGATTATAGACTCATTTTATTTAAAAAAATGTATACTTTCATGTACATCACATTTTATAGTTTAATAGTTACAGAGCTTGATAAATTTGGCGCCAAAAAGGGTTGACAGTTGACACTTCCCTTAAAGAGCAGTTTAAAGGCTTATTATGTGGCCGCAATTTCCTCTCAAAAGTTTGGCTGACAAGGCGACAGTAAAACAATTGTGATCCGGATAAGTGCAAACAAATTATGGCCCGGATACATTTAAAAGTTGTTTGAACTGTTATTGATACTATAAATGTTCAATATGTTATTAGCTGACTAAGATATTGTGCCAGATATACTCCATGCTAATACTGTAAAACACTATAATTTCGTAGATACTTTTGTGAATTTAAAATAACTGCTACTTTAGCGGGCATTTAATTTCGCGAATCTGAAAAGGTTACTGTTACCTTCAATGCAAAATTGTCAGTTTCGCAGGTATTTAATTTCGCGAATCCTCATCCCTTCCGAAATTCACAAAATTAAATCCCTTGCGACATTAACTGATTTTACAGTTTGACCACACTAATATTACTACAGATGAAGATGATCTTTGGTGAATTAGTATATCTTTTATGTTAACTGACACATATTTTTCTACATGCAGTAGAATATCAGCAGTATAACAGATACGGTAGTAGAGTATCAGCAAGTTTTTGACTAGTGAGTATCAGCACTGTTGATAGCCGATGAAGTGGTGGAGTATCAGCCCTGTACTGCATAACAGATATTGTGAATTGTCAGCAGTAGCAGATGAAGTACCGTATTATCCCTATTAAGCGCCCATGCCCTTATAAGCGCCCACCCCTGTTTTTCTCAATTACTACCAACAAACAATCCCTTATAAGCGCCCACCCTTTCAATTAACGTAGCACTGTACAACAACATTTTTCACCACGGCGTCCTTCAGTAAATCGCAGTACCAGTAAGCCTGACATATCATGTAATGTGGCCACAGTGAGACCACTGCGACGCCACATTGTTGATTTTCCCCAAAAATTTTAAACAGTTTACTTTTAGATCGCACATGGTTTTCCGCTAGTGCAACCTCGTCGGATTCGACAGTATTTACGATAAATTAGTTTAAAAAAGGTAACTTAATAAGCGCCCACCCAAAATGACGTTGCTAACCGCCCTGGGCGCTTTATAGGGATAATACGGTATGTGGAGTGTTAGCATAGCAGATGAAATACGGTGTCGTAGAGTGTAGTAAGCTTTGGACAATAAATGCCAAAACAAGTTACCACACACACAGAATGACTAGTGGCACCAAGTTAATTTGACAAAGACATATGTGTGGTGGCATAGGAAAACCCTTTACATGGTCATTTTCTTGCAACTTTTTTGTTTTGTTTTTTGGCAGCGAGCTACATATTCTACTGATTTCAGAACTGTTTAAATTTTTCAAAAATTCCATCTAGAACTACAGTTATAGTTTTTTAAAGACGGCAATTTTATACCCAACAATAAAACATGAAACTGAAAATTCAAAGGTTAAAGTCCCGGGGGGGGGGCACTCAACCTTTTTTTGGGTAGGGGTGTGCCGCCAAGGGTCTCAAAAAGGGGGGCTAAAGAACTGAACTGAGTGGATTTTATGACGAAAAATAGGGTCTTAGGAACTGATTTTTTTTCCAACAAATAGGTCTTGAGAACTGGCCTATAGTTCAATTTTCGAAAAATTGGGGATTTGGAACACAAAATTGGTGCTTTGGAACGCAAAATTTCGCGATTTTTGAATTTTCAATAAAAATAGGGTCTTAAGAACTGATGCAGGCTCAAAAGGGGGGTCATAAGAACTAGCAGCAGAGGGTGAAAAAGGGGGTCTTCAGCGCGGCACATACCTATACCCTTTTCAAATGTCAGTGCCCCCCCCGGGTTAAAGTTCCGTACACAAAATCTTTGAATTTCTTTAATAAAACTATGTGTTAATATCACACAGAATAGCTTGTCATGTTAAAAGGACTTTTGATATTAATCTAATTTGTTTGCAATGTTATTACCCATTTTAAATTTGTAACTTTCAAAATCTTTACATTGCATTGTCCAAGTAGTTAACATGGTCGTATCTATCCCTCCAAAGCCATAAGATTTCGGGCAACTTCACTTTTTCAATATTTTCACTGGGCAACAAGTTTGACGACAAGTATAAACAATACAGAGAAGTACAGCCAATTTATGGCACAATTTAGACTTTTAACATAGGAAATTGTATAAAATATCACTTGATTTTGATCACTGAATACTCTTTGTTATTTGAAGTAATAGTTTGCATTCCAAAATGTCGACAATTAAGGAAACAACTGGCAATAAATGGGTGTTTCCTCTACCGGGTTGCGTGACCTGTTGCATCAAAGAAATGATGCGCAGTAAATTATGTGACCTTAATATCAATGCGCATGTACATCTTCATACAGGGCATGAATAGAGAGCTCTAACGATATCAAATTCAATGGGGTGCGTGTTAAGTTCAAGAAGGGGTGAGCAGGTTCAAAAGACGTAAATTAGTTCATTCACCTCTGATTTCTTGGCAAAAATTTGATAATCAAGATTCAGAAAAGTGCTAAAAATAAACTTTACATCTGGAATTTTGCATAAAAAACTCCTAGGGACTAAAGTTAAAGGTCTAATCCCTGGGACCAGAGTTGGAAAGTTGACTTGGAACTCAATTGTTAGGAATAATTTGGCTTGACCCAGATATCTCAATATTAACATTAGCGACTCCGACAGGTTTTCCCATACCACCACACATATGATCAAGTAAAATTTTGATACTGAATTGATCCAATCTTAATTAGAATTTATTAAAGCTCAAAGCATAACTGATATAGGAGATACTGTCAACAAATTTGTTTGTGTGATTAGTTACGGTGGTATAAATTGCCTGAAAGGGATTATTTTGGATTATTTAAAGGGGCATGGAGAGATTGGTGAGAAAAACTATATTTTGAAGATTTTTGTTTGTTTCAATAGATAACGTACGTAGGAACCCTGAAACTAATTATTTATGGGAAAAGGGTTGAAGTGATGGCGCTAGATAGAAATTTGGGTAAGCCATATGTGCCAAATAAGTATATACCCAAGTATTACTTTGGTGCAAAATAAACCCAATTTCCATGAAAATTGAGGGCGCACTCCCATACGTATCTCTCAACGCCCCTTTAAGTACCTCATTAACTGCATTCAACTAAATGAGGGGTAAAAAAGGTACACACTCTCTCAAACTAGTGTTTTCCCTAGCCAGAATAATGTTGTTGATATTGACCCCAAACTCGGGGTCAATAGGGACACCAACCTTTAAGAAAAAAATATATACCCACTATTGAGGCCTATATCTTTTGTAGTGACAGTTTAAAGGCACTAAGGGTGGACATAATATGCCCTCATAAATGTGGCTTATGAGGCAACATAAACAAAGTATAATCTGGAGAGTGCTAAAACTGTCCATATCCACCCTGTTTTACGGTACTGAAGATTTAAAAATAAACTTACTTCGATTTGGGTTGACTGTGGAGTAAAAACTCTGTCATAGGAATACGACATCTTCTTGCCAGCTAGATTAGTCGCTGCGATGTCTTGATCGGACGGAAAATTGAGGGCGCACTCTACTCGCGAGTCGTAACGGACTCTGCAAAATACACGGATGTTACCTCGCAGTTCCTGAAGCTGTTAAAATGAGAAAGGGTTGTTGTGTGTAATTTATAGTTTATAGGGAAAATTATGCACATTAAGATATCTTAAAGGCATATTTTGCGATCTTTTCCAGGCGATGCCCCTCTATCCTTGATTTTTTTATTTACATTTCTGATCATAAATCATGAATATATTCTGAGTTTCAGAGCGATACGATTCCTAATTACTTCCAAATCATGGTTTTAGTATATATGGTAAAAGTAATAGCCGCATGGAAAGTGTTAACTTGAGGTTTGTGAAATAGATCCAAGACCAGTCTAGTTTGTAATTGACATAGCACTTAGTAAAAGAGAAGGTCAAATGAAATCAATACTTACACACACGCTACAGTGCTAAAAACAAGTAATTTTAACCAGTGCCTCATGCCCCGAATTGGCCTTAGTCATCTCCAGAACACATAGAACCAAATTAACTAACTGATGTCATGGTCATATCGTCAGCCTGCTTCGATAATTACCTAACTCACTTTTCAGCAAAATTGAGTTTTTTGCATAAATCATGACTACATTACATTATGCACATGCTGTTATAATACCTAAGTCATTGACCAATCAAAAGTGTTGATAAATGAAGAGCTTTGTTGCAAAAGGGCCACCAGACCACTCCAACATGTTACTCATTTTGCATTATTAAATTTGCATTGACAAATCCATGGAATTAATCAAATTATTGTATGGCTGTGTTCATCTGTTTCTATATGACTTGGATTAGTGCATCCATGCATGCCAATTGAGGCATCAACAATACAAGCCTCATTCCACATAATGAATATCCATCCATCAATAATGCAAAATGAGTAACAGGTACACAGGTAACAGGTTTCATACTTTTGTTGTTTTCTAAGAACTAGAAAAAATGAGTTAGGCAATTATCGAAGCAGGCTGACGATATTCACTGGAAGAACAACACAACACTTACTTTGTTGTAAAGGAGCTTTCTTTGAAGACATTCTTTCTTATATAGTACTCTGAGGTCATCAATCTCTTCTGATGAATTCGAGTCCATCGCCTTCATCTTAGATAAGCCTTCCATTGCTTGCTGAACAAGATCTCCTAACTCTGAAAGAATCAAGAATATTTAGATAGAATGTTTGTCGTAATGGCAGTTTAGAAGATTGGCTGTATTCTCATACATATTTAAAAATGGTGTTAAGCTTAACGCGGGTTTAACTTTGACTTTAAACACATTGTTTAACTAAATGCAATTCTTGAAATTTTGTTTAACTTAAACATGTGTGTAACTCACTGAAAAGTGTCTAACTTTAAACATGGGTACGGGGGGTAGTTCAATGCGTGTTTAAATAAACTTGTGCACCAATTGTACGCCTTGAATGATCACTCCATCGTGCCCGGTACAAGCTGACGTGCAGATCGCGTAGTCTTAAAAATCCATGTACATTTGAGAAATTCAGTCGATATCTATTGTAAGTTTGTAACCCATTTGGGCCACGATAAATTGAATAGTGTATACTGTGAATGCAAGACCACTCTGGGGATGAGATTTGCGAAGTTTAAAATCAGGTTTTGTTAAACATGTAGTTTATGAGATAAACTCGCATTTAATTTAAACACGAGTTTAGTTGGACACAGTTTTAAGCTAAAGCCGTGTTTAGTACAAGAATACGGCCCGATGTGTTTGATTATTCTTGGGTGGGATTTGTACATTAGATTTATATCATTTTTGTTTTCATGTCTGGCCATACCAACTACCTCGTAATTCATTACAGGATCTAATACACACTCTAAGGTCCGTATGCACAAAAGAGTTAGACCGAGTCTAAAGTTAGACCGAGTCTAAAGTTAGACCTGGTCTAAGTGGATTTTAGTTTTTGTGAAAGCACACCTTTAATTATATTTCCTTCTCAAATAAGCTAACAAATTGTAAAGATTCGGGTGCAAAGTTCAAAAATAGCACAAAATATCTCATGAAAATGCAGAGGAAAACAGATTTTGAGGCATGAATAAATTTCACTTAAACCAGGTCTAACTTTAGACCCGGTCTAACTCTTTTGTGCATACGGACCTAAAAGTTTCCAGAACATGATTTTTAACTAAGTGGCATTTAAGAAGATCATTTGTGTATGGATTACATAAAGTAAACCATTATGCACTTATCAATTGCATCGATTTTTTGTTGTTAGCAGGGACCATGCAGGGACTGTACGCGAACATACAAACAAATATTGCCCGGCTATGCGGGGAGTGTACGGGGACGTACAAAGGGTGCCCCAGCTAGCCAGGGCAAGTAGCCGGGAAGTACATCACTGAAACAATGAGCCAGGAAAGTAAACCTGGCAACTATTGTAAGTTAGCTCTAGTGGATTTATGTTCAAATGAGTACAAGGGTTATAACACTGGTTAATCTAAAGATATAAGACTTGGTTCTCTCTTCTAAAATGTTCTTCACTCAATAATGGCTGTAGTCGGGCGTGACACACTATGTCCCGGCTGTTCAGGGCCGGGACTGTAGCCGGGGCAAACACGTTGTCCTGGCTAAGGGGGACCGGGACTGTAGCGGGACATTCACAAAATGGTGCCCTGCCCTGCAGGAACCGTACTGGGACATCACATTGACAATTTGTACGTCCCGGCACAAATCCCTGCTAGTCCAGGGATTACATTGTGAGTAAGCATGACCACAAAAATGCATAATAAGGGTTAGTTTTAAGATGGGGTGTTAAGGGGTCTAAAATCAACCATTTTTCAAAAACATGTCACAGGATTTGATAATTAAACAAATGTTTTTGTCAATATTTTACACATTTATGGGGGGAAACACACAAAACCCCCTCATTTTATTGTGATTTTTTGACTCCAGACGAAATACACTTTTTTGGCTCCAGACGAAATACACATTTAGGGGGTATCTAGAAAATGTTTAGGTCATGCATGCTTACAGCATAATATTTGACTGGTCCCCCCGGGTCAAATCTTACCTTGGAATCCATCTTTGACTTCTTTCTTCAGTATCAGCTGACATTTGTCGAGCTCCTTCGCCGAAGTATTCACCTTTCTCAGGGTGTCCTCATTGATGACGGGTCCCTGTGGTACAGGTGTCACAGCCTTAGTGGATTCCATATCGCGAGATTCGGGCTCCGTATCAGGCTCTGCTGTCTCAATTTCCTGTGTGTGAGGATCAATAGAGTTTTGCATATTTTTCAGTAGAGAAATCAACGGACATTCTACATTAAAGGCATATTTTCCCTCTTAACCCTAACTCTACCCCCACTTTTTCCAGAATTTTGTTTTGGGGGCTTGGGATTTTCCAGTACACCACATGTGTCAAGGCTACTTGGCACTGTATACTGCACCAAGTATATAGGCCGGGTCCATGTTTTCATCGAAAAACTTCCACACCAGGGATACAAAGTCGTGGTATTTTGTGGTATATGGTAGGATTAGGGTTAATGCATTTTTTTTGCCAAATTAGATTAAATATCTTGTAAGTTACAGAGAAATACGATTCCTACTTCAAAATCATGGTTTGAATGGGTTAAAATAAGTTTTTTCTTTGTGTTTTTAGGTTTGTAAATAGAATTCCATTGTTTGACACCGTGTTAATGCCATTTACAGTGTTGCGGCTGTGATCGCAACTGTACACAAGTGAACACAATAGTACAGAATGCTTTTTATGACGAAAATCAAAAAAGAATATGTCGGAAATTCCTTAAATAATTGGATACAGATTTTCAATTAGTAAAGTTATCAGATTTTTCTATGAAAAATACAGTCAAGATCGATTTTTGAGTCCGGGAATGGCTTTCCTGATAGTCAAACTTTATTATATGATGAGAGAGAAAAATATGTGTAAAAGTTTGATAAAGATCACATAATATTTGCTGTTTTGGCCAGACGCACACATTACGCATATGATGCACAGTGCTCTCAATTTCTTCATCAGCGCGCCTGAATCCTTCTGAATTCATTCGCCGCTGTAACGAGGTTTCACCAATTTGGAACTGATCAAACTATAGTGATGCAGGTTTTTGCCACAGGTGGTTTAAACTGCCCAGCAAAAATAGGTTTTTGCCACTAAAAGTGGCAAAAATGGCAAAAACTGAAATAAAAAACTTATAAAATTGGAAGTTGCAAAATTATAGAATTAACAAGAAAATGCTGGGATTAAAATTATTAAATTATTAAACAGCATTTATATAGCGCCTTTTCTAAAAAAGACCAAAGCGCTGTACAGAGATAAAATACACACACGATAAAAAGTACCAAGTAATGTACAAAATATAAATATAAAAGAAAAATAGAAAGATTCTGAGGAAGAACTAAGAATGAAAAGGAAAAATCTAGCGGTCCATAGATCATTTTACAAACAAATTCCCCCCGGGGTGCTCTTGCGAGTTGGTTATTTGCCAAAATTCCCTATTATTTGTGCTGGAAAACCCTAAGCATAGGTCCCAAATCACGAAATAACAAACAAACATAGGTCCCACATCACGAAAAACAGTAAAATAAGCAATTTTTTGAGGTAAACACATCCCTAAAAGTGACAAGTGCCACCCTCCCACCCCACCCCCTAAACAAATGCCCTTGACCATTTTTGTTGATAATGTTGATGATTAAATCACCTTCCCCACCATACACCACCAGTCAGAGTATTGCATGTGCAGTAATTATATTTATGGAGTTGTGACAGGAAACGTTGCCATGGTTACATCAATGATAAATGTACAGATGGCATAATGATCTGCTTCATGGTAAATTATTTATCAATTTATCATATAAACGACCCCTTTTTGTTTAAATGTTCATGTACAAATGAATATCAACTCAAATTTATTTTAGGTTGTCAAAAAATGGGCAAATTTCTTTACAGATTAAAAGAAAAGTGTGTTATTTTGAAGGAGAAGAAAAAGAAGAGACCTTACACATCTTTTTTCGTTTGTAAAAATATACTCAAAAAGGCAGAATAGTTCTATTAGGGTCTCAAAAAGAGGGCTTCGGAGTGGATTTGTTCTGAAAAATATGGTCTTAAGATCTTATTTTTTCCAAAAAGTAGGGTCTTAAGAGATTTCCTGCCTAATTTGTTTAATAAGAACGCAAAATTTAGGGTTTTAGAATGTACAGTTTTCAAAAAATTGGTACTTTGGAATACAAAGTTTGACGAAATGGGGATCTTTTAAGATCCCCATTTCATGGGAGTCTTAAGAGCTATCAAAAGAGCTATCAAAAGAGGGTGAAAAGGGCGGCACATACCTTCCCCCTTTCCAATGTCAGTGCCCCCCTACTGTAAAAGTGGACATTTGTTGCTATATTTATTTTTGCCCTTTTCGTGCTCGAACCCACTACCGCGAAAATAATATGATGTGAATATATTTCTTTTAAGCATAGGGGTATGTGATGAAACTACAAATTGTGAATTTAAAAACTCGCAAAAAAGTCGAAAATCTGCAAAGCGCAAAAATTCACTTTTTTTTACAGTGTCTTTCCTCAGTGTACTTACAGGAGTAGCGGCTCGTTTTGCCGTTGAAGGCCTATCTTGTTGTAACGATGCAACCTTCATATTGACAGTCTTCAGATCCACCTCCAGCTCAGAAACTTGACCTCTCATTTCATCAAGCTGTAATGAAAGCGATAAAAGTAAAGAGGTTCACCCTTTTGAAAAATCACATATTTGGCACTTTTGGTCAAAATTTTAAAAACTATTGATGTCAAATATTGATGTCAAAACAACAAAATCCTTCCTAGGGAAGTGTCTTTAGATGACTTTGGTGCAATTTCAGCATTTCCCCCCCCCCCCAAAAAAAACTAAATTTGCTATGTTTGCAGTAAATTTTGAGCCAAAAAAGTGATAAAAATCAGTATTTTTAGTGAAATTTGATACCAAAATGGATTCTCCGACTCGTTTTAGTCAAATTAGAGTGGTTTATGACATCTCTTTATGGTTCTGAAAATCTAGGTTACATGGATTATTTTTGTACAAAATATAAATTTGCCCCAAAATTGAGTTACGGCCTTCTGGCGCTCAACCCTCGATATGTTTTTGTGGCACATAGTAAATCTCACCTCTTTTTTCATCCTTGTATTGTCCGCATGGAGTTTCTTGTTTTTGCTAGCAACATTCTCATACATTTGTTTCTAAAAAGAGAAAAAAACAAAACAATGTTTTACTTTGCATTACTTTATTGTGATATTTTATCTTAAATCTTCAGTCACTTTCATCGGCATTTATAAACCTCCTGCCCATTTGTGATTCTTGCAATTATGTACACTGAATAGCACTGAACCAATTGATTGGCCCATCAAAGCTATCTCTTTGTTGAGTCACCAGCTTGATTTCTATTCTAATCAGACCCTGTCAATATCTGTTGGGTTATTGTTCATGTTTGCTCTTTACGAGACAGAGAAAAAAAACCTGTTCTTACAGGCCCGATCGACCCATTTTGTTAGAAATTGGTGACAAAATGTTCATGCGCAAATGGCCACTGTTGGGTTATTGTTCACGTTTGCTCTTTACGAGACAGAAAAAAACACCTGTTCTTACAGGCCTAATCGACCCATTTTGTTAGAAATTGTGACAAAATGTTCATGTGCAAATGACTACCGAACTAGCAAATACATTGATCCACTAATGCACAATGGCAAAATTACTCAGTAAAATGTAGTGGTATTGATATAAAGTACTAGATGGATATTGTATCAACTTTTTATTCTTCTTCATTTCTCCGAAATTTCACTGTTCAAAGGTAAAAACAAGGTATACATTCTTATAGAATAGATGTAATTTATTTTATTTGGTATAAAATAATAGTATTTCAGTTAAATCTAGAAGATAAGAAAAAGTTTAAAAAAACCTTATTATGTAAAAAAGAAGAAGTTTGTCTCAGAAACCTGCACACATTGGTATGTGAAATAGGCTTTAGCACATATTTTCAGTTGAATCTAGAAGATAAGTAAAAAAAACCTATTATAAGGCAACAAAAAAAGGTTTAACTCAGAAACCTGCGTGCATTGGCATGTGAAATAGGCTTTAGAGCGTATCTCTACGCGACCAGCGATGCTTTTTTTCTGCTTTTTTTTCATGTGATTCTCTGTAAGCGTAAGCTTGAATCAACACGAAAATGATACGCATAATTTGGAAATCGGTCAAATTAAACATGGCTAATAAAAAAAATTGCATACCTAATAGCCAATTCTCTAAAAATGATATTTCAAAAAATCGCACAGCACTTAGCTTTTTTGCAAAAATTTTCTGAGACAAACCTTTTTTGTGTGTGCCGAACTATATATGGTTAACACCACGTCACATAATTATAAAGACTCTCTCCTATATCTTACCAATTTCAAAAATTTCTCTTGCAACGAGGCGATTTTCTCATCTTTTTCCTTGATCATTTTCTTATCAAATCCCGCCAACCTGTCCGGTGAATCCATCACGCCCGTATCACCGACGGTAAAATATGTGGATATGGTGTCGTCTAGATCATAGTTGCTCTGTCTGAGAGCGGCTATGATGTCATACTTGTCTTTCCAGGTAGGTATAGTCTCCTGTAAGGTATTAATAAGAGTAGGGAGGTAAATAACACGAAAACTAAAAAAGGGCAAAACTGGGCGGCAAAATGCCTCTTAATTAATTATTTTGCCTACCTTCTAGTTAACATTTTCCATGCAGCTATTAGTTTAAGCATATCCAAAACAGATTTTTCAGAAACCTTTCCAAACTTTCAAGGTCTATTTAAAGGATTACTGAATCAATACTAGGCATGTTTGTACTTATTTCAATGCATTTCACATGGTGATTCCAAATATGGTAATGAAATTTTTAAAAATTGACATTTTTGAAACATTTTGTGCAATTTTGGAATGTCGTCTGCAGATGCCTGTCGCGTGGAAAGTCTTAATTAAACCTGCCCATTGCTCAAAAATGCACGCTCAGTAAGTCATCTTAAAATGGCCACCTATTAGTTTTACCATATCCAAAACAGATTTTTCAGAAACCTTTCCAAACTGTCAAGGTCTATTTAAAGGATAACTGAATCAAAACTAGGCATGTTTGTACTTATTTCAATGCATTTCACATGGTGATTCCAAATATGGTAATGAAATTCAAAAAAAAATTGAAATTTTAAATAAACCTGCCCATTGCTCAAAAATGAACAATCAGTAAGTCATCTTGAAATGTCCACCGTAATTTATGAAATTAGTGTATAAACTGTAGCCACTTTTTGAAGCTGACACTTTTTAGGATGTACAGCATGTCCCCCAAAAATGGGTCCAAAAACTGCAGAGTTTATAACTTAACAATTAGGAAACTTAGCCGCTTCGTATTTAATGATAAATATACCTGACCTTAATTGGTGAAATTGTGAGACCAATCAAATGGCTACTTTTTGCAATATAAAGTTTTTCAATAGAGCGTGGTCAGAACCCATTTTTTTCTCAATGTAACAATAAACCACATGCGTTACATATGTGCGTTACTGCGTTGTGTGGAAGTTTTCTCTGCATGGTGATTATTCTTCGAAAGAACTTATGTTTTGTAAAAAAGGGATAAATTACAGGTATTTTGGATCAATATTCAGCATTAGATATACCCATTGCAGTAACATTGGAATTGAATATGTATAAAAACAGAGCAAGTGTTAGATCTAGATTGCCCTGATACCCTGTCTCTAATTCCTTTGATGAGATGAATGACTTAATGGCTGGTTTCCAATTCTGAAGCAATGGTATTTAAACTGCTACAAAGAATGGCAGTGTATCAGAAGGTTATTTATTGATTTTTCTAAAACATTTCATACATATTTACACTTTTAATTCCCCTTATGACGAAGATTTCCTGAGTAAGTCAAAGGCAACACTTTGATGAAGTCAGTACGATGCGCAAATGCAAGGCATGGATGGTTCATGGGGAATAAAAAGAAAAAAACCCGAAATGGGTCGGGCGAGCCCATACAACAGGGTTTTTATTTTTGTGGCCTTACCTTAATTTGTACAACAAGTGGTTTAACAAAACTTGTATGTTGTTCCCAGGAAACTGGCATCTTCACCCACATCCCAGAATCATCATCGAAATAACAATGGATGTTACGCTTCTCCTAGATATTGAAGAAAAAAACCCAACATAAAATGGTGTTAGTAAAAAAAAGGTAAAGGTAAAGGTTTAAAGGCGGTCGATCCTGTCAATCCCAGGAGCAGAGTCTCTTTCAAAGCGATAGGGCCAGACTCACTCCTTTTTATAATGTTGTTGTGTAGGGCTCGCTACACCTCCTCCACAGGGGGTCTGAATGTTATTATATTTTCTCAAATGAGATTGGGGAAGCGCACGCTGGTCAGCGTCATAATGCTATGGACATGATTCCAACAATGAGTGCGTACTTGTGTGCGTGCGTACATACATGCGTATGAGCGTACGTGCGTAAACCCGGAAGTGCGTACCGGGCGCTTTCAAATAATGACTGCGCGTCAATCGTGAAATCGTCACACACATGCATGTTTAGTTGTTCACGCATATCATGCATCTGGACGCAGCTCCATGAACAACAACAAAACACGCTCGGTGAAATAGCTTGAATTTTGTCCATAGCATTATGACAGTGACTATTAGTACTGAAGTGTTGTGTAGTGATGAAGGTTACGGTTAAGACTCACATTTTCCCCAGTTGAGCAAATATTGCTTACATCTAGATCTTGTTGCTCTATTTGTATGACTTCATATTTTGAGTTCTGTGTTTTTGTACAAAACATATCAAGTGTTTGCTATTTAAGCCTGGAAATAGCACCCGCCCACCTGCCCATAACGGGTAACTTTGGCGTCAGGCGGGTGAAGATGCAAAAATAAACTCCCCTCCACTGGTGGGTAAACATTTCCAAACTTACAGTGCAAGTGTGTTACACAGGCTGGTAGAATTTCTGTTGGGCAGGTATTTTTGTGTGAGTTACCTGCCCAACTGGCTGGTTTTAAAAGAATCTGAAGTTCCAGCCCTGCTGCTATTATAATTAAAAACTGTGCGGATAATATGAGTAGCTTGTATAATAGGTGGCCTATAATAAATGTTTTTTGATTACATATGTATGCTGCATATTTTGTCTAAAATGCACACAAACTTTCTTTACACTTATAATAGTGACTTGTCACACCATTTTGGCTCAAGTTGCCGTCAAAAATTATACTTCAATAAATAAAACATATTAAAAGACTCAATCAATTGTCAGTAACACTATGGGATGTTAAATACTGCAAGTGGAAATGTGCGCGCTGCATTTATTTTCACGCTTTTCGCACTCGAACCAGCCACCGCAAAAATAATAACTCGCGAATATATTCCTTTTACGTACAGGTCGATGTGATGCAGCTAGAAATTGTGAATTTAAATACATCTTTGATTAACACCTTTGCCAGTGTAGCATAGTGTCACGCTCAAGGGCTCCCACACACAGGAATCCCATGGTCTATTCCTCAAAAAACCCATATATTAATGTTTTTTGCAACATACATGTTCCGGTAGCACTCATAGTTAACCTCATTGGATGCGGGTGCTGTCAATCTGTCGCATGAGAACAAAAGAAAAGCCCATCTATTTATTATATGTTACATAGTTTTATGAGATACACACTTAAAGATGTATTATGTGATCTTTTCCAGGGGACGCCCTCAATTCTCGAAGAAGAAAAATTTGGAAGCAGATTTTCTTGCAGATTTACATTTCTGATCATAAATCGTACATACATTCCAAGTTACATGTACAGGACGATACGATTCTTAATAACTTGAAAATCATGGTTTCAGAGTGAAAATAAACTGTCGGAGTCTGCGCCAACAACTTATTCTTACTCTAAATTCACTCTAAAATCATGATTTTGAGGTAATTATGAATCGTATCGCTCTGTAACATGGAATATATACATGATTTATGATTCGAAATGTCAAAATCTGCAAAAAAAATCATGAATAGAGGGCGCTCCCTGGAAAAGATCACATAATATGCCTTTAAGTCACTCAATGACAGATGTCATTTGACTGCTATCTCTTACCTCAAACACATAAGTCAATACGGTTCCTCGTGTCGGATGCTTGAGTTTACCCGCTCTGTCATCATTGCTCCCACCCAATCCTGATGTCACATCTATATCAACGATACTGGCTCGTCCACCCCCTCCCCCTCCTCCGCCCCTTCCTGATGTGGCTGGGTTGTCACGGTCTGGGAGAGGGTCGCCATCTTTGACAAAATAGCCTTGGGTTGTCCAACTTTGTGGGAATTGTTGCCACTCCTGTATGCAGACGATAAAAAATATGGTGAGAAATAATTTCGGATCAAAGCAGCAACTCATATCAAATATGTCTGTAAAATCAAGCATTTTCCCCCCAAATTATTGAACATTTTTTGAAATCTTTTGATATTTTTTGAAATATTTGATATTATTACAATATTTTGAAACATTTTAATAAAGTAGCCTGGGGTTGTCCAACACTGTGGGAAATGTTGCCACTCCTGTATGCAGACGATAAAAAATATGGTAAGAAATAATTTGAGATCAAAATGTCAGCTCATATCAAATACGTCTGTAAAATCAAGCAATTTCCCCCAAATTATTGGACATTTTTGGAAATCTTTTGATATTTTTTTAAATATTTGATATTTTTACAATGTTTTGAAACATTTTGACAGAGTAGCCTGGGGTTGTCCAAAATTGTGGGAATTGTTGCCACTCCTGTATGCAGACGATAAAAATATGGCGAGAAATATCACCTTATATATCAAATACGTCTGTAAAATCAAGCAATTTTCCCCCAAATTATTGAACATTTTTTGGAAATCTTTTGATATTTTTGGAAATCTTTGATATTTTTACAATGTTTTGAAACATTTTGATAAAGTAGCCTGGGGTTGTCCAACATTGTGGGAATTGTTGCCACTCCTGTATGCAGACGATAACAAATATGGTAAGAAATAATTTGAGATCAAAACGTCAACTCATATCAAGTACGTCTGTAAAATCAAGTAATTTGTTTCCAAATTATTGAACATTTTTAGAAAATAATTGAAATCTTTTGACATTTTTTGAAATATTTGATATTATTACAATGTTTTGAAACATTTTGACAAAATAGCCTGGGGTTGTCCAACATTGTGGGAATTGTTGCCACTCCTGTATGCAGACGATAACAAATATGGTAAGAAATAATTTGAGATCAAAACGTCAACTCATATCAAGTACGTCTGTAAAATCAAGTAATTTGTTTCCAAATTATTGAACATTTTTAGAAAATAATTGAAATCTTTTGACATTTTTTGAAATATTTGATATTATTACAATGTTTTGAAACATTTTGACAAAATAGCCTGGGGTTGTCCAACATTGTGGGAATTGTTGCCACTCCTGTATGCAGACGATAAAGAATTATTATAAGAAATCATTTGAGATCAAAACATCAACTCATATCAATTAAGTCTGTAAAATCAGGCTATTTTTTTTAATTGTTGAACATTTATTGGAAAAAAATTACAAATTTTGAAATTGTTTTATTTTCATTGAAATATTTAATATTTTTGGAATGTTTCATTTTTTTGTATTATCATTATTATTAAAAGTTAAAAATTTGTGTCAATTTCTGAAAAAAATATTGTTAATTATTTATTTAAAGGTGTATGTTCCGATCACCTTTTTTCCCACATCATAATATTTTGATATCAGAAGAAGCCCCATATTTTTCTCACTATTTCTGTAAAATAATTTCAAACGTTATAGTCCAAAATGCAGTTGATTAAAAGTTAAAAATTTGTGTCAATTTCTGAAAAAAAATATTGTAAATTATTTATTCAAAGGTGTATGTTCCGATCACTTTTTTTTCCCACATCAAAATATTTTTATATCAGAAGAAGCCCCATATTTTTCTCATTATTTCTGTAAAATAATTGGCGCAAGATATGGTCCATTCAAACGTTATAGTCCAAAATGCAGTTGATTACTGCCAAAGGTAGTTAACCACCCAACCAGTTCGTGTACTATTCAATGGGCGCATATCATGTAGCCTCAAGTCACCTTAAATGCTTCTAAAATAAGAACCATTGGAGTTATGCAACTCAAACTTTGGAATACGACTATTTTAAGGATCTCTTGTAGAGAAAAAAAAACCATCAAGTTGAAAATCGGGCCACCAATCGGAACAACTACCTTTAAAATCTGTTTTGAAACTCTTTAAAATTCTAAAACCTGGTGGGAAGTATTAGATTATTTCTTTATCTTTTTAACGCAGAATTTTTAAGCAATTATGAAAATGGGAATCCACACAAAAAGCATAGCTCAGTGCCATATTGCAACATATTGGCTAGCCAGTGATGCAAATTATCGTCCATTTATGCTGATTGTAGAGTATACATGTTCAGTTTGTGTTGCGCGTCATTTGGATTCCCTTGTTACGAGGTAATAAAGCTAATGTTTTACTTCATACTAATATTGTCGATGTACTGTGACAGAACAGCGGCGATATGCGTTCAGTAAAGAGGACAGGATATAAAAATCAAGTACAATGTAACTCAGTGGCGTGCGCAAGATATTGTAAGTGGGGGAGGGGCACCTGGCCATAAATGAAATTTCCCCGACTCAGATTCTTCTCAATTCCCCCGATGTACCAAAATAATAGTAAAAGGTAGCCCCAATTTTGTTTGCAGTCACCTCATGAATTTCACGTCAGTGGGTGGGGGGAGGTAGGTTTACAAAATTTTGCACGGTCAAAAAAATTCGCACAGCAAAAAAAACCTGCACAATCACAAAATCGCACAGTAAAAAAAAAGCACAGTCAACAACTATACTCTGTTTGGCCATCTCGAGACAGTGACGTAACTGAACAGGCGCAGCTTTTACACACGCGTGTGTATCTTCCGCCTTTCAACGCTCGTGTTTGTACGCCAGCGCCGCGAGTATGCGCGCGCGTTATGTGATGCAATTAGTAGAATACGCTGTTACGTCACTGTCTCGAGATGGCCAAACAGAGTATAGTGGGCAATTATGAGAGTTTTCATCAGTTTTCTCTATAACATTTGCTTTTTTTACCAACTTGGTGCATAAATTTGTCAACTACATGTATAAATTTGTCGACTACTTGACTATTTGGATTACACCCCCTCCCCACACAAAAAAAACCTCTAGCGATGGCGGCCGTCCCTGACTGGCAGTAGTTTCCCCGACTGACAGTAAGTTTCCCCCGAATATTTCAATAGTTTGCGCACGCCACTAATGTAACTACTTAACAGTCAGTCAAATGGACAGTTGTTACATAATTTCTTGTTCATGCACCAAATTTCAATGATTTTTGAATGTTGTTTTTTGTTGTTGTCTTTTCTTTAAGTCATTATTTTGGGATACATGAGAGCGCTGTGCCACCATTTTAGTTTCAAAAATCTTTGGGTTAATAAAAAAATAATTTGGTATGGCCATAAAAATCCCTGTACTATGATACAGGTGGGCCGACAGCTAAGGTCAGTCAATTGGTGTGTTTTTTGGTTTTTAGTTTTATCAAAATATTCAGTGCTTGAAATGTTTGGCAAATTATTCCGGTGTTCTTTCTTCGTATTCAAAGGGCTAACATATGATCGTTCCAGCATCTTGAAATACCCCTCCCCCCTATTTGACAGCGTTTCACAGACAATTTTGCTAATTTGACATTTTGTCTGAAAATACCGCCCCCCCCCCCCCCCCCCACCCTTTTCCACCATTTCTAAATAGTCCCCCTTTTTGCGCAAATACAAGGACACATCTGGTTCAAAATACCCCTTTTTCCTATTCCCAGGACAATTTGATATGACACAATATACTCATTCTAATTTTATTTTTTTCACGGACATATAGCGTCTCCAAAAAACACCCCTAATTTTTTGAAATCACAGATATAGCTTCCAAAATTATCTCTTTTATTTTTAAATCACAGACATAGCTTAAAAAAACACCTTAATTTTAGGAAATCGCGGGAAACCACCCCCCCCCCCCCTTTTCCGAGATTTTTTGAGCGATCATTTGTAGCCAAAGTCAATGTTGACTGAATTACCACCGGGCAAATTATCAAAAACATTTTATTTTTTTTAAATGTCAACAAATTTTCTTCTTTTTAATTTTTTTTAAAAGGCATGCAGCGTAGTCTGTAACCAAGCTGTAACTCAAGGCCATCCTGCCAACTTGCCTAGCCTAGCCAGTCAAGTTCCTGTACAAACTACACATTGTACAACTAAAGTACACATACCTCTTCAAATCAAAATATGTATTCTTATACGCTGCAAAATATGATGCCGTTAATTCAACATCACAATGGCAATGTACTAAAGCTATTATAGTGAATTCTCCTTGAGCTCCAAATCAAAACAACCACAAACAACTAAACCTGAATCTGATTGAACGTTTTCAGGGATAAAATGCAGTAAGATGCGATGGTAATATCTCAAAATATTGTGATTGAGGCAACTTTTGCATTGGTTTCATTAGAGCTTATTATTATAATGATAGAAAGAAACCCTAAAATATCTACAATTAAAGTATGTCCGCAGTAGTATTTTTCGGATTTTTTAAGCAATTTGATGAGGCGACAAAAAAAAACACCCTGTTTTACGGGCGGACGGACTTGTCAAGTAGGGTCGGTCGGTCTGGTTTTTTGTTTTTTTACCTTCAAATGTCACCAAAATCTGCAAAAATGTGGATTTTTAAAAAAAAAATTGTAACCAACAAAATTTGGACAGATTTTCGGCCAAAAAACAGCTGATTTTACATGATTCTCAAAAAAATAATTGTCAAAAATAAAATACACAAATCTTGAAAAACGCAAAAAAGTTGGGCCCGTAAAAACAGGGTTTGTTTTTTCCTCCCCTATAATGCTAACATATATCTCAATCGGGGAAAATGATACGTTTTGTGTACAAATTGGAATGTAATCCTATTTGTTGATTGATTGATTGATTGATTGATTGATTGATTGATTGATTTGTTTATTGAATCATTTAGTGATTTAGTTATTTAGTGATTGTTCAATTAATTGCATTATTTGTTGTTGTTGTTCGCTGGGCTGCGTCCAAATGCATGATATGAGAGACTATGCACGAACAACTATGCATGCATTGAAAGCTTCCGGTATGAACTTCCAGGTGTACGCACATATGCATGCATTGGATTTTGTCAACATCATTACAATGCTGACTATAGTACCTCGAGTTCCCAACCAATTATACATTATTACCGTATTATCCCTATTAAGCGCCCAGGGCGGTTAGCAAAGTCATTTTGGGTGGGCGCTTCTTATGTTACCTTTTTTAAACTCATTTATTGTACTTAATAAAATGTACAAGTGGTAATTTGAGAAGGCTGACCACTTGACGTACTAACGAAAATGTACAATTGGTCATTTGAGGAGGCTGACCATTTCATGCACTAAATGAAATATATGTACAAGTGGTCATTTGAGGATGCTGACCATTTGAAAATGTGGGCGCTTATAAGAGATTGTTTGTTGTTAGTCATTGAGAAAAACAGGGGTGGGCGCTTAACCCTTTGAACCCGGAGTTATTATAAGGGTTCGGTACACCCACCCTGACTTCTCCGGGGTAAAATGCTAAATATAGTACACCTATATCATCGGTAATATACGTTACCGATGATAGAGGGCAGTATGCCATTGTACTACACGTATAACGTAACCTATTTATAACATAAAAACGTCTGTTTTTATCGCCAAAATTGCCAATCATGACCGTAAAACAATGCATCCCTGTCTACCTGAGAATCATCTGCGCCATATTGGGTTGCATATTCATCCAATTTCGCGCTATTTTTGACTGTTTTCGTCAGCTAAATGACATCAAAACACAACGAAATCCTTGCGAAACAATGTATTTCACATCGGGTGAACATCACATGACTTTCAAATCACATGACCACTCAGTCATATGATCAATGTGGCATCTGTTCACTCAGGTCGATTTTTCGACCTATCGGGTTATACGACGTTCTCCGATAGGTCGATCGACCTATCGGGTTCAAAGGGTTAATAGGGATAATACGGTACGTGTGAAAGTCAGTTGGTCAAATGCAAAAAGATGTCAAGTTTTTGATTGACCATTATTTCCTACATTTCCCTTAAAGAAGGTGTCCAGCAAGCACAACATTGTCCATTATATGTTTAGAAAGTAATTAGAGATGACAGTGTTTATTCATTTTTATGATGAATATGATGTTTTGTTCAATATAATGCACTTATCAATTGCAAGCCCGGCCCCCGGGACCCGGGGCATGGCGGGGACCATGCGGGGACCGTACACGAGTGTAAAAAAAATGATGCCCGGCTATGCTGGGAAGTGTACGCGGACGTACAAACTGTGCCCCTGCTAGCCGGGGCGTGTAGCAGGGACGTACGCTAAGGTACACAAATGTACACCCTGGGCGCTTGCTATAAATAAGCTAGATATGCGATGCGCTTGACGAAATAAGCCTAATAACACATAGGGAACACATGCATTCCGTTATGGTTGCAGAAAGAAATAAGCGACCATGGGACTGTAGCCGGGTGAATACTTTGTCCTGGGAAATGGGTGGCCGGGACTGTACACTTTGTCCCGGCCAAGGGGGCCGGGACTGTAGCGGGGACGTACAAAAAATGGTGCCCGGCCCTGTGGGGACCGTACGCGATTGTACCCGGGACGTCACATGGGCAATTTGAACGTCCCGGCCCTAATCCCAGCTATCCCCGGGGCCCGGGGATGCATTTGATAATTGCATAACTACACAATTTATTTTAGGCGCGATAATTACTTTTCTAACATATAATGGGCAATGCTGTGCTTGCTGGACACCTCCTTTAAACATGTATTTATTAAAATATATTTGCATCAAATTTGTTTCCCATTTTGTCATTTTTTTACAATCATCCCCTGCCCCTGTGGTTGACATATGACAGAAAAAATGCTTCTATATTGAATACAAATAACTGTTGGTACTGTTGGCAACAAAATATTTTTTCCATGGCCTTCCATTTGCACAAGTGACAGGAAGCTAGTAAAATAACTAAGTCTTAATTGCTCCTGAAATAGACATCTTTATGCTGTGTATACAAGATTTTTTTGAAAGCTTTTGTACAAGGTGAATGAACTGAGTTAATTATTATACAGGGTGTCCCAGAATGATTTACACCGGGAAAGGTCCATTTATTTAGCCATCAATACCATTGTTATCGGTCAAAGTGCTTATGATTTTAACATCTTCATATATTTAGCTTTCTGAGGAATTTTGAATTAAAAAAATTTGATGTTTCTGACAGAAAATATGGACTATTTTGTAAACACGGTAAATTCCAGGATTAATCCAAATTACCTTTTTTGAAACCCATAATATAATTGTCCATGTTCAGCACAAAGCTTAATTTAAATGATATACACGTTATTTTCTTCATCCCCTTTTGAATTACACTACAAAATTAAAAGATATGAACTGTTGGTGATGTTTTATGAAGCAATATTTGAATGGGGCGAAGAAATTGTTCTGCTAGAGTGATTATATATATCATACTTTCTTAAGCAGCCGTTTTGAAGTTTGGTGTGAGCTTGATCAATTGAAATACGCTGAAAGTGAAAAACAGGTTTTCACCGATTTTCTATAAAAATGTCATGCCATATCGGAACAGATGAAGCTAGTAGTAAGTAGGTAACATGTTCTCCATTAGGTAAAAAAAAGTTTGATTGTCCATAGATCACTTTTAAAAGATGGGTAGGTCCTGTCGGGAAAATGTTTTAATTTTTTTTATCCCTTGACCTTTTTTTCAACTACCAAAAGTGAATTGATAAAATGAGATGTACTTGTCATGGTAACCAAAAATGGGGAACAAAATCTGTAATATTTTGATAAGTATTTTTATTTGCTAAACACTTAAAAAAAATTCAAAATTTTGATTTTCGACTAAATTTGTTTAAAAAATGAAATTTTCAACAACAATTTTTTTAATTTTTTTTATTTATTTTATAAAAAAAAGAAAAAAGATTTTGGGTCGGAAGGATTTAGAGGGTCGGGCGGATGAGACCTTTTTTTGGGCCTTATATCGCAAGCATTAGACTTGGACTGCAACATTGTTTTCATATTTTTATTATTTTTCGAACACGGTATAAATCATTCTGGTATACCCTGTATTGCAGTCTGGCTAGCTATTATAACCAACTGTCTATCTGTTTTACTGACATATCTGCCATGAACATTTCTAGCGCTAACATATGTGAAAGCAAATCATTAAATATACATCAGGAAAAGGTTGCTTTTCACATTTTGAAATGGCCTTGGTGATATTGTGAAAGCTCGGGGAGTTTACCTCATCAGTAAAGACGACTTATCACTGAGCTAATATCAACGGTAGATAGCAAATCATGATACATGTACTGTTATCATCAGTAGACAGCAATACATTATACTGCTATCATCAGTATGATATAACAGCGTTCTATTATCATCAGTAGACAGCAAAATATTATACTACTATCATCAGTAGATGATATAACAGTGCAATGTTATCATCAGTAGACAGCAATACATTATACTGCTATCATCAGTATGATATAACAGCGTTCTATTATCATCAGTAGACAGCAAAATATTATACTACTATCATCAGTAAATGATATAACAGTGCAATGTTATCATCAGTAGACAGCAATACATTATACTGCTATCATCAGTAAATGATATAACAGTGTACTGTTATCATCAGTAGACAGCAATACATTATACTGCTATCATTAGTAGATGATATAACAGTGTACTGATATCATCAGTAGACAGCAATACATTATACTGCTATCATCAGTAGATGATATAACAGTGTATGTACTGTTATCATCAGTACGGCCGTAATTTAGCAAAACAGTGTAACTCGAAATATTGACTTTTTGAGTTACATGCATTTCTGGGGAAATCGAGGGCGCTCTTTTCATCTGTGAGAGTCTCAAAAGACCTCGACGCACCGTTTTAAAGATAGCGTAACGTATCTCAGCCTTATTTTGCAACTTTTAGCATTTTAATATGGTAAAACAGCGTTACTCGAGTTACGTGTTTTAAAATCTATTATTTTTCTTGGCAAAACAACGTATCTCTAAGTTACGCGTCTTTTCCAAACAACTATTTTGCTACGAGATACGCGGGTTTGGCGAAAAAATAGTAACCAAAGAATTACACGTAACTTGAGTTACGCTGTTTTGCAAGATTAACTCTGCGTATAATTAGATGTCGGATTAGCAAACCCGCGTATCTGGACAAAATCAGCTGTATCTTTAGTAAAAACAGTTTATTTTACATAAGTTTTTAAAAATGAAAAAAATTAAACATAATGCACGTTTCCATTTTTAAATCAATTTCCTCTGTAAATAATAGAGAAAATGCAAACACTTCAACTTTAAAGTGCTCATATCTCAAAAACGTCATTTTCAAGTTACGCTGTTTTGCCAAATTACGGCCGAGTAGACAGCAAAATATTATACTACTATCATCAGTAAATGATATAACAGTGCAATGTTATCATCAGTATACAGCAATACATTATACTGCTATCATTAGTAGATGATATAACAGTGTACTGATATCATCAGTAGACAGTAGGGCTGGGAATTTCGGGTATTTGTGTACCCGAGTATCCGACCCATTTTCCAGACGGGTACCCGACCCCCCCCCCCCCCAAAAAAAAAAACTTTTGTTTTTTTGTTTTTTGGTTAATTTTTTTTTTCAATTAAAAAAGAATATTGGAGTACAAATTTTGTTACCTTAACGG
The DNA here is from genome assembly GCA_035610835.1 of Ophiura sarsii. NCBI lineage: Eukaryota > Metazoa > Echinodermata > Ophiuroidea > Amphilepidida > Ophiuridae > Ophiura > Ophiura sarsii. Next base: position 19,376,388 of record CM069445.1, read on the forward strand.
TCTCGATTGACCCCATACTTAACCCTCATGTGACCCCATATCATTTCCATGTAACCTCTATCTTGGTGTCACACTCACAATTAATTAAGAAATATTTTCATTTTTCTAAACAAAAAATGATATCACAAGCATAAGCCACTTAAATTCAGTAACTTATTTAATACAGCAAGATACAATACAATATAAGGTCATGGCATTCACAAATGTATACATTGTATATGTGTGGATGGACAATAACAAGGTTGACCTCACCCCATGGTGTGGGTCATGAGGTATTATGTGGGTTATAAGGTTCAAATATAGGTCGTCTAAGGTCCTGTTTTGTACTTGAAAAATAAAAATAAAAAATGTAAAAAAACCAATAACAAGGTTGACAATAACAAGGTTGACCTCACCCCATGGTGTTTGTCATGAGGTATTATGTGGGTTATAAGGTTCAAATATAGGCTGGTCGTCTAAGGTCCTGTTTGTACTTGAAAAAAAAAATGTTATTTTTTTTATTTATTTTTTTACATTTCGGGTATCGGGTACCTTATTTCGGGTACCCGGGTACCTTAAATCGGGCGGGTACCCGTTTGCCCGCCCGAAATTCCCAGCCTTAGTAGACAGCAATACATTATACTGCTATCATCAGTAAATGATATAACAGTGCAATGTTATCATCAGTAGACAGCAATACATTATACTGCTATCATTAGTAGATGATATAACAGTGTACTGTTATCATCAGTAGACAGCAATACATTATACTGCTATCATCAGTAGATGATATAACAGTGTTCTATTATCATCAGTAGACAGCAAAATATTATACTACTATCATCAGTAAATGATATAACAGTGCAATGTTATCATCAGTAGACAGAAATACATTATACTGCTTTATCAGTAGATGATATAGTAGTAGCAGTGTACTGTTATCAACAGTAGATAATATAACAGTGTACTGCTATCTTCAGAAGATAGCAAATAATTTTACTGTTAGGCCACCGAAAAAAAACCCTATTCTGCGGGCAAATGGTTCTCTCAGGTAGGGTCGGGCATTTTTGTGTGGATTTATTTTGAGTCAAAATCTTGAGAGTTGGGGGGGTCAGAAACTTGAGTACGGGTGGGTGGTAACTTTCATAAAAGTGGCGCAACAAAAAAACAAATCGAGCTTGATAACAATATGGGTCGGCCAGGCCCCTACAACAGGGTTTTTTTGTCACCTATTTTGTACTTCAATAAGTATTGTATACATTTGTTTTTGTTGGTGTTGGGGGAGCGGGGTATTTTTCCTTTTTGACAATTTTTATCTTCAATTGTCCTCATATTTTATTTATTTATGATAAAATGAGTGAGCATACTAAACTTGAAACTAAACTAAGTACCACCTTTTTTCTTCATTCTCCTCTTTTTTAACAAAAATAATGATTACGCATAAATGTTGTCTCATTTCTTCCTCTATGTGTAGTAAAATACTACGAGACAGGAACCATCCCCTGTGTCCAAAACCTACAATAAACAAATTTTAAGCTGCATGCATTTCCACTAAATTATATACTATAAATCCATTTTACTAATGAAGTTATTTCTTTCATACCTGGTGAGCCATTACCATGACAACATCCTGTCATATTGAATTAAATTGTGTTGTGAAAGTATCCATGACTTTATATACCTGTATGCTTCACACATGTACATTAAAGGTAGATGTTCCGATTTTCAACTTGAAGTTTTATATTCTACATGGGAGGTCATCCTTAAAAGAGTTGTATTCCAAAGTTTGAGTTGCATAACTCTAATGGTTCTTATTTTAGACGCACAAGATGCCGTGAAATGTGCCCATTGAGTTGTACACAAACTAATTGGTGGTTAACCACCTTTCGCGGTAATTCGATGTTATTTCACCGATTTCTTCCTAATCATACTGATTTGGACCGTCAAATTTCAGTATGTTAATCAGAAAAATATGATCTTTCATATGATATGAAAATCTCCATATGTTTGAGAAAAATCTGTGTTATGAAAATGTGATCGGGTCATATACCTTTAAGTTTCAAATGTGCGCAATAGATTTGCAGAAGAGTTTTATTTCCTAGACGGTACTCTGAAACGGTACTCAAGTTTTGCTATTGATAGGGAACGTGTTGATATGAATATGATGCTAGAAGATCTACAGTCATATCAAAAAATAAAAATAAAAAGAGTTGGTTTCCGGTAGGCCGCGCTCATTTCGTTTTGGCGACGTAAATTACCGCATTTCATTTTTTTTATTCCCATTTTTGAAAAAATAAAATTGCAATAAAAAAAGCTATTTAAATACAAATCACTGTACAAAAGATTAAAATTTTGCACAAACAATTGAATCTGACTGCTCTGGGAAGCCCAGTAACTATGATATGGGGCACAGTAGGATACTGGCTGTGATTATTTGTGTCTTCAGGGTTTGTATGTTAAATTGCAGAAATTGCCTTTGGAAAGTCATCCCACCGCACTTTCCCCCCTCAAAATTAAAAAATTAAAAAACGCATCTTGGTTTTCAGACCACCTACCGGAAACAGACTTGTTTTGTTCTTTTGCCTTAAAAAAAGAAACTAAATACACTGGTATACCACAGTACCTGAATACAGGGGGTGGGGGGGATATGCCGCTTCATGAGGGTCAGTTTTTTCAGGAAAAATCCTTACACCTTCATTCTGGTTTTGCGATAAATCCTTTAATTTAGACAGGTCTTGGTATATATTTAAAATGAAAATCTTATATGTCCACTGTAATATGACCCGTAGATATGGCTAAGGGTTTCAACCATGGAGCCTCAAACCACTATCCAACCCCCCCCCCCCCCCCCCCCATCACATCGAAACAGATCAGTCATCTCCGAAATGAAAAATAAGATTTATAATTCATTCATTATCTTTACCTTAATTTCTGAAATTGAACATGAAACAAAGATTTTATGCAGCTTGAAAGGTTATGATTTCATTTTATTTCATTTTTTCATTTTTATCATCTTTCTTTTGCTATTTTTGTGTGCAAATGAGGTTTGCAGACAACTGGCATGTTTTGATGTGATGGGTCACATATAAAGAAGGGAAGGTTAGAGTTTTTTAGCTTCACATTCGGAAATAGGCAAATATGGGTGCCAGATGTATTTTAAACATGAGAATATACTTGTTTAGGTATGTCTGTGTTAGAAAAAATACTTATTTAAAAGATCCATTCAAAGTGGCCATACTTAATCCTCAATATCCACCTTTGTTTGTAAGTGCAACCCCCCCCCCCCCCTTCCCCTATTTTTTTAAAAAACAAACCTGAGTGTCCCAGTTGTCAAGAAAAAAGCGTTGTCCTCCCTGCTGTATACACGGATAGTTGGCGCCATTCGGATGAAAATATGTACCAAATACTATGTCTTCATCGCCCTGGAAACGGAGAGAGAGAGAAATACATACATTATGACATCAGTAAGTGCAATATAAGCGTAAGACTAAATGGGATATGATGGATGGTTTTAAAGGAACAAAAATACCTAATTTATGCACAGATCTTGAAACATGATCAGCGTTTGTGCATAAGCGTATTATTATTATTGAATCTTTCTTTATTGAGGGTAAACAGCTTCAGTGTCAAGCACTGCTTTCCAAGCAGGCAATTATTTACATAAATATATCACTAAATGGGATATGATGGTTTTAAAGGAACAAAAAGACTTCATTGATGCACAGATCCTGCAGGGGCATTTAGTTCCCAGGGGGGGGGGGGGGGGGAGTACTCAAATTTGACGAGGGTAGGGGTGTGTGACTGGGCATTCTCAAAACAGGGGCTTACCGAACTGACACATCCTGAATTGGAGGTCTTGGTGAACGGCCCAAGTTGAAAACATTTTCCGCCCAATTAGGTGTTTTGAAAGTATATTAGGACAAATTGGGCTAAATTGACCAAAATTAGGTGTATTTGGGGGCAACTCAGCGCTAGAGTTTGGATTATATAGCTTGTGGAACGACTTATCAGTGAAATGAGATGCTTAGTGAGCGGCGACAGGTCGTGAAAAGGGGGTCTTTGTCCCCGCACATACCTGTATGGCCAATTACCCCCCCCCCCCAGATTTAGTTCAGGTAGTTTATTTTAAACTGAGCTTCGGTGAAGAAAAAAACCCAAAAAAACTGTTCTATTAAGGATGTTTGGATCTCTCACGTACAGTCGATCGGTTTGGATTGTTTGTGTCTGAAAAAATGTTGGTGAATTTTCAACAATTTTCAAAATGTTCAAACAATTTCAAATTGAATCAAAAATCTTTCATAAAATTCAAAACATTTTCAACAATTTCAAAGTGTTCACAAAATGTGCAATGTTTTTAAACATTTTGAACAATATTTTTTTAAAAATCTCAAATTAAAAAAAATGGGTCAATCGGTCCTGTACACGGTGGTTTTTTTGGTTGCCTTAATATACTGTAAAAGTGAACATTAAAAATGTAAAATGCGCGAATATTTCATTTTGTATGTAGGTCTATGTCAGGAAGCTCAAAATCGCGAAAATAAAAACAAGCAAAATTGTTCAAAATGTGTGAAGCATGAACATTTCACGCGGAAAATTTCCATATAGTAGCTGCTATGTGTAAGTTTGCTCCCCTGGTGTGTAAGTTGTCGTACGTTTACACAATAATATTTGATGCTATACCAGTATTTGACAGAAATACCATATAACTTTAATCTTTCCGCATAACAAATATTTCAAATGACCCTGAAATATATGAATTGATCAATTATTAAAGATTTTTTAAATTTTTAGCATACAACATGTGTATTACAACTGAGTACGACGTAACAACAGACACCACCACTTATTATGTATAGTTGTATACAATGAAGACATGCAAATTGGCACTACGGTAATTTTCACATTTTTTGCATCTCAAGCAACCAGTGGCGTAGCTCGGGGGGCAGCGGGGGGGGGGGGGGGAAATGCCCCCCCTGATGGAAAAAAACCATTTGTGCCCCCGCCCCCCAGCCCCTCTAAAAATTAAAAAAAGGAGGAAAAAAATGAAAAACAGGAAAATAATGATAAAAGACCGAGATTGCGGGCGGTTATGTATGGGTATATTCAGCCCAAATAGTCAAATAAGGCAAAATAGTACATGTAAAAATGTACTGTGCGATTTTTTTTTTTTGACCGTGCAACATTTTTTGGGGACGTCTCTATAGTCCGAAGGGTCTATAATCCGAAGGTTCTATAGTCCGAAGGTTCTATAGTCCGACGCACGTAATTTACCATTCGCTAGTCCGAATAAGATAAAAGGTTCTTTAGTCCGATAAAAAGGGTTCTCTATTACGAAGGTTCTCTAGTCCGAATATAAAAAAGGGTTCTACAGTCCGACGGTTCTATAATCCGAAAATAAAAAGGTTCTATAATCCGAATTTTTAAAATTGTTAAAAAAGGTTCTCTAGTCAGAAAATAGGAAGGGTGTTCTTTACTCCGAATAATAAAAAGGGTTCTTAAATCCGAATATTGCCAAAGGTTCTATAGTCCGAAAACTGGTAAAGGGTTCTCTAATCCGATAGTTAAAAAAGGTTCTATAGTCCGAATTTTAAAAAAGGTTCTCTAGTCCGAAAAGGTGTCACTGTTCTTTAATCCGAATCAAAATAAAGGTTCTATAATCCGAAATTTGAAATAGCGTATTTTGCAGTGCGCCCTCTATGGATATAACACGAAACATTAGCCATTTCAACCTACAGAGGGTGCTGCAGTGGCAGATGCAGACGATGCTGGACACATGCGTATTCACGAATATTTAAGGTTAAACTAGATCTTTTGAAATTATCATTGTTCAAGAGTAAGACCATCACCACAATTTTCACTAGACGTCAATATTGTCAATGATTTAAATGTATAATGCCACTTTCCACGTGGCAGGCGTCTGAAGACGACATTCCAAAATGTCACAAAATGTTTACGTAGGCCTATAATACCCTATAAGTCAGAAATATTGAATTTCGTTGCCATATTTGGAATCGCCGTGAAACATGAATCAAGATAAGTACAAACATGCCTAGTATTGGTTCAGAGATATACTTTAAAAATGTGAACGGTTTGAAAATTCTGTATAATTATGGTAGCCGCCGCGTGGAAAGTGTTAATTTTGCTGATTTTCAGGGGCGTAACTATAGCTATAATTCAATATGGGGGAGCATCAGGGGAACATGACCTCTGACTGGGGGTGGGGGGGGGCATATCCAGTGGCGGCGCCAGCATTAACAAAATGGTTGGCAAACGGGGGACACAAGATACATGTGTTTGGTCTAAAAGTAGGTATTTCAGACCAGTCAAGCCACTGGACAAATTGTATTTCGTACGCGTATTCGTCATATTTCATTTAGGGGGCATCGGGGAGGCATGGCTTCTGACTGGGTGGGGAAATGCCACCCCCCCCCCCCCACCCCCTCTGGTTACGCCACTGCTGATTTTTAAATAAACCTAAGTTATTATCTATAATCGGATAAAAAGTTTACGACGTTCTCGTTCACGACAATGACAAATGTCAGATATCTAGGACTAGGAGGAATGCGCTGCGCACTTTCGATAAATTCTTGAAATTGCATGTACAAAAATGGTCTAAAAACTATACAGTAGGCTATGCCTATAAATTACAAAATCGACATTTTCCGGTCACATCACTGGTGAGGTCTTCCCACTTCTCACTTTTTTGTCACAGGCGCGAACACGTGGGGGTGTATAATAGGGTGTACCCCGGGTCTGTCAAAAAAGGAAGAAAAAAAGGGCGAAACTAAAGAAGAAAAATCGAGATGATAAAAAGAGAGAGACGGAATGAGATTGAAAAGAAATACAAATAGCCCACCCCTTTTTTTTTTGCTGAGCAACCAGACACTTATATTATATCTTATGAAATTAAAATGAGAGTTAATTGAAATGGCTTTAAGCAAAAATACCGGGCAAAATATAAATGTGTGACTCTTGACCCATAATAGGCATATTAAAAGGCTTCCCCCTGTTGCCCCCCCCCCCCCAAATGAAATGAAAAACTCTATTTAACTCTATGTAAATCAACAAAACACAGTTGGTATAACCCCCCCCCCCCACCACCATCACAGACATGCCGCCTTCAAGGACCCTAGTTTACGCTTCTGCTCGGCGCATCGCCAGTACCGTAAATTCAAAATTCAAAAGTGATGACTTTTTACCACAACAATAATGTCGGTGCAATTTCGTCATTTTTTACCAAAAACTTTTTCTAAAACGATGGTTTAATTAGACTCGGTGTTTTTGTTAATACATCATGATCATACACATTGTCTAAATCTTCTTTTCATATTTCCTTTGCCTCTGTTAATTTTCTTCTAGGACGTTGACCAATTTTTTGTAATATTTGTTTAAAAGATGCGCAACTATGTGTCCGTTTTATTTCTTAAATCAAAAATAGGGGTCACCGACTTACTTTTCCACAAATTAACGAAAAGTGTAATTTCTTTACTCTTTAGTGTTCAAAAAAGTGCTGCCGTGGAATACCGCATGACGCGAAACAAAATTCGCTGCATTGCCTACGCATTTACTGTCAAAAAGGGGTCAAAAAGGTCAAAATGATGATAAGGGCTCAAATACACGTTTTATAGCATGCCTTCTTGTTTTACATCTTATAGCCTAGGGCTTTCAGTTAAAAAAAAGTAAATCAACCGATCATCCACATTCAATTTTTGGGACACATGCGCGCGTTTACGTGTGTGTACTTTTGACCATCATACGAGGGGCATTCAATAAATACCTGCAACCATTGAACATATCTCTGAACCGTGACACGTGTCAGTAATTACTAATATAAACTTATGATACTTAAACTGTAAGTCTTACTCTTTTCTCACATAAAATTTCGAACACGTAGGTCATTTTTCAAGTTGCTATCTTCGGTAGATAGCAATTCTATCTGAGTAAATTACTATCTTCGGTAGATAGCAATTCTATCAGAGTAAATTGCTATCTTCAGTAGATAGCAAGTCCATCAGTAGAGTAAATTGCTATTTTCAGTGAAAGCAAGTATAACAGAGTAAGTTGCTATCTTCAGTAGATAGCAGGTTTATCAGAGTAAGTTGGTATCTTCAGTAGATAGCAAGTCTATCAGAGTAAGTTGCTATCTTCGGGAGCCCCCCCCCCCCCACTTGGAACCCTTGCCCCCCCCCCCCACCCTTGCCCCCCCCCCCCCCCCCCCCCCCCCCCCCCCCCCCCCCCCCCCCCCCCCCGCTTGCCCCAAATGAAATCAAGTACGGCTGTAAATAATATTTACAAAAAAAGTACACACCAAATCCCCCCAATAATGACGTTGTGTCGGTTGAGATTGGCACTGTCGGTTCATTTGACGAAAGAAATCATGAAATTATGATGGTCAAAAGTACATATATGAAAATTGTTCGCGCGCTACGCGATATGTCTTCCCAAAATGAAATATTCTTTGGTACAAGCTTGTTTAGAGCCAAAATTTAGCTCAATCGTGCAAAAATAGCTGTAAAGTCGAAAATTTTCGCGCGCTACGCGAGCATCTCTGTACTCAACAAATCTTGGATTGTCTTAGGAGCCCCCCATTTCAAGTCACTGCCCCTTCCTGCCACCCCCCCCAATGAAACAGTCTAGTTACCCACTGCTTGAAATGGGGGGGGGGGGGTTAAGACAATCCAAGATTTTTTGAGTAAAGAGGTTCGCGCGTAGTGCGCGAAAAATTTCGACTTTACAGCTATTTTTGCACGATTGAGCTACATTTTGGCTCTAAACAAGCTTGTTCCAAAGAATATTTCATTTTTGGAAAACATTATGCTCGCGTAGCGCGCGAAAAATGTTCATATGAGTACTTTTGACCATCATAGTTCCATGATTCCTTTCGTCAAATGAACCGACAGTGCCAATCTCAACCGACACGACGTCATTATTGGGGGGGATTTGGTGTGTACTTTTTTTGTAAATTTTATTTACAGCTTTAGGCCTACTTGATTTCATTGGGGGGTGCAAGCGGGGGGGGGAAGGGTTCCAAGTGGGGTGGGGGGCTCCCCAACCCCGCTGGTTACGCCACTGATGTAGAGAAACATGGCTTGTTTGACCTTAACCCTGGTTATCTTGAAACTTATTTAACTGTCTGATATTAATATGATTATGACATGTCGCCAAACCGTAGGCTTAACACCCAGTGGCGTAACCAGCGGTGGGGGGGTGGGGGGGGGGGGGGGTGGGGTCAGGGAACCCTTGCCCCCCCCCCCCCCCCCCCCCCGCTTGCCCCAAGTGAAATCAATCGGTGTGGGTGTAGAATGGATATAGAACGAACGATATATAATTAGAAGGAAATTATAATGAATATATTAAAATATAGGAGAGGCTGTCAGGCCCTGCCCTCCCCTACTATTATGATTATACCTCCCCACCCCTTGTTTTGGATTGCCGCGTGTGCACATAGGCCTAGTAAGGCTATATAGCCATGATAACATCGGTCTGCTCGAGGATGCTTCTCCTGCGTGTCTTAAAATAAAACAGGGGATGGGGGTGACCTTTCCACAGCCGTTGGACAGTGCCTTAAACTCGGCGTATGCCCATAATATGTATAGGCCTAGGTCAAATGCCCGGAGGGGGGGGGGGGGGGGGGGGGGTACTTGGATTTATTTTGGACGGGAGTGTGCAGCTCCAGCCTCAAAACCCATACCCACTTCCAAGGGTAATTTTGCCGGAAAGGGTACCCATGCCTAAGGATTTTTCTTCAAATGTAGACCCATTTCTAAGGGTTTCTATGGTTAAATGGGTTGAATTCCACGATTCCGGGGTTGTATTTATCGAATTGAATTCAGGTTGATATTGAAAAACGCCCGGAAAAAACGTCGTCAACGATGTGCTCAAATCTGACCCATTGCTAAGGGCTAGTGTCAATAACAGGACCCATGTCTAAGGATTTTTCAGTTGAAAAGCCTACCCATGGCTAAGGATGTCTCATGAACAAACGACCCACTGGAGCGGCACGTCTCCGTATGCCTTACATACGTTTGTGCATCGAGTTGAACTTCGCGCCCGCTCTGTTGAAGATGCTCTCTAGGGCATTAGGGCATTCTAAGCAATTTCCATTTTTATCTTTTCCTTACATTTGTGTAATTGTTCAGGAATCTGTACACTCCACCTCACCCGCACACCCCTGGTCTTGGCTACGTCACTGAGCTGAACTGGGCTTGCCCCTGCCTCGCTATTAAAATCATAAGCTATGCCACTAAATTCCACGGGAGAATGCAGATCAGTGGTCTGCAGAGGGTGGCGCTATGACAATTTCAGACGACACGGCAGTCTTGTTCGATTAAACCTATAATATTAAAATACCTTACTCTTTTCTCTCTGTATGGTTTGATCTTTGAAATTACCCATTGAGAGAATGCTAGGATGAATTAAGAAAAGCCCATTGCCTCTTTTATAAAGAAGCTTTTTAATCAACGTCAGTTTCGCAACATATCATATTTTAAATTAACATTAGAACCTGTAGAACCTGAAAAAACTATTTTTTCGGATTAGAGAACCTTTTGACCCATTCGGACTATAGAACACGCTATATGATTCGGACTATAGAACCTCTTTGAAGATTCGGACTAGAGAACCTTTTTTTATGAATCGGATTAAAGAACCTTAATTCAAGTTCGGATTAGAGAACCTGTTTTAATGTTCGGATTAAAGAACCTTATTCAAAAATCGGATTATAGAACACGTTCATAGTATTCGGACTAAAGAATCGTTTTTCATGTTCGGATTAGAGAACCCTTTTCATTTTCGTATTATAGAACCTTTCGGATTATAGAACCCTAATTATTTTTCGGACTATAGAACCTTCGGACTATAGAATCGTATTTTTTTCGGATTATAGAACCCTTCGGACTATAGAACCTTCGGACTAAAGAACCGTCGGACTATAGACATGTCACCCATTTTTTGAACCTCAACCCCCCCCCCCCCACTTACGTGAAATGCACGAGTTGGTGACTGGGAAAAAATTTGGGGTAACCTTTTACGAAAATTTCAGAAATCTTGCCCCCCCCCCCTGAAAAAAATCCCAGCTACGCCACTGCAAGCAACTACTACAATAGAATCGTTGTGTGAATGTTATTTCTTTTGTGTACACATTTTTATTATCCACTTTCAAAAACCAAAATTGAACACAAGCAAATTGTTCCTTTGAAACATAACGACACTGAACGATAAACGAGAAGAGTTTTTAGAAAGAAAGATATAAGGTAGATTAAAAGCTAACTATTTAATTAATTTCAATTAATGGCCACTTTGAACTTCCTTGAATTTGGATAAATTTATTTATCATCTATATATTGTACCCCTTATGGAACTATACACAGTACATTTCCTCCCCCTATGGCTCTTGATACAGGTGGCAATATGTGACACTGCATGTCAAAACCAGGCGGAATTTGGCAGAGTTATGAATGGAGAAAAATGCCAAAATGTTCTGGGGATTATTTTTGTCAATTTTTAGATTCTCATGATTTCAAAATGCTAGTCATGTCAAAAAAGAGCTGTACAAATTTCCAACTGAAATTTCATCAGGAAATAATATTTTTAATTGTTTATTCTTATTTATTTATTTATTATTTACTTTGTTTTATGCAAATTGTAATGGACGTTTTCTATTTTTTAACATTTCAGGCAGTCCAAATTCAAAATGTTACAACTCAAGTTAGGAATGTCCGATTTCAATCAAACAAGTGGTGTTGTAAAGCGCAAAGCCTATATATTTTTATAATACATCAATAACTCAATTTTGAACTCCTGCCCAATTGTGCCTGGTTTTGACATGCGTCTTCACATATGGAGTATAGTATAGGGTGACCTTGATGAACACAGCACTCTGAAGGCAGTGAAAAAAAACTCTTCATATTTTATAACAAATAAGTGAGTAATTGATGATTTTATGCCTTTATGTGACTAACATTACAGAACACATCTTGCTGTAACCAAAATATAATATTAAAAAAGTGACCCTAGAGTTTTGGGTCGGTCGCAGGGCAAGTCAACTATTTATCAGCCCTAATCTATCAATAAAGTATGGTCAATTCACTTGACAAATTACAGTACATTTATATATTAGGCCCAAAAAAAAGTTGATTTGCCCTTTCAGGGCCAGAGTCTGGGTCGGATGGTCGGATTTTTTTTCAAAAAAAATTAAAAATTAAACAGGGAGATACTACACAAAAACACGTTTTAAAGAGAGAAAAAAATTATGATTTTTAAAAAAAAAAATTTTTAAACAAACAGATGCTACTCAAAAACACATTTTCATCTTTCTTTCTTTCTTTTCTTATTTTTTTTATTATTATTATTTTTTTTACTTTGAAAAAAAAAATATATAGCGACCCTAGATTTCCGAAAATTTGGGTCGGTCGGAAAGGGCAAGTCAACTTTTGTTGTTGTTGGCCTTGGGTTGATTTTAAATAATAGAGTGCAATAATTTGTCATATCATAATATTCCTGTGTATGTATCTTCTATGCATTATTATGGCAATGTGTATATCCGTTGCTTACTGGTAGGTACTGGATACGCTTGTATTATGGAGACCATCACTCCACAAATCAATATACAAGAATACCGTCTACAACATCTTGAATTGATCGCCTCTGATGAGGGCTGTCTGTGTACAATTGATCAATCCATATAACTATGTGTTGGGATATTTGATTAAGGATGCGACTGACAAATAAAGCGACTAATATAGATTGGATCAATTAATAAATGACTACATTGTTTTGCTCGCATAGCCTTAAGTGTTTTCCCCTTAAAAGGCTGATATACCAGAGATTTGGCAAAGCTAACTTACTATGTATTTGACAAATTGGACCAGGATTTGGTGGGTGAAAAAAAGTTAATTTGATAACATAAAAAAGATGTTTGAATTGCTAACTGTACCAATTTTTGTATAAACTCATTAAAATAGAATCCTGGTATCGGCATTCCCAGAAAAAAAATTCAGAGTCGCAGAAAGAATTTTTAATTTTTTAATCTTACAAATCAGTGACCCCTCATGTGACCTCCATACCATATCCATAGGTGTGTAAATTCTCATACACAATATTATCAAAATTCTGGATCTTTTTTGAAGGTACATTCAATGATTTTGTAAACACAATTTTAATGTCCTAATTTCCTTTGAAACCATAGAAAATACTGAAGGTAATATACTAATAATTATCCATTATTTTTGTTCAAAAAAAGTCGTAAATTGGGAATAAATTCATTTATTTGCCAAACATCTCAACACTGGGCTCTTTCCTCTGGTTCAGTACTGTAAAAGTTGTAATTTTTGCGCGATTAAATTTTCGCGCTTTGCTGATTTTCAGCCATTTTCCCTTGTTTTTAAATTCGCGATTTGAAAGTTGCACAGACTTATACATAAAATAATTTTAATTTCTTTTTCGCAGTAGCTGCTTAGAGCGCAAAAATTTAATGTAGCGCGAAAAATGTCAACGTTTACAGTAACTACATTTGAAAGCATTACACAAAGCACAAAACCAAGGTCTTAGCCATCAGGTGAAAAATCATCAATTAGTCAGGAGAGGCAGTTTTATAGTGCTATTTCCGATAAAATGTCAACAATCTTGGTAAAAGCCTTTAAATCCAATAAAAACACAATTTCTGATGCATTAACAGCACAATCTACATGTGTACAACAGATTTGTGCTGCACTGATGACATTGAGACATGATTTGATTTTCCTGCACAAAACCTTAGTTTTTAAGAAAAAAGGAGGTGCTTCTATGTGCCAAAAGCTTAATAAGGCCAACAAAAAGTTATGTTGTCCTCCACAGCTTTCAGAGAGGAGGGGCGGGCGGATTTTTTTTTTTTTTTTTTTTTTTTTTAAATTTTCTTATACCATCAGAAGCTCAAAGTTCAGCCAACAAGAAGTAATCACTCTAAGAGTCGCACATATATGTTATAAACACTTAGTTTGATTTTCAATGCCATTTAAACTATTTTAAAAAATCAGAGCGGCCCTAAATCTGACGAGCGGGCGGTCGAGGATAACATTACAATTTATTTTGTTGGCCCTAAGGTGATAACTCAAGGAGCTGTCGAAGGAATTCTTAAGAGGAATTCTTAAACATGGCAGACCAAAACTCTGTTGGACTGATGGCATTAAGGAAGCAACAGGTCTATCTCTTATATGATATCTCTGCACATCGCATGTCACAAAATAGACAACAATGGCGCTCCATCATCAATAGGGTCACAAAGAATCAGCCATGATTCATTGAACGACGACGGGCTATCCTTACTCCGTTTTCACTCCTTTATAACAGGAAAATGGGAGACACTTCCCGCTCTCTCCTTACTCTTCTTTCTGGCTTGTAAAAAGACAAGGCCCCTTGGGGTTTGGGGGACATAAGAACACCTTGATCTACGGACAAATGGACCTCTCCTCAGATGACCAGGTAGGGTCAGTCGGTCTGACATGTGTTTTTTGTGTGTTTTGTTTTCGTGAAGATTTGGGTTCATTTAAACTATTTTGAAATTTTCAACAACAAAATTCAAAACATTTCTAAAATGTTCACTTATTTATTTATTTTTATTCAAACATTTTCACACAAAATCAAAACATTTTTTAAAACGATTTAGTAAAAAAGAAAAATTAGAACATTTCCCCTATTACCCCTACAGCAGTTAGTGGATGAATGAAGTGGCTCTCCATGCTTCTTGCGATCTGTTTGAAGTTAGGGATATATTTCTTCTTTCTTTTCTTTTTTCTTCTTTTTGGGGCCATGCGTCCTTTCCGTGCGCCACTCGGACTGATACAATGGGCCACAAGTGACGCACGCGCCACCATTTGAGAAGGCCTGGCCTAGGGGATTCATTCATCAACATTTACTCTGCATCTATGTACTCACCATTTCCTGCAATTGTAGCGCCATACAAAAGAATTCATCCGGATTCTGGCCGGGCTGTATGGCAAGTTTTGGTTGTTTATAATTTTGGAATTGGTTCAACACCTCGTGTCCAGTTTGAACCTGATTGCCGGCATTCTGCCATTGATTATCAGCACCCCCGTACCCTTGGTAACCGGGTTGCTGCTGTGCCACCACAACAGGAGCTGCCATGGCTTGTGCTTGGTGAGGAGTCTGCTGCGGAGGTGGTGCTGCATTCTGTTGCGGTGGTGGTGCCGTAGGTGCACCACCGCTAGCACCGCTAGATGTCGTCTGTGAAGTTCTCGGTGAAGAAACGGGATCTTCCAGTTGCACTTCTTCGAATTGTGTGCGACCCCGCTGGGATCGCTGGGAGCCGTTACTACGACGGCTCCCCGGGGTGGGCTCCGGCATGCTCTTGTCAGGTGTATTCTGTCGAGATGAGCTAGAGCCACTTCCCATAATTTAGTGACACAAAGTCACTCGGAGGATCAAGTATCTTGTACTTGATAGCGAGGCAGATGTTGCCAAGCTACCAGATTTTCGGCGAGGAATACATGATGCCCTACTTTTCACTAAGCCATTCTTAATTTATGCCTTGTAACCAGGTGAAATCTGAAAATGGAAGAAAAAAGATTACTATAATTTAGAAGTTTACAATCACTTTGTACATTGAATTGAAGCAAGGATTTGGGACATATGCCTATCATTGTGAGAAAACTTAATTTTACTGACGGCAAATGGAATAAGCGTTGCAAACGAAGTGCAGTGGATCATGGCATGGGGTCTAGAGGCCTTCTTAATGTTGTTTTAGGGTTTTTTAATGCATTTTGAGGGTTCCTGCCACATGATTTCTTGTTTTATGAGGCAGTTTAAATTGATTTATCCACAAATTGTTTAAAAAAAAATTAAATTAAATTAGAGTGCCGTTTTTTTACCCTTTTTTTTAAGAGTGCCGGTCGGGGAGTAATTCTGTTATACACTTCACAGAGGTATTCATAGTGCATGATTTTTAAGAATGACGCATACTACCGATGTAGGTGTGCAGGGTATAACAGAATTATGCCCGGTCGGCAATCGTGAGTGCCGGCTCCGTTCGACCGGCACCGACCGCCTTAGTGACAACCCTGCTGGGGGTACTTAGTGGATATGAGGTTAGGTCAAAAGGAATTATAAGTTGTGTTGCCCTCACTTGATTTTTTTTTTTTTTTGGTTGAAAAATATATGCTTTATGTCAAGACAAAATTGGTATAGGCCCATGTCAATTTAACTAATATTTCTAGTGTGACAATAGTCTATAAAACATTTATTCAAGCTTACATATTCATTTCAAGCAAGAAATAGTAACATTTATACACTTTTAATTAAATCTAAAAAAAATGTGACCCTACTTTTTACGGTTTTTGGGGTCGGTCGCTGAGGGCAACACAACTTTCTTTCTTTTTTTGGCCTTACAGGGATGTGCTGACAAATAGGGTCCCATTTTTCACCCTCTGGCAACTAGATGACCCCTTCAAAGCCATTAATGGGTCTTATAATTAAAATCCTGAATTTCATGTTTTTTTAACCAAAATGTTAGCAAAATCTTTTTATTTGAATGCAAAAGGTAGTTATTGGTGGGGATATTAGTGGTGGTGATGCGTTGAATAGAAACATGCGATCACCCCTTTTTTCACCACCTCCATATCACCACTAAAATATAACTCAGTATTTCTGGGTTATTGGTGGTGTAGTGGTGATCTTGAATAGAAACAAACAATTATTATTTTTACTGGTGATGCCATTCATGCATTGAAAACCCTTTTCGTGAGCTACTATGATGGGCGCCAGAAACTAGCGACTTTTTAATGATTAATTATGTGTTTAGATCATTTGGCTATTATTAGTCTGTTTCTAATTTCTTCTTTAAATTAACTGTTTTAATTCATTCTTAGTACTTCTACAACTTTTCCAATAGATCCCCCCCCCCCCCCCCCCCCCCCCCCCCCCCCCCCCCCTTTGTTCAAGGTGTACTCTTGCGCTGTGTGAACTTCTGCACTTCATCACAGACATTACAAGTATGAGAACTATACTATCGATTGTATGTGATTGTCAAAGTTGTGCGGTCCAGGGTATCGGTACTCAAGTGATTATCATGCTAATTTAAATTAATCGGCTCTAAGTCGATTACTTGATCTATAATTAATTGCATCCGCTGACAGAAAACAGGCGAAGTCGTGCTTTCTCCAACGGCTTGTCCAAAAATAGGTTTCTCCTAATTAATGAAATATACAGGATGGATTCCTCATCAGTACTGCTGGAACCTGCTTATCTCTCAAAGACCTGCAACCAGTAGCGTAGCCAGGGGGTTTGTTTAACCAGAAACAAAGGGAGAAGAGGAGACATAGAGGGAAAGGAAAGGGAAATTAAAGGAAAGGGACAGAAAGGTGAGAGGAAGACAGGCAAATTAGTTGGAAAAATTGCAGTTTTTCAGCCAGTATGGGAACGCAACTCCTCTAACATTAGTCTCAATGTAGATTTGTTACGCAAAACACTGAGACGCTGCTGTTTCCAATTCATTGGTACATACATGTGTGTACCGGCGTCCGTCTGAAACCATGTCAGTCCACAGTTAGAGAACAAACAGACTAAGATGACACGATGATACGGTCTTTGCCACGAACGCAAAAAGAGTCTGACTTGTACACTGCCCTCAAACATGCATCGCTACGTTGCGTCGTCAGTATAATACTACATTGTACACACGATCGCGGTTATTTTAAGATTCTGGGGACGTACCCTACGGTAATCGTACGTCGCCAGTCACAACAATTTATGCAGATAATGCAGGTGAATTGTCACGTGCTGGATAACAATGGGAACACGCGATATGTTGACAAACTGGTATACATGTAGTTGACAGTTCAATAAAGTGCAGTTTCTCTGAATTCACGGCAAACATATTTGCAAACACGTAGCTGTTCACTGTTCAATGTGTAAAGTTTTTTCTTGTGTAAAAATGTGTGGTAAAAAAAATGGTGCCAAGATAGCGCAGTAATGCTTTTATCTCTTTGTATCGTAGATCCGAAAGAGATCATAAAGTTGGCTCTGCCGGGATTGGTAGTGACAACGAAATCCATTGCTTAGAAAACAACATCCATCATCATTATTACACTAAACTACACTACAGCTACAGGTGCGTTCCCCGGTGAAAATACAATTGTAACAAATTGTTTTCACCGGCAAAACGAATTGTGTTCTGCGATTATAAATGTCACGAATGCCCTTATCATATAATTTATCATATTTATTCACTTACTTTTTTTTCTATACTAAGTAAGCTTAAGCTTTCTAAAGTAACTAAGGGAAGTGGCTATAGCTAGATGACAGCATCACCATCATTCAACAATGAAATCAATGATTGCATGATAAAAAATAGTCTTAAAATTACCTTCAAATCAATGGTTCATAATAATATTTTTTAATAAGTGAGCCTTACAACTTACATAGGCCTAGTCAGTTAAAATCCCCGACCGGGCGGGTACAACGACGATCGTACGTAGATCAATCTAGGAATATAATATTAATTCACTTACTTTATTTTTTTCCCTGGGACTTTTTCATGAATGCATACATGTGTGTATGGGTAATTCGTTTGATGTGTATTGATGATGACACCTGTCCGTGTGCACGGTACAAATAAATAATTGATTGCCTTATGTCACTAGGCAACCAACAGATGGCGCTCTTCAGTTCCCTGTAACTTAATCCTGAACCAAGCGGTGTTTGACATTGGTCACATAAACTTGATTTAGACTCCACCTGTGCGTAATAGAGACCCCTTTCGGACCACCTGAGACAAATATTCGTCTCAGCATACCACAGAACGCATGAGAGCATGTAGCATTTAAAGAAATACTTAGATTGAATACATACCTGTTCAAATAATTGTTCTCTCAAAAATGAAAGGTTGACCGTCCCCTCGGCCTTTAAAGGTATATTATGTGATCTTTCCAGGGAACGCCCTCAACATCGAAAAAAAAAATAGAATGCAGATTTTCTTGCAGATTTACATTTCTGATCATAAATCATGCATACATTCCAAGTTACAGGGCGATACGATTCTTAATTACTTCAAAATCATGGTTTTAGAGTGAAAATAAACTGTCGGAATCCCGACAGTTTATATTTTTCACTCTAAATTCACTCTAAAATCATGATTTTGAGGTAATTAGGAATCGTATCGCTCTGTAACTTGGAATGTATGTATGATTTATGATCGGAAATGTAAATCTGCAAAAAAATATACTTTCTAAAAATAATAATGAATAGAGGGCGCTCTCTGGAAAAGATCACATAATATGCCTTTAAACTTATAACAGATATAGGAAGGATTACAAAATGAGGCACAATATAGGAGACCATACAATTGAAACCCTACGATTAATTCGGATCTGACTAGGGGTCATTTAACTGGTATCAAGAAAGGTTGCTGGTATATACTTCACTAAATTGACTGCAATGCTTTTTTATTATGTAGGGCCTATTTTGATGGTTTATGCATTAGGCTACATTAGGAAAGAAGTGTGCTAGGGGATCATGTTATAAACTGAATACAAAAACTAGGGCATTTTATCAGCCATATCGACCATTTTTACCATCCATTTTCTAAGATATTTCTTTGGTAGGGATGTGCCACCTGCAATATGAAAATTGACCCAAACAGCCGGTTACCAATTTTGGGGGAATGGACCCATGTTTACCAGAAACTCATATTTTTCCTACAGATTTGACAGATTGCTAAGATTTCGGTGAAAAACACTTTAATTAAGGATTTTAGACCCTTACAGTTACCAAAAATGGCTTGGAAAAGAGGTCATCTACTTACTAGAGGGTGAAAATGATACCCTATTAGGCGAGATATCCCCGTAACCTCATCCACTAAGTACCGCCCCCGGGTATTTTACACCTCCACTTTAAGAAGCCCCAGTCTATTCTTGAGACACTTCTTTGATCACAAATTTATTGACACCCTGTATGTCTTAATTAAAGCTAATGCAGGGCCTTTCGTAAATAATATTGGGTGAGAGAGAATCACTAATAAAATTAAGGGTTAATTGGGCGAGAGGCTGCCAAAATTTCCCAAAAAGGAATATAGTGCTTGGGCCAAGTGCCAAAATATGGTCAATCGGTACCACGTGTAGGGGCAAAGCATGAGTGGTATCAAATTGTTCCTACATACCAGCTGTATATGATTTTACTTGCTAGACTTTTCAAAAATTCAGCTTTAGCCTCCTAATTTGCATAAACAAAATGGCCGCCATCAACATTTATGCAAAAGCTGGTTTTAGCCATAAACTGCCTTATAGATGAAATATTTGAGCAGAAAAACTTGCTAAACTAAGGTTATAGACAGTGCAGAGGCAACTGAATCCATTGCGGTCAATATTTCATTCAACCTAATTTGCATAAATCCAATATGGCCGCCAATTGATGTATTTTCTGGTAAATTCCGGACAAATTGCACTCTTTCACATGATGTATCGGGTATAATTTGGTGTAACATGTGTAATATATAGTTTATACTTACACTGTTAAACTAAGTGTACATATCTGTAAGTACTAGAATTTCAAGGGAGACCTAGAAAGTCCTAAGAATGCTGATTTACATAAACAAAATGGCCATCAACAAGTACTTGGCTATTATACCAGGGGTATGTCACTGAGCTTGCCGATCGGGTCCACTTTTAAATTGAACTTAGTCAGCATAGAATTGGGGGCGCTATACCGATCAGGCGTGATGATTGTAGCAGACGACGCAACGCTGGCCACGCGTCTCTCAGACGACCCAATTTGGCAACGGGAGTGCACCATTTTGAAATATTTTTAACAGTCATCGCCCGGTTAACGATAAAAATCCTTTTAATTATGATGTATTTGTCAAAATGATAGTTTAAAATTCGCGATTACGTGTTATTCACTACGAATTCAAAATTTAGGTTTCGCGTGGCCACCGTCGTCTGTTTAAATCTACAGCGCCCCCAAACCCATGCTGACTAACATGCCGTTTAACCTGCCGTTAAACCTGGTTAAACATTGTTAAACGCGTTAAACGCCGGTCACGGACGCATTCCGGACGATTACTATAATTTATTCAAATATGCAAAATGTCCGTTTTCGTTACGTACGTTGGTATACTACTTTCCTATCCCAAAGTTAATAGTATCCCTGATTATACTACCAATATTTGAGACGTAAGACTTGGCTATTATACTACCAATATTTGAGTGGAAACCATTACCTATAAGGGGGTTGATTACAAATAACAAAACAAAGACATTGCTATCAAATATATATTTGATATCACTTTCATAAAAAAAGACCAACTGGGAAATCAAATAAAAAACAGTTCTCAAAGCAGATCATAAACTCTTCGGTCGAATGGTCCTCGTAGCTACTGGTAGAAATCTGCATATGAAAGGTTTCCTGCAACATCCACTTGTATTGGCAAATTGTGATGGAACCCTCAAAAAGACAAACAAGGCTTCTCTAGCAAGACACCTTGAAAAGATGACATCGGCAGCAGACGAGATACCACAGCCATCGGTCTGTTTAATTGATGGAATGAGTCTAGTACAGAAGACACGCGGTGAACATCAAACATTTGGTGACGTAATCATCAGAGCATGTTTTGATGTTAGCACTGAACATATGGAGAAGCAGCAGCCGAGTAGATGTTGTCTTTGATATTTACAAGGATACATCAATAAAGGATCAACAGAGGATCAGGAGTTCTTTTCACGAATATATATCACGTGGGCACAAGATTCAACAATGGCGTAGACTGTTGTCATGTTCTGCCAGTAAAGCATCACTGATCAAATTCTTGTACACAGACTGGCAAAGACAAGCAATGATAGACAAACTTGGTGATAAAGAAGTTATGTCACATGTGAGGAATCTTGTATTAGAATTTCCAGAAATGGCTGCATAGACTCTACAAAGCTCACAGGAAGAGGCAGATACGCGCCTATTTCTACATGCCAAGGATGCTGCAACCAACTATAATTCCGCTGTCATAATCGCAGAAGACACCGATGTGCTAATCCTCTGTCTGGCATTTTAGTAGAGACATCCCCTGCAATATATATATGAAGTGCGGCACACAATCAAGGACACGATACATCAATATCACCAAGTTATTCAACGTCCTAGGGGTCAACGCTTGCAAGGCTCTACTAGGTCTAGTTTACACGCATTTACCGGATGTGACTCTGTCAGTGCATTTGTTGGTAAAGGCAAGGTGTCCGGACTGAAGCTGATGTTGAAAAACCCAACTTTCCAGGAACTGTTTGGTGACATTGGAAAACAATGGTCACTTACTGATGACAACAGTGCTAAGCTTTAAGAGTTCAATTGTCGGTTATATGCTGGCAGATCTACAATCAACACAGTGAATGATTTACGGTATCAGTTGTTTCGCGCAAAGAAAATCTGGCCAATTGCCCCCATGTGAGGACTATCTGACTCTGCATGGACAGAGGGCCAACTACCAAGCAGCTATGGTTTCGCAGTCTTCAGGCCTTCCCGGACACTTCTAGTCCCAACAGAAATGACTGGATCGTGCGCCCAGACCCAGATGGTAGTTTGGTCGTCAAATGGATGAATGGTGAACCGGCTCCAGATGCAATCCTAGAATTCTTATCATGCAAATGCCCAATAAGAGTGTGCAAGCTGCCACAGTGTGTTTGTCTGGCTAATGGGATGTGCGAACATGTTTAGGCTTGCCACTTGCGATAACATGAAACAGGATGATGATGCCCCTTTAGATATTTCTGAGGAGGAGGAAGACGAAGACGATACACAGGATTAAACTGTCATGTCCATCATCCAACTTGTTTACTTCAGATCATGTGATTTATATTGCGCATATTCATGGTGCATCAACTAACATAATAATCCACATCCATGTGGCAGCCATATTGAATTCATGCAGATCTGTTAACCTATAGGCCTAGCATTCTAAATGGGTAAGCACATGCATCACGATTCTGTTTACTATCCAATATGTAATTATAATCATTTAGATACACAGCATAGTTCTATCTATCCCGTAGTCTTGTCGACCGTTGGGCGCCACAGATGCCCTGACCACCATCCTTGTTAGTTCTCTGCCAATCTCAAGGTATCACTAAGCTTCAGGTCAGTTCATTCAGATATGTTGTCTTCCCACCTTCTTCTCTGCCGACCTCTCTTTCGCCCTCCTGGCACCGTGCCTTGCAATACCGTTTCGGCAAATCCTGTTGATCGTGACACGTGTCCATACCACTGTAGCTTGCGTCTTTTCACTGTGGTTAGGAGGTCTGTATAAAAGCGCCGAAGGCTTCAACAATTCTTTTTCTGACTTCGACGTTGGTGATGTGGTCTTTGTAGGAAATACCAAGGAGTTTGCAAGGCACCTCATCTCTGCAGCCTGTATTCTCCTCTCTGAGTCCTCTGTTAGGGTCCACGATTCGCACGCATATAGGAATATCGTGGTAACCAAGGAGTGCATCAGTCTGATCTTTGACTTAAGTGAGTTGTTTTTATCACTCCAGATGACTTTCAGTTTAGTCAGAGATGCTACTGTCTGTGCGATCCTGGATAGAATTTCAGGTTTGGAACCCTGATGATTGACCCTATAGGTACTTGAAGCTTTTGACTGTTTCCAGCTTCTGGCCGTTGGCTTTGATGTCAGTGCTAATGCCGTTGGTGTTGTTGGTCATCAGTTTAGTTTTCCCTGCACTAATCTCCATGACGTAGGCTATAGAGGTCCTGTCCAGACGTTTTACGAGCTTTGCTAATTCTCCCTCTGACCCGGCTTGTCCATCAATATCATCGGCGAAACGTAGATTGGTGATCATTCTGCCTCCGATGCTGACCGATCCTTGATGGTCTTCCAAAGCGTCAGTCATTATTCTCTCTAAACAGATGTTGAATAGAGTAGGTGAGAGCAAGCAACCTTGTCTAACCCGACTGTTGTTTTGAATAATTCCCCTAAGCTGCCGTTGAGGTAGACTGCACTGGAGGCCTTGTTATAGAGGTTCTCAATGGCTCTGGTCAGGTTGGTGTTGATATTGTCCTCATGGTAGACCACAGGACTGCATGTCAAACCCTGCCAAAGGCCTTTTTGAAGTCCACAAAGACATGGTAGAGGTCTTGTTGATGTTGAAGGTATTTTTCGCAAATTATCCTAAGGTTAAGGATCTGCTCTGTAGTGCTACGTTTTGGTCTGAAGCCTGCCTGTTCCTCAGCAATGATCTTTTCTTCTTGTGGATTCAGTCTGTTTAGTAAGATCTTCAGCATGACTTTGCATGGGTGACATATGAGGCTGATCATGCGGTAATTAGAGCACTGCTGAAGATTGCCTTTCTTGGGAAGTGTGACGACCATTGACTGTGTCCAAGGTGAGGGCCGCTCTCCTATGTCTGCCAGATCTTGTTGCAGATAGTTAGAAGGATGTCGACCATAATATCTCCTCCTGCTAGGACAAGCTCTGCTGAGATGTTGTCAACTCCTGCGGACTTCCCTTCTTCAGTGAGTTTAAAGCTGTTATCACCTCTGCCCGAAGAATGGGATCGTTTTTCGGTGTCATTTGCTGGAGGAACGTTTAAGACCTCTGGGTCACCTGAGGCTGTATGGTTATACAGGTCTGAACAGAAGGTTAACATGGTTAACTATAATAACCAAAATTATGCAAAATGGCTGCCATATGAGTTATTTCAAGTTAATTTGACTGACAGCCATTTTATACTATAACATGATTAAGCTACATATGTTGATCTCTATATTGTGTACACATGTGTTAGTTTCGATTTCATACTTCCAACATTACCGAAAAGGTAATAATTTGTCCTGAATCCATGGCAACTCTGTAATTTGGCGGCCATAGTGGGTTTATGCAAATTTGATAAAGAATTTAAATTGAATGGTAATTGCTTGATCTGGTTGTTTGTAATCATCACCTCATTTTAGGAATTATTGACTAACATATTCCATCTGTATGGCAGCATATAGCCACGTTAGGTTTCCAAAAATAAATGGCAGCCAGTTTGTTTATGCAACTATTTAGGCATTATTAGGGTCTTGTATGTATTCCTTTTGGAGTCTAATACTCAGAAATGTTTTTAGCTAATGTAACTTTGTGATTATAACCTGTAAACTATACAGTTTACATCATATTATACCTCAGTCCACTTGTAAAAGCCAAATTTTGTCCGAAATTGATGAAAATGATGTAAAATGGCAGCCATATTGGATTTATGCAAATGAGGTTGAATGAAATATTGACAGCAATGGATTCAGTTGCCTCTGCACTGTCTATAACCTTAGTTTAGCAAGTGTTTCTGCTCAAATATTTCATCTATAAGGCAGTTTATGGCTAAAACCAGCTTTTGCATAAATGTTGACGGCGGCCATTTTGTTTATGCAAATTAGAAGGCTAAAGCTGAATTTTTGAAAAGTCTAGCAAATAAAATCATATACAGTTGGTATGTAGGAACAATTTGATACCACACATGCTTTGCCCCTACATGTGGTACCGATGAGTCCACTTGGCCCAAGGACTAATAACTTTACAAATGTTTCCAGTGAATAGGTGAAAAAGTATTTTAATTTTCAAAAAGAAATATGAGAGTGGTTAGGTTGTACAAATAGCCTTGGATTGCACATAATTATTTTCATTTTTTAATTATTTATGGACTTATTGTGTTTTAATGCTGTAATGGTTATGAAAAGGTATTTTCAACAGGAATTATTTTTAACTGTGCAGTGTATTTATGATGATTTTTGACATTGTTTCTAAACTATTGAAGATTGAATGACTAAATAAAAGTATTTAATTACTGCATACAATATAAGCCAATAATTACCTACTGGACTCGAACAGCCGAGTTCGAGTCCTTCACCCCCGAGTCCAAATCCTTAACAAAATGGACTTTTTTAAACGGGCCGGTTTTAAGTACGAGTCCGGACTCAAAGAGACACAATGTCATGTTGAAAATTTTAATTAATTTACTTAAGAATTCAAGATGAACATTAAAAATTGCCATAATTGTTTTTACTATATACAAACCCAGCAAAACTTGAATAAAACAATATGTTTAAATATGTTGGAATACCACCCCTTACCGTGTAAAATGCTGGTTGCGGCTCAACCAGCATTTTTGAATCGACGTTTTGTTGCACAAAGAGGGCTGATTTTGTTAAGTTCATACATGTAATACAATTGTATTAATTAAATTAATTAAATCCCAGTTGTAATCATACATTTTTGTAATTGAGGATGCTGCCCCCCCCCCCCCCACCACATCTCTTAATGCCCCTTTAAGTACTCCATCACTGGCTGAAACCATTGTAAAAATTGAATTTTCCACAAGCTACTCGTACAAATTACCCATTTCATTTTGATTAATGAAGCAAATCAGCATGTGCGCATATAATGACCTTTAGGAGTTCATTGAAAAGTCGTAGCAAAGGTGCTCCCCTAAAATTAAAAAAGTGCCCCTGGGCCACCACCATGAAAATACTATAATTTTGCAAACTTTATTTCAAGAATTTAAAGAAGGCATTTAATTTTGTGAATCTGGAAATGTTACTGTTACTTTCAATGCAAAATTGTCAGTTTCGCGGGTATTTAATTTGGCAAAATTACAGTATCTAGTTACGCCACTGCTAAAGGAGGTATACCATGAAGAGTGTAATTGGGAGTTCCTACAAGTATTGAATTGAATTGTTATTAAAAAGCCAACCCTTCTATGCTTGGCTTCTGACTTCAAGCCACATTACCTGTGTATTATATCTCCGACTAATTTACCTGTGTATTATATCTCCGACTAATTTTTTTGACCATAAACATATTTCTGTCCCCACCCCCACCCCCACCCTCACCAATTTTTGGAGATTTTCAAATATTTTTCTTATTTCTACAGTTAAACTTTGTTTTATTAAAGGTGTATGTTACGATCACCTTTTTTTTGGCTATGATTTTTTTTTTCACATAAAGATATTTTGATATCAGAAAAATCCCCATATTTTTCGCATTAAGTCTGTAAAATCTTAGGGGCCATAATTGTTCCGTACAGAAATTATAGGCAAAAATGTGGTGAATTACTGCCAAAGGTGGTTAACCTCCAATCAGTTTGTGTACTACTCAATGGGCAACTTTCTGGTGATCTTGTGCTTCTAAAACAAAGAACCATTGGAGTTATGCAACTCAAGTTGAAAATCGGGCCAGCAACAGGGATAGCACTGGATGAAAAATGTGAGAGGTCCCATGAAATTTTTCAGGACCCCGTAGGATTTCAAAAAGCAAATTTAAGGGGTCCCCCAAGCAATTGAGGGGTCCTGAAGTTTGGATATTTGAAAATTTTACTTTTTACGGACAGTTTCAATGACATTATATTGTGAGCAAAGGATGGATATGTAATTTACAGAAAGGTTTCCATTTCCATACATCGTCAAGATGGCCGCCGTTTTTTTGAAGTAAAGATTTTACAGTCTGAGCCTCTTCACATTGTATATGCATTTATTGAATGTAGGGAGCACAGCACAAAGACGCTCTCCATAGACTTTACTGTTAGGAAAGGCTTTCTTAAATGGCTCTAGTTTCTATATTAGTGCGTTTGGTTCAATGAAATTTTGATATGTTTTGCTCACAAGGGTAATCTACAACATATCTGAATATGAAGGTAACATCACCGTGCACTTTTTTTGCTATAAGCCGCCGCATAACAACGTAGTGATATGCCTACCTAAATTCGGTCTCCGGTCTGGATATCACCGCATGTGTAAATCGGTCCGTGAAATTAAAATTGACCTCAAATCACCTAGTTTAAATGTCAGAACATCAACTACACATTTCAAACACAACATATTAGTGAAAAATTATATCATAAACCGTCAAAAAATGACTCTCATTCCCGCCAAATAGGAACTATTGTCGTACTCAACTTTGATTGATCGCGTCGATAGCGTGTCGCGATACCTATTTAGGTATGTGCTCCCTGTACAGATACAGTTTTTATGAAGTTTTACTGGAGCAACATGGGTAAGGGTTAGTTTTACATGCAATTTTTTGAAAAGTTTTACTATAAAAAAAATAAATGCTAAAAATCATATCAAAATCAATGCGGCACGAAAAAAGGAAGCGGGCGGGGACGATCAACTGTTGTTTTGTTTTACTTGGCCTAAAGCTTCAACAATGGGAATTTAAAACAGATATTATGAATAAAAAAAGTCCTGGCGAGAAACACACTTTTTTTTGTTACTTGGCCTAAATAAAATTCACAATTTACACATTCATTACTGTCATTATTTTGATATTTATTTTCTATAAAGATGTTAATATGAACGAGTTGCAATATATATATGTTACAATAATTACTGTTTTCAAATATACTTTGATTAAAAAAGTATAATTATTGGTATTCTACAATAAATGACCTATTCCATTATTCAAAACATTCACATAATAAGGCAAAAAAAGAAAAAAACCCTGTTCTACGGGCCTGACCGACGGGTGAAATTTGTTTTCACATATATTAACGGTCATTTTTCAAGCGAAAAAAAGTATAAAAACAAACAAAACACCAAAAACCCCATCATGAGAGGTCCGTTTGCCCGTAGAATAGGGTTTCTTCTTTTTGTCGCCTTGAGGCAGATTTGTTTCATTAAAAAATACATAATTGTTTCATTTAAGAATAAAATAAGGTCAATAATAAAATTATGTATACAATGTAGTATAATCTACATGAGAGAAATAGAGATAGTCTTTCAACCATGTTTTAGATATTTTGAAGACCATGAAAGTTCAATTGTATAGAGCGTCGTTGTTAAGTGAAATCTTACCGATGTTTAAAATAAATCTATAACCCTTACACCACCAAATCCAATAGAATCTAACAAAAGCACCATGCGCCGGTGCACCCCCATTCCCCATTCTATCTCATTGTGCAATCACGCAAAGGTACATATCCGGGGGGGGGGTACTCGGATTTGGTTTGGTCGGGGGTGTGCCGCTGGAGATTCAAAACCCATACCCATTTTTAGGGTTGATTTTGGAAAAATCAGTACCCATTTTTAGGGTTTTGCTTCATTTTAGACCAAATTTTCGCAAAATTTCGCGAAAATAGACAGACATTTCGCGAAAATAGACTCATTTGTAAAAGTGACCCCATTATTAGGGATTTCCAGCACAAAATCATACCCCATGTTTTGGGTACATATAGGCTCCGAAAATTAAATTCTTGGAGCCTGACCCCCATAGTGTGATGCACGATCACCTGGATTCTGGGCGCAGCGGACCGAGTTCGATTCCCGGGGGCGGCACACACCACTTTTTCTGTCCTCGTTTGTACCTGTGTTTCACTCGTGTAAGCTTGATTGCCACAACCCCCCGAATAGGTTGGGGTTAATAAATAACACTTTCCATGCAACAGGCCAATGCGACGTTCACAAAATATTTCAAAAATATCACAATATTTGGAATCGCCACAAGAAATAGATTAACATGCATATGTAAGACCAATTGCTGGCGTAGAAAGTGTAAGAGATTATAAATTGACTTTCGTGACTTGCACCATTTGTCGAATTGATTCCAAAACCACTTATGCAGAAAAACATCTTTAAGGCCACAAAAAAAACCTCTGTTCTATCATGGTCAAGACCTTGTATGTTTTTCTGGCCCTTCAGCATGCATAAAAGTAAAACTGCCCAACGGTTATGCATTGGAAGTGTTGCTTTACAAGGTTTTGAACGATGTGTTTTGGACCCTTGAATATGTTTAGAGCAGACTGTCCAAAGGATGTACATAGGAAGTATTACTTTATACACATGTTGAAGGGCCGGATGGAGATACAAGGTCTTGACCAAAGAAGATTTTAAAGACACCACCACAATGCATTGCGTTTTTGCAAAATGTCCTTATTCTGGTCTCTAATTTGTCTCAGTTCCCATAGACATATGTGACGCGATCAAGAGAAATGAGTCGGATGTCGACCCTGGTCGAAAATGAGTTTTAATACAGCTTTAAAGAAGACACCTAGAGCTTTCAGAAACTGAAAACCCCATGTCGATACGACGTTTTGTTCCAAAGTTATGTCAAATTGTATACATGAATTTCCATCAAAACTTATGTAAGCCGCCATTTTGAATTGGCCATATCTCAATTTGGGATTCCCCGACATCCGACTCATTCCTCTTGATCGCGTCACATATGCACACAATCATGGCTTCATAGCGCATTTATCGTTGGAGCTCTTAGGTTCTAGTTTTCATCAATGAATAAAGTAGTTATCAGTGTTCCTTTTTCTTATTTATTAAACTTAAGAGCTCGACAAATGCATCATGTGGAAAAAGCTTTAGTTGGTTGGCGTTCGTGCAATGCATTGTAGGAAGACCTCAAAATCTTCTTTGGGTCTTGACAGAACAGTGAGTATTGCACATGCACACTCCACTACTATGGCATTTGCAATTGATCAGTGATCAGGCCAACAACAACAAAAAAGTTGACTTGCCCTTTCAGGGTCAAAGTCAGGGTCGGACGGTCAGATTTTTTTGTGTTTGTTGTTGAAATTTTTTGAAAATGTACTGCACAAAAACACGTTTTAAAGATTTTTTGTTGATTTTTTGATTTTTTTTAATTTTAATTTTTTTAATTTTAAACAAGCAGATACTACTCAAAAACACGTTTTCATCTTTCTTTATTGTTATGTGCTTCTTTCAAATTTTTTTCTTTCTTTTTTTTCTTCAATTTTTCAATTTGTTTCCACAAAAAATATAAAAAAGAATAGCGACCCTAGATTTCCGAAAATTTGGGTCGGTCGAAAAGGGCAAGTCAACTCTTTTTTTTTGTTGGCCTCAGTGTGATCGAGGTGTTGTTGATCAATCACAAATTAGTTAATTTTGGACGTAACTCCTTATTTTAGAAGCCTTTACAAATACATAATTGCTATGATACAGAGATAGTTATAGTTACATATTGCATATTTCTTTACAGACATAAATATCTCAAATACTGTAAAACAACTTGATTTAAGTAAAGTAATGCCCTGTCCATGGCCCATAATGTTCATGTCACTGCCACACACCCCCCTCCCCCCCACCCTCCATTGGAAGACTATTACCTTTCCTGAAATGGTACTGTGGTCAAAGTTGATAAATATCTACACACTTAAAAATATGAAATCAAATATGACCTCAAGCCCCAACAGTTGGTGCTTAATTTAAAAAGTCAAATTTGACCAACAAATGGTTAAAATCTGAGACGATAGTTATAATCGTCTCAGGTTAAAATGAGTCAATTTGACCCTTTAGTAGTCAATTTTGATGGTTCAAATTAGGTATATTATAATATAAAGCAGTTTACCAAACCACAGTGTTTACAATAGACAATATAACAATTGACCCGGGGGGGGGGGCACTCAACTTTTTTTGGGTAGGGGTGTGCCGCCCAGGGTCTCAAAAAGGGGGGGGGGGGGGACTACAGAACTGAACTGAGTCGATTTTATGACGAAAAATAGGGTCTTAGGAACTGATTTTTTCAAAAAAGTAGGTCTTGAGAACTGGCCTAAATTTCAATTTTGATAAACAAGAACGCAAATTTTGGTGTTAGAACGCAAAATTTTTGAAGAATTGGGGCTTTGGAATGCAAAATTTGAATTTGAATTTTCAATAAAATTGGGGGTCTTAAGAACTGATGCAGGCTCAAAAGGGGGGTCATAAGAGCTAGCAGCAGAGGGTGAAAAGGGGGGTCTTCAGCGCGGCACATACCTATACCCTTTTCCAATGTCAGTGCCCCCCCCCCCCCCCCCCCGGGCAATTGACCATTTATTAGTCAATTTTGACGGTTCAAATTAGGTATATTATAATATAAAGCAGTTTACCAAACCACAGTGTTTACAATAGACAATATAACAATTGACCATTTATTAGTCAATTCGGATTTGGTTTGGTGTTTTGCAATGTGTTATTCCATTTGTAATCCATACACCCCCAATGCCGGAATACTGTATATGTGGTAAATTTCACATACAGATATTTTCGTGATTTTATAGTTTTTGGAAAATGTGCAAGACTTGTAATTTCACGGTTTCTACATTAATCATAATGTAACTCTATTGCAAAAGGTTTATATTTTCATGTCCACTCACGATATTCACGAAAATTAAACCTCACGAAAAATTACCACATATATACATCAGTTAACATGATCTTAATCTTCCACACAGGGAGCGTAGATCTCAGGCGGAGTCACCCATGCAGGCTAACCCCATTTGAGATTCACACTCCCTGGGATGATTAATACAATGTCTGCCATGGGGGTGTATAGATTTCAAATGGGATAGCCCAATGAAACTCTCCATATACTTACAACATACATTTTCATGCACAACTTAATCTACAATATCATTTTTTGTAACGCGCCTCAAGGGCCATTTTAATGGATTTGTGCGCATTATAAATCCACATTATTATTATTATTATTAACCAATACAAAACAATAACTGTATTAACCCTATCTGTAGCACCAATTCAAGGCACAGTATTTTGATTAGATTCGATTCCTGGTGGTTTTTTCCTGCTTGGAAGACTATTAATAGGCAACCTGTATAAAATGGATACATACTTACAATATCATGGAAATATGTCTACGAGTATAAGTTCTATATGAAATACTGTAAAAGTGTAAATGTTCGCGAGTGTAAATGTTCGCGCATTGCACATTTTGAACAATTTTGCTTGTTTTTATTTTTGCGATTTTGAGCTTCCATACATAGACCTACTACATACAAAATGAATATATTTGCGCGTTTTAATTTTCGCGCTTGCTGATTTGAGCGCGAAAAGCGCAAAAATAAATGTAGCGCGAACATTTCCACTTTTACAGTACCTAGAAATATACTCAACAATAAAACAGTACCTTTAAAAAAATATATTGCACATAAATCGCAGGCACCATCATTAAGAATGCATTAATGTAAAGCCATGATAGTAATAGATCTTTGCCACAAAGCACCCTCAAAAATCAGATTTTATTTTACAAGCCAAAGTTCATCAACATTGAGGTTTAAAAATATAACTTGTGTGTTGATGCCAAAAGTTTATTTAAAGGGAAAGGGCATTGAGAGATTGCCGAGAAAATGAAATTTTGAAAAAAGGAATTATTTCAATAGAATATGGTACGTAGGAACCCTGAAGTGTAATGATCTATGGGAAAACAGTTGAATAACGGGCGCTAGATTAAAATTTGGTTGAAGCAAGTAATGTGGTGAGTGATGCTGATAATTTTGATGTGATCTGCATCGAAATTACCAAATTGTGAAATTTTACATGATAGACAACGAATTAAGGTAAACGGTTTCAGATTGTAGTTAGTATACACTGAGCCAAAAAAGAAACTTATAAAAAAAAGAAACTTATACAATTTTAACAGATCACCAAATAATATTCTGTGCATGAAAATGTACCAAATTTGGATACAATATTACTGCAATACAATATTACTGTATCACTTCAAATGGCAGTCCATAACCAATTGTTTGCTTTAATGACACAAGAGAAATGTGCACTGCCCCTATGGTGATCTGTTAAAATTTTATAAGTTTCTTTTTTTGCTCAGTGTATATAAATTTTATAAGTTTCTTTTTTTGCTCAGTGTATATGCCCAAGTATTATGTAGATGCAAAAACACAGATTTCCAGTAAACTTGAGGTCGCATTCCCATACATATCTCTCAGTGCCCCTTTGACTGTATTGCTAAGCTAGCACAGATTCTTGCTGTTTCATTTGAAAATTGATTAATTTTTTTATAACCCATTGTTTCTAATGGATTTTTAGAAATTGAAACTATTGTTTAAAAAATAATAATTGTGATGCCATCATGCAAAATGAGTCTGAAGTAGAAAACATCACATATTTAGTCGTCTACTTGATTGCATTGCTCATGTGTAACGCAACATTTCGAAGCAAACCCCATCAAGAATGGACAATAGATGCACGTCACATGAGGATGACCTCGCGTAAAAGTATGCAAGGTCAGCCTCACCCCCTAAACGGTGCAACGGTGGAACGTATCATATCTGGTCAACCTTGCGCTCTAATTGGTTCCTGGAAAATGTGTCAGTTATCAAACAAAATATTTCCAATTTAGGAATGATTTTGCTTGATTACATCACAGATATGTAAATATGGACAAATTCAAACTGAAACTTGAACTTCAAAATC
The DNA here is from genome assembly GCA_035610835.1 of Ophiura sarsii. Taxonomy (NCBI): domain Eukaryota; kingdom Metazoa; phylum Echinodermata; class Ophiuroidea; order Amphilepidida; family Ophiuridae; genus Ophiura; species Ophiura sarsii. Next base: position 19,410,534 of record CM069445.1, read on the forward strand.
TATCGAATGGCTTGTCAACCCACTTTTAAAAGGCACTTATGTTCTCTTATTAGGTCCAAATAAAAATCAAGTTTGTTTCCAGTAGCATACCTGAAAAGTCAAATGCGAAATGCATTTTTTATTTTTTATTTTTTCAAATTCATAGTGGAGATGGTTTTATTTAATCAAATCTATGCACTTTTGTTACTCTTATGCTCGGTAAAATGTGATATTCGCCGTGGATTTGCACTTTCGTATTTGCCGTTTGTGGCCAATCGCCATCTCGAAACATGTTGGACACAATTTCGACAAAAGATGACAAGAATGAAGCGTCTCAGTGAAATGCGCGCGCACTACTGGAAACAAACTTGTTTTTTGTTTGGCCTTAGATGCAATGTAGTATAAATCACACATTGCCCTATCACTAGCCACATGACTGAGAAATTATTTTTATATTTTGAAAATAAGCATACATTATTATTCCTCTAATTATTACAGGGTGTCCCCACAAGTTTAGAATCTCTGGCAAAATCCCTTGCAGTATAAAACTGAAAACATATTTGGGCATCGTCATGGCAAAATGTCCAGTTGTCTCCCAGAGAAAAAGTTGAGATTTTTTTACCAGCTAAAGGAGCTTTTTGAAAGCTTCAAAATGACAGCTTTGTGGTCAAGCTTGGACCTAGCTTTCTGATTTTACGAAGAAAAATGATTGTGAAATTTGCTTTATTTTCTTTTCAAAAATGCATTCTACCGACAACTGCACCCTTTTGCCGTGACGGTACACATTTGGGCAAAATAAAATGGGGAAGAATTGTTTTGATACCAAACATGTCCCCTTTTCGGAGGCCCCTTAAATTATATGAAGGTTTGGACACATAGCTCACAAGTATAACATAAATTGTTCAATTATTTCCATTCAACCTGAAAAGTCCATCTTAACGCTTTCCACGCGGCAATTAGTGTAACCCCGTATACAAAACAGATTTTCTAATTGTCCTAACTCTCAACGTCTATCTCAAGGATTACTTGCCCAATACTAGGCATGTTTGTACTTATTTTTATGCAGTTCTCATGATGATTCCACATATGATATTGAAATTCAATAATGTCGACATTTTTGAAACATTTTTTGAAATGTTGGAATGTCGTCTGCAAACGCCTGCCGCGTGGAAAGTGTTAAACCCTGCATTGTATTACTGGCACAAGATCAGATAATATAATATTACTGTTTATCAAAAATAAAATACAGAAATTCTGCACACTTCTGTGTATAGCCTTATAACATACCTTTGCAAGTGTATAATGATGTCCATGATTTGAAGGGTCACATTAATGTTGGTTCTGTACAAGACGAGCAATCCTGTACAGGGTGTCCCAAAATACAACATGACTTTAGGTGATCGTCATTAGGCCAACAAAAAAAAATTGTTATATTGGCGTAACGGGCTGAACAAAAATAGGGTAGGTAGGTAGGGATTTTTTTTTTTTTTTTTTTTTTTTTTTTTTTTTAGCAGCTGTTTTTGAACAATGTTAACCGAGTTTAAACATTCCCTATTGTTTGTTAGAAGTACCGTCGTACTTCGTTCGAGAAAAAACATTTATTTTTTTTATTTTTTTATTTTTTAGGGTCGGTCGGTTGGTTTTTTTTTTTTTTTTCACTGAAAAAAAAGAAAAAAGTGTAGGGTCGGGCGTATTTTTAGGGTCGGGCGGGTTACGCCAATATAACCATTTTTTTTTTTTGGCCTTACTGTCAGAATGGAACATTTCAAACGTTAAAATAAAGTCAAATTTGTTTGTTATAATTCAAAGAAAAACGCATTTGATTCGGTTCACAGTAACTACTGTGAAACAAATGATTACGTAACAGTAGTCAAAGATCACTTATCCATTTGAAATGTTCCATTCTGACAATTATATAGCGTTATGATTATATTTATAACCTGGTTAGTTACAATCACTGAGCACTGTACATGTAAACTGCTCACAAAAAGTATCGAAACACTTAGAAATGATCCAATATATAACGGCTCGAAAGGGTATGCATTAATCGAAGCAAATAACCAAGTGCATAATATTGTTCTGCATATTTTGACACCTCGATCGATGAGATACGATGTTGCGGAGCGGAGTTATTGTCATTTCAATGGTCGTGGGTCCAGTTTCAAAAGTGACAATCATCCTATAGAAAGAGGTTTGCATTACTGTTTAGAATGATCAGATTCGTGCTTTTCAATAGGGATGAGTGTCACTTTTGAAACTGGACCCACGATCATTGAAATGACAATAACTCCGCTCCACAACATCGTATCTCAACGATCGAGGTATCAAAATACGCAGAACAAAATTATGCACTTGATTATTTGCTTCGATTAATGCATACCCTTTCGAGCCGTTATGTATTGGATCATTTCTAAGTGTTTCGATACTTTTTGTTAGCAGTATATATACTCGGTACTTGAACAATAAAGATGTTAAAGATAGCACCACAATGCATTGCATTTTTGCAAAACGCCGTAAATCTGGTCCCGATTCATCTCGGTTCCCATAGACATTATGCACAAAATCATGGCTTCATAGCGCCATCATCGTACGAGCTCTTATATTCTTGTTTACATCAATAAATAAATTAGTTCCCAGTGTTCCTTTTTCTTATTTCTAAATCCTAGGCCTAAGAGCTCGACTAGTAAACAACTTACTCACAGTTATTGGAAAACCAAAAAGACTGATGAACCATCAATTTCCCAATACGTGTCATGCATGACAGAAAGACACGATATCGATATCTCGGGGTACAAAGGTCACTGATATATCGATCGCATCATCAATTAGGGGAAATCCAAATGCATCGTGGCAAAAATCTTGAGTTGGCGCAATGCATTGTGGCTGCGACGTTAAAATCTTAATGAATCCTACAATAGATATATTCAGGAAGTAGAAACATATTACAACAGACAATATATTTGTTCTCTATCCGGTTTCGGGGGGAGGGGGTAGCACTTATGTATATAAGTAATCATCGATGTGAATGCACTCTCAAAAACAACCCTTAAGTACTGGAAAAATCCTATTCTACAGGCACGACCGATCAAAAAAAAATTAATTTAAAAAAAAATATCAAAAATTGCTGAAAATTCACCAAATTTTATTTATTTTTAAAAAAGAAGAAAGAGACCGATCGACCCCCACCTAAGAGGTCTGTTTGCCTGTAGAACCGGTTTTTTTCATCGCCTTCATGCGGATTCCCAAAGAAAAAAAACCAGACCCTTAACAAGGATTTAGCTCTACGAATCATACTCTTAGCAAATGATATAGGTCCTCAATACTGAGTTTAGACTGAAATGTTTGAAGTAATTGTGTGATTCAGTTTTGTTAGTAAATTTGTCTTATATAGGCTAACCATTTGGGGCTATTTTTACAATGAAACATCGGTCCAATCTACCATTATTGCAAATTCCGGTTGAAAAATACACTCTATTCTCTGAAGTAGTCGAAATACGATATAAGCACCCTTAATCTGCATTTTCGTTCACACAGATGATTACAACATTATACCTGACTGTCCCCCCCCCCTTCCCGGATTCTCTATACTGTAATACAAATATAAATTTAGATATCATCACATCTTAAGTATCTCTTTATCAGCTCCGGTAGAGGTAGATCTGGAATGTAATTCAGTTTATCAGGTCCCAGATAGCCACGTAATCCAAGTCGGCATATACTGGACAATGTTCTCGGGTTTTCTGCAGAGGATGAGAAAACAGAAAGATACACTCTACGCTATAGGTAATTAACCTAATATCATTTTCATAGGTAATAATAATATCAAATTATGACAAAAATTTAAAAATCTACCAAACAATCATCAGTGGCGTAGCCAGAGTTGGGGAAGGGCACCCCCACCCCATATTAGAGTGATGTCTGTCATAATTGGCACTGTCGGATAAGATTGGCAATATCGGTTATCGAATGCTCGTTTTTACGTGCCGGTTTGGGTGGGGGGGGGGGCACCACGTCACAACCCCCCCTCCCCTCTCAAATTTCTAACTCGGATGCAATTCTCGAAAGTTGACTTTCTGGTAAAGTCCTTGTCGGTTCACCTTCATTTTTTGCCCCCCCCCCCTATGAAAAACCTAGCTATGCCACTGACAACCATGGAGATATTGTGAGCAAAGAAAACCCTCTGCCATGGCAAGTTATATGTGTCTCATGTGTGTAATAACGATCAAAATATTAAAGGGGCATTGAGAGATTGTTGAGAAAAATTAAATTTGGAAAAAATGATTTGTTTCAATAGATAAGGCACGTTGGAACCCTGAAGTGTTATAATGTATGGGGAAATGGTTGAATGATAGTGCTAGATAGAAATTCGGTTGAAGCAACTTAGGCGGTGAGTGATGCTGATAATTTCGATGTAGATCACATCGTGAAATTTACACGATAGACGGCAAATTAAGGTAACTGGTTTCAGATGGTGGTTAGTATATGCCTAAGTATTACGTAGGTGCAAAAATCCTGATTTCAGGAAAATTGAGGGTGCACTCCTATAGATATCTCTCAATGCCCCTTTAAAATGAGACACAGCTTGCTAACCCTGCAAAATCCAACAAAATCCAACAGAAGCACCGCGCCGGTGGACCCCCATTCCCCAGCAATCATGCAAAGGTACATATAGGCTCCGAATATTTAATTTTGGGAGCGCGACCCCGTAGCTTGTTGCACAATCCCCAGGACTGGGGCCGCAGCGTCCCCCGTTCGATTCCCGGGGACGGCACAAACCATTTTTTCTGTCTTTATTTGTCCTGTGTTTCCCTGTTGGCAAATACACCTAGCAGCACATGACGTAATTAGGTAAAACAGGCATAGGTGTTGAAATCAAACCTGTAAATTGGTGGAGACAGACTTTTTGTTTGGCTCAGCCCATGGTAAGCCATACCAATTATATACACCTAACACATAAAGTCCCTGACCAGGTGCTTTGAGGTTGGCTGATTCAAAATATATAATCGGTACTAAAAATCAGAGATATACATTAAATGAGCAAATTTCTTCTCCGCAGTTTGATACCTCATTCAACAAAATCGAATGGATACTTTTAAAGTTATGGCGATTTCAATGACCACGCATAGCAACAGAAAAGTGGCACTAGGTATAGGAAATCATTGATTTGTGTGTGATTACGCACTGAAAACACTCACAGCTAATCAGCTAAGACTTGTATTCTTCACAGCCAGATACACCCTTTGTCCCGCACATTGCGGTTATCACTACAGACCCATTCATCTGCCTCGTTCAGATAGCACACAGTTATGACAGTAATCACACACAAATCAATGATTCCTATACCTAGTGCCACTTTTCTGTTGCTATGGGCGGTCATTGAAATCGCCATAACTTTAAAAGTATCCATTCGATTTTGTTGAATGAGGTATCAAACGGCGGAGAAGAAATTTGCTCATTTAATGTATATCTCAGATTTTTCGTATCGATTATATATTGTGAATTAGCCAACCTCAAAGCACCTGGTCAGGGACTTTATGTGTTAGGTGTATATAATTGGTATGGCTTACCATGGGCTGAGCCAAACAAAAAGTCTGTCGCCACCAATTTACAGGTTTGATTTCAACACCTATGCCTGTTTTACATAATTACGTCATTATATAATGTTAGACCATTTGGAACTGTATATAGTTGCTACTCCGAGTTTCACGCTTGTGCGATCATCAGACGTCATGTATAGGTTTTTCCATTGCTTGCTATGAAGGCAGTGGGTAGAGACATTTCTGGATACCTTGTATCTGACAACACAGCCGACGAACATAATTCAACAACTATCATTTTAATTTATTGAACAACAGAATCAATGACTGGAGAAGATGAGAGGCTGAAACTGTATTCTCACGGTCGCAATGATGTCACAGAATGGAATACTGGCACCTGATTGGTCAATTACGGGCAATTACGGCTGCTCCAATTTATTCCCTGGAGTGAAAGATCGCTTTGCGGTGATGGTTGAAGTAAACAAAATCACACTTTAATTGCAAACTTGTTATAAAAAGCTTCTTTGTTCAAAATATTACCAATAATAATGTTCTACAGCTGTGTCTCGAATAAAATTAAATGTATCGGGTCAAAAACAATTTATAAAAGACATATTGCCCAGCACCCCAGACACACTCCATGCTGAGTTGCACTCCAGTTATCGGGAGTGAGTACGCCAAATTCAACAACCGCGACCGTGAGAATTGCGTAATATATTTGTTGTTAGTTCTTCTTTTTCAAATTTCAAGGCTTTAATGTAAAGCAAAATACATCAGTTCCAAAGGTTTTAAAGTTTGCCTTAACACTTTCCACGTGGCAGGCATCTGCAAAGGACATTCCAAAATGTCACCAAATGTTTCAAAAATTACAAAATAGTTAAGTTTCAATACCATATTTGGAATCACAATGAGAAATGCATTTAAATAAGTACAAACATGCCTGGTATTGGTTCAGCATTTTTTTAGATAGACTTTGAGATTTGGGAAAGTTTTTTGAAAAATCTGTTTTGAAATAGTAAAACCAATAGCTGTGTGGAAAGTGTTAAGGGGGTTGGACACCCAAACCCCAACAACAAGGCTGCATGCCCTTGAAAACATGTTTACCTTCATAAAATCTAAAAAGCCTGGTCATGTCCAGACCCTGCTGGCCCTCTCCTTTGAAGACTTGAGATGGTTTCTTATCCTGCTTATTTCTTGCCTCTAAATCAGCACCATATTCTATAAGTAATCGTGACAGTTCAACACAGCCTTGTCTGGAGGCTATGTGTAGTGGTGTGTCTTTTGTGTGCCGTGATGAAACATTAACATTGGCCCCTGTCCGATAGAGAAAAAAATAAATTAAAATACAAAATAGTTAATTGCCCTAAAGAAAGGCCCATCTGAGAGGTCTTATCCCCCCCCCCCAAAAAAAACAACCACACAAAATCAAGCAAACAACGACAACAAAACAATAAGTGATTTTTGACTAATTTTACTTCAGTCTTCCTACATACTTATGGTCCCACGCACACCACCCAATAAGTTCCCTAATTGCTGGTTCATTTAAATCATTGTTGAAAAACAATCACTTTTTTCACTATGATGGGCCTATGAAATCTAGCTTAGGTTCAACTTTGAGCAGACTGTCCTAGATTCTAAGACAAGTGTAATAAGCTCTAAATCAGTGTTGTAGCATATCTCCCGGGGTCAAAGTACCCCCCCCCCCCCCCCCCCCCCCGACGGATTTGACCGGGAAGAACAGCTCAAACTACCGGCCTAAAATGGGGAAGTAAATTCTACAGACTGTATGGTGGGGACGAGGGCCCCAATTTGAGTCAGGTGGGTTTAGATTAGCACGGTTGGTTAGTTACGGAGCTCGATTTTTCATACCAGTTTGGTGACCCCACATCACAAGCCCCTCTCTCAAATTTCTGACTCGGCGGCGCCAATCCTCCTCCTGATAAAGTTAATATCCACCTGGAGAAATACCCTTTGCCCCACTGAAAAGTGACCCCAGATACACTACTGAATCAGTGGAACCAGTGAAGTCAATTAAATAGAAACAGTGAAGAAAAAATAAAGATTTTGGCCTAATATTGAGGAAACAACATACAAATGCCAAATTATAAACCATTTAGGTACATTCACAGCGCTTTAATTTGTACCTTTTCTAAGACATTAAAATTAGACTTACTACGTGGGTCAATCCTACTTTAAAAACACAAATGGGTATTGGTAGTGTAAACAATATTGTTTGGTGTGAGACTTATTGGGCGAGTCAAATAAAAGTGTACTCAAAGTAAAATAAATATTTAAAATATTTCTTACAACAATATGAAGGCAACTAATGCTTGAGTCAATAGGTGCATTGATTTACTGTTATCAGCAAAAAGAATCACAACATTTGATGGTACTGTTATCCAGTTATGACTATTTTACTCAATGACAAATGATATTTATGATTAAATGGCTTCATGCATGAGATACAATAGCTAATTAATAAGACAAAACAAACTTGCTCAGATATTATTTTCATACATTAAATGCAAAATAATGACAAAACAATGTCATTATTTTGTGAATTCAGCAGAGCAAACCAGGCTTTAGTGCTAATTAGATTAGAGTGTGAGCCATTATTCAAAAGTGAAATTCGAAAGAGCTTGTTAGAGAAATATCACAAAATCTTGTTCCTTTTTAAAAAAAATGTACACTTATATCTATATGGGCATCAAACATGTATTCCACAACCAATTTTAACTAACTAAAATTCGTTTTTGAAAGATAATGATAATTTGTTGCACAGATTTTTAGAAATAAAACCCCAAAGTTGAGTACACTTTCTTTTTTTACTCACCCTGTATAGGAGGCGTAGAAGGTATAGGGCTCCATTATCAATTTTGGCTTAGGCCTAAAAAAAAAGGTTTGATTGGCGTAACCTGACCGACCCTATTTTTACCGCCGACCCTAAACATTTCTTTTTTTTTCTTTTTTTTCTTCTCATTTTTTTTTTCTTCTCATTTTTTTTTCTCATTTTTTTTTCCATTTCATTTTTTTCATTTTTTTTTTTTTTTTTTCATTTTTTTTTTGTGAGAAAAAGAAAAAAACCACAGTAAATATGTGTATTGTGCCATTTGTTTATGTCTGTATGGTATATGTGTGCTGGTATATAAAATTTCATAGACGTTTTATAGATTCAATGTATTTTTTTAAAAATCCGACCTACCTACCCTATTTTTTTCTTCTATGTTACGCCAATCAAATCTTTTTTTTAGGCCTTACGGTTACACCACTATGATATACCCCTTCTATTAATTAAAACGAGAAAAATCCCTTGCTTTTCTTTTCAGATACAATCCTGATTCCAGTTTACCTGTTTGTAGAAGAAGTGAAGCAGCTTTCATTTGCCCTTGATCACAGGCACTAATCAACGGTGTGTGTTGCTGTAGATCTTTGCCTTCTATGTCTGCACCTGATGAGAGTAGAAGTCTCATACATTCTAGCTCACCTGTAGAAGAATAAATAGACAAACAAAGTATAAAGGCATATCCAAGGAGTTTAAAGGGTAATGCCCCCACCCCCACCCCCTCCATAAAAACAAAGATTAAAAAAAAAGAAAAAAAAAAGGGCTGCACAAAAATAAGGTCGAGGAGTAGACGACCTCCAAATTAACTAAAATCTACCAGGGCCCTAAGCTTGGACCCCATCCGTGCCCCTGGACATCTGCCAGGGCCCTTAGCCTGGACCCCATCCATGAGGTGCCATGCACTGCCCCTGGACATCTACCAGGGCCCTAAGCATAGACCCCCATCCGTGAGGTGCCATGCACTACCCCTGGACTTCTGCCAGGGCCCGGCCCTAAGCCTGGGCCCCATCCATGAGGTGCTTTTCTCTGCTCGCTATGCTCTACATTGGTCACAATGAAAGTCACACCCACAGGTAAATAAATCCTGGATATACACCTCTGAAATAACCATATTCCACAACTCTTTATATTTCTTTATGGATGCAGTGTAGTGTCACAGTCCTTACACCTTGTGCCATGAGTCGAGTCAAATTACATACATTATCTGACTATATTTTTTTATTTTGCGCCAGTCAAGTCACGTCAATCCAATAGGTCAAGTCATGTCAAGTCACTGGCTAGCTCATGTCATATCAAGTCAAGTCACTTATCCACTCACAGGTCTGAAAAAACACTAATTTCCCTGCAAGATCCCACAATTTCCCTTCAAAAAGTGTGGATTTCCCTCCAAATTGATATGTATTTCTTTATTTTCATAATTAAAATTTCACTTCAAATCAAAAATTTCCCGGCAAGGAGCTTCCCACACTGCCCATTTTCTCCAGACCTGTCCACTCACATCAATTCATGAAATCAAGTTCTGAAACAAAGTCTCAAGTCAATGCAATACATTGCTCTCACAGACTTGAGTCAAGTCAACGTCATAGAGATGGTCAATTACATCCGAGTCAAATCAAGTCATTGACATGAGTAGCCACAACCTTTTCAAACCTTTCAAGGTTTAAAATTACTTTTTTTTAAAGCAGTAAAGATGTAAAACATATGGGGGAAATGTACTACATATTGTTATTAATGCTTTCAAAAATTCTCTAAGAATTTTAAATTAAAACAAATTATTCTGAACACTTTCCATGCGGCAGGCGTCTGTAGAAGGCATACCAAAATTGCACAAAATGTTTCAAAAATGTCCAAATTGTTGAATTTCATTACCATATTAAGAATCATCATGTGAAAATGCATTGAAATAAGTACAAACATGCCTAGTATCAGTCAATAGTTAGGTCACCCAAGCCCTATATGAAAGCTATGAAGATTGTTAAACGGGGTCAGTCGTCGCAAACATGCGCAAACACAATAGTCAAACGACCTTGCTATTGTCAACACTCCCTACACAGAGGACTGCAGTGCAAATCTGTACGATTTTCGCCATGTAATGTCTATGGCGGAATTCATTCCGTGGTATGAAGCTATGAAGTTTCTGTGGTCTACGCTATCTCCAAGCAGATAGAGCAATACGTACATCAACGTTTTTGTAGACGAGGGTTCATTTCATGATTTGGTGAGGTTTAGAATGAGTTCGGATTCCTGTAATTTCGAAGACCACAGATTTTCAAAACGTGAATTTTCCAACATTTTACGACATAAATTTGGTCACAAAACGTGTTTAATACTATACATCTTACCGTTCTGCAGATGTTATTGACCCTTCTCTAAAATTCTACAGGATTTTTAACACGTTTCTCAGTTTTTGAGATGATATAGACCATTTTCCAAAGCTATTTCTAGCAAATATTGCAGTCACTGAGACTCCATTGTTTTCTTGCGTACAACAAAATCTGACACGCAGCGTGACCTCTCTGCTGGCTGGTATTGGTTCAGTAATCCTTGAGATAGACCTTGAAAGTTGGGATAGGTTTTTTACAAATCTGTTATGTATTTGGTAAAACCAATAGCTGTGTGGAGAATGTTAAGGATCAAACACAGGCCTGTGACTGAGTTTTCAGCGCTGCCTTACCTTCAAATGCTGCCGCATGAAGTGGTGGTACTCTCTCATTTGGAAGATTTGGATCGCCACCAGAATCCAGTAATAGTTGCACACAATCAGTATGCCCATGAGCGCTGGCATACAATAAGGCACTCTGCCTTGACACATCCAATATGTTCACCTGATATAGATTAAGAAAAGGAGAAGATGTTAACACTTTCCACGCGGCTATATTGGTCTTACCAAATACAAAGATTTTTCAGAAACCTTTCCCAACTTTCAAGGTCTATCTCAAGGATTACTGAACCAATACAAGGCATGTTTGTACTTATATCAATGCATTTCTCATGGTAATTCCAAATATGGTAATGGAATTCAATGATTCTGACATTTTTGAAACATTTTCTGAGATTTGTCGTCTACAGACACCTGCTGCGTGGAAAGTGTTAAAATGCGACTGACATTGGGACCATTTTAATTTGTCAACAGGAAGAGTTTTTATTGCAATTTTAAAATTAGCCATACTTTTTGGTGGTGAAGACTTAACACTTTCCACGCGGCTATTGGTTTTACCATATACAAAACAGATTTCTTAAAAACCTTTCCAAATTTTAAAAGTCTATCTCAAGGATTACTGAACCAATACCAGGCACTTTTGTACTTAATCAATTCATTTCTTACGGTGATTCCAAATATGGAAATGAAATTCAATATTTCTGACATTTTGGAAACATTTTGTGACATTTTGGAACTGTCATCTGCAGACGCCTGCCGCGTAAAAAGTGTAAACTGCAACTTCTATCTGGACCATTTTAATTTGTCAACAGGAAGAATTTCTTGTGATAGTGTTTTAAAATGAGTCCCACATTTTGGTGGTTAGGACTTAACTCTAGCCAATAATGACAAAACCAATAAGTCAAGTGAAATTATTTACACTGCTCTAAGTAACCTGAGTTCAGTCAAATCATCCAAAATGGTGACCTGCCAGTCAAGATCAAGTCATTGATTTGAGCAGTGGCGTCGCTATTTTGTGGATTATGATATTAGGTGGCCCCCTATTTGTTATAAACCGACAAGAGTTAGTTACCATCCGAGCAGCGTGAATAACGGGTGGGGTCCAGGGGCCCGTCTTAGGTCCCCTGATGGGGGTTACGAGGGCAGAACCCCCAAAAGCTCTTGAGTTTTAGCCTGTTCACGCCCCGCTTTCCCCTATCGTTTAAGCCATGTATGCTGGCCACAGCCTTTTCTAATAGATGGAGGAGGGTTTTAGCCTGGGTGATGCAGGAGGGTTCATTTAAGCTATCGCGCCGACTCTGAATATCACAAGCAATCTTATCAGGGGGCCGTTTGTACTCAACCGACAGATATCAATTTGGGAGGGGCCAGCCATGTCCCCCTCTACAGGGTGTCTCAGAATGATCTATACCCGGTTTCAAAAATATTTAAAAAATATAAAACAAATAGTATTTCAAATTTAAACACTTCTGATATGGCTATGGTGGAAATGATTCTTACTTATACAGTTAATTTAATTGACATATCTCTTTTTGTTCTGCTGTGGCAAGAACTATTGAAAATCGAGAAAAACCTCTTTCCATATTTTGGCTCACATAATTCATCTTTACAGCTATTCTCTCTAGCACAACCAGCATTTCGAACAATGAACCCCACACCGCATAAGTTATTTTCAAAACTTCCGCCAAAGAGAAAACCACTCAAGCTAAACAAATCCTGCCCTATTCAATCAAAGCTTTGTTTTCTATGCACATAACAATCGATTGTTATCAAAAAGCTAGTGTCAATAACAGGAGGGCCGGTACAATGCAAATAATGCAAATAACATTTCAGAAATAAATTAATAATTAAAGGGTAAGTGACTTTATAGATTTTCATAATGAATCATTTTGACAAAAACTTGAAACCTACTATCGTTACAAAAAAGTGTGTATTTTCCATCAGAAACGTTCAATTTTCAAAATCTAAAATTCCTAAGAAAGCTGTGCGTTTGTGCAAGATATATATGAAAACTATTTGGACAAAATCAATAAAGTTCATACCGAAAAGAATTGTTTTATCTCGGTATAGATCATTCTGAAACACCCTGTAGCTAATACGTCACTGGAATTGAGTATCATGCATCATAAGATAGGGATATACAATGTACCAGGGGGCAGCATTCAAGTATGAAACGGATATGGGAGAAAAACTGGAACTTCCGAGTGGTTTCAAAAAGGAATATAGGGTCAAACGGTAAGGGCAACAGGTCTGGAAATTGCACCCGCCCGCCTGCCCATAGTGGTTAACTTTTGCATTGGGCAGGTGAAGATGCAAAAGTACCCGCCCAACTGGCAGGTCAATTTTTCGAACTCACAGTGTAACTGTAAGTGAGTTACACTGGCTGGTTGAATTTCTGTCGGTGTCGGGTGTCGAATTACCTGCCCAACTGGCTGGTTGAACAAAATCTGAAGTTCGAGCCCGGCCTGGAGGCCCCCCCCCCCCCCCCCCGGGAATGCACACCTACCTTAGCCCCTGCCTTAATAAGATTTCTTGCGCAGTACACATGTAACCACCACCCCTCCCCCCGGAATGTACACCTACCTTAAAAGATGTCTTAGCCGCCTTTACATTATGTACCCTCACATATGCAGTGTTAACCCCACATATGCTTTCCCCCCTTCCGGGATTGTACACCTACCTTAGCCCCTGCCTTAATAAGATTTCTTGCGCAGTACACATGGAACCACCACCCCTCCCCCCTGGAATGTACACCTACCTTAGCCCCCGCCTTAATAAGATTTCTTGCGCAGTACACATGGAACCACCACACCTCCCCCGGAATGTACACCTACCTTAAAAGATGTCTTAGCCGCCTTTACATTATGTACCCTCACATATGCAGTGTAAACCCCACATATGCTTTCCCCCCCTTCCGGGATTGTACACCTACCTTAGCCCCTGCCTTAATAAGATTTCTTGCGCAGTACACATGGAACCACTACCCCTCCCCCCTGGAATGTACACCTACCTTAGCCCCTGCCTTAATAAGATTTCTTGCGCAGTACACATGGAACCACCACCCCTCCCCCCTGGAATGTACACCTACCTTAGCCCCTGCCTTAATAAGATTTCTTGCGCAGTACACATGGAACCACCACTCCTCCCCCCGGAATGTACACCTACCTTAAAATATGTCTTAGCCGCCTTTACATTATGTACCCTCACATATGCAGTGTAAACCCCACATATGCTTTCCCCCCCTTCCGGGATTGTACACCTACCTTAGCCCCTGCCTTAATAAGATTTCTTGCGCAGTACACATGGAACCACCACCCCTCTCCCGGAATGTACACCTACCTTAAAAGATGTCTTAGCCGCCTTTACATTATGTACCCTCACATATGCAGTGTAAACCCCACATATGCTTTCCCCCCCTTCCGGGATTGTACACCTACCTTAGCCCCTGCCTTAATAAGATTTCTTGCGCAGTACACATGGAACCACCACCCCTCCCCCCTGGAATGTACACCTACCTTAGCCCCTGCCTTAATAAGATTTCTTGCGCAGTACACATGGAACCACCACCCCTCCCCCCTGGAATGTACACCTACCTTTGCCCCTGCCTTAATAAGATTTCTTGCGCAGTACACATGGAACCACCACCCCTCCCCCCTGGAATGTACACCTACCTTAGCCCCTGCCTTAATAAGATTTCTTGCGCAGTACACATGGAACCACCACCCCTCCCCCCGGAATGTACACCTACCTTAAAAGATGTCTTAGCCGCCTTTACATTATGTACCCTCACATATGCAGTGTAAACCCCACATATGCTTTCCCCCCCTTCCGGGATTGTACACCTACCTTAGCCCCTGCCTTAATAAGATTTCTTGCGCAGTACACATGGAACCACCACCCCTCCCCCCTGGAATGTACACCTACCTTAGCCCCTGCCTTAATAAGATTTCTTGCGCAGTACACATGGAACCACCACCCCTCCCCCGGAATGTACACCTACCTTAAAAGATGTCTTAGCCGCCTTTACATTATGTACCCTCACATATGCAGTGTAAACCCCACATATGCTTTCCCCCCCTTCCGGGATTGTACACCTACCTTAGCCCCTACCTTAATAAGATTTCTTGCGCAGTACACATGGAACCACCACCCCTCCCCCCTGGAATATACACCTACCTTAGCCCCTGCCTTAATAAGATTTCTTGCGCAGTACACATGGAACCACCACCCCTCCCCCTGGAATGTACACCTACCTTAGCCCCTGCCTTAATAAGATTTCTTGCGCAGTACACATGGAACCACCACCCCTCCCCCCGGAATGTACACCTACTTTAAAAGCCCCTGCCTTAATAAGATTTCTTGCGCAGTACACATGGAACCACCACCCCCCCCCCCCCCCTGGAATGTACACCTACCTTAGCCCCTGCCTTAATAAGATTTCTTGCGCAGTACACATGGAACCACCACCCCTCCCCCGGAATGTACACCTACCTTAAAAGATGTCTTAGCCGCCTTTACATTATGTACCCTCACATATGCAGTGTAAACCCCACATATGCTTTCCCCCCCTTCCGGGATTGTACACCTACCTTAGCCCCTGCCTTAATAAGATTTCTTGCGCAGTACACATGGAACCACCACCCCTCCCCCCTGGAATGTACACCTACCTTAGCCCTGCCTTAATAAGATTTCTTGCGCAGTACACATGGAACCACCACCCCTCCCCCCTGGAATGTACACCTACCTTAGCCCCTGCCTTAATAAGATTTCTTGCGCAGTACACATGGAACCACCACCCCTCCCCCCGGAATGTACACCTACCTTAAAAGATGTCTTAGCCGCCTTTACATTATGTACCCTCACATATGCAGTGTAAACCCCACATATGCTTTCCCCCCCTTCCGGGATTGTACACCTACCTTAGCCCCTGCCTTAATAAGATTTCTTGCGCAGTACACATGGAACCACCACCCCTCCCCCCTGGAATGTACACCTACCTTAGCCCCTGCCTTAATAAGATTTCTTGCGCAGTACACATGGAACCACCACCCCTCCCCCGGAATGTACACCTACCTTAAAAGATGTCTTAGCCGCCTTTACATTATGTACCCTCACATATGCAGTGTAAACCCCACATATGCTTTCCCCCCCTTCCGGGATTGTACACCTACCTTAGCCCCTGCCTTAATAAGATTTCTTGCGCAGTACACATGGAACCACCACCCCTCCCCCTGGAATGTACACCTACCTTAGCCCCTGCCTTAATAAGATTTCTTGCGCAGTACACATGGAACCACCACCCCTCCCCCCTGGAATGTACACCTACCTTAGCCCCTGCCTTAATAAGATTTCTAGGCAGTACACATGGAACCACCACCCCTCCCCCCGGAATGTACACCTACCTTAAAAGATGTCTTAGCCGCCTTTACATTATGTACCCTCACATATGCAGTGTAAACCCCACATATGCTTTCCCCCCTTCCGGGATTGTACACCTACCTTAGCCCCTGCCTTAATAAGATTTCTTGCGCAGTACACATGGAACCACCACCCCTCCCCCCTGGAATGTACACCTACCTTAGCCCCTGCCTTAATAAGATTTCTTGCGCAGTACACATGGAACCACCACCCCTCCCCCCTGGAATGTACACCTACCTTTGCCCCTGCCTTAATAAGATTTCTTGCGCAGTACACATGGAACCACCACCCCTCCCCCCTGGAATGTACACCTACCTTAGCCCCTGCCTTAATAAGATTTCTTGCGCAGTACACATGGAACCACCACCCCTCCCCCCGGAATGTACACCTACCTTAAAAGATGTCTTAGCCGCCTTTACATTATGTACCCTCACATATGCAGTGTAAACCCCACATATGCTTTCCCCCCCTTCCGGGATTGTACACCTACCTTAGCCCCTGCCTTAATAAGATTTCTTGCGCAGTACACATGGAACCACCACCCCTCCCCCTGGAATGTACACCTACCTTAGCCCCTGCCTTAATAAGATTTCTTGCGCAGTACACATGGAACCACCACCCCTCCCCCGGAATGTACACCTACCTTAAAAGATGTCTTAGCCGCCTTTACATTATGTACCCTCACATATGCAGTGTAAACCCCACATATGCTTTCCCCCCCTTCCGGGATTGTACACCTACCTTAGCCCCTACCTTAATAAGATTTCTTGCGCAGTACACATGGAACCACCACCCCTCCCCCCTGGAATATACACCTACCTTAGCCCCTGCCTTAATAAGATTTCTTGCGCAGTACACATGGAACCACCACCCCTCCCCCTGGAATGTACACCTACCTTAGCCCCTGCCTTAATAAGATTTCTTGCGCAGTACACATGGAACCACCACCCCTCCCCCCGGAATGTACACCTACTTTAAAAGCCCCTGCCTTAATAAGATTTCTTGCGCAGTACACATGGAACCACCACCCCCCCCCCCCTGGAATGTACACCTACCTTAGCCCCTGCCTTAATAAGATTTCTTGCGCAGTACACATGGAACCACCACCCCTCCCCCGGAATGTACACCTACCTTAAAAGATGTCTTAGCCGCCTTTACATTATGTACCCTCACATATGCAGTGTAAACCCCACATATGCTTTCCCCCCCTTCCGGGATTGTACACCTACCTTAGCCCCTGCCTTAATAAGATTTCTTGCGCAGTACACATGGAACCACCACCCCTCCCCCCTGGAATGTACACCTACCTTAGCCCTGCCTTAATAAGATTTCTTGCGCAGTACACATGGAACCACCACCCCTCCCCCCTGGAATGTACACCTACCTTAGCCCCTGCCTTAATAAGATTTCTTGCGCAGTACACATGGAACCACCACCCCTCCCCCCGGAATGTACACCTACCTTAAAAGATGTCTTAGCCGCCTTTACATTATGTACCCTCACATATGCAGTGTAAACCCCACATATGCTTTCCCCCCCTTCCGGGATTGTACACCTACCTTAGCCCCTGCCTTAATAAGATTTCTTGCGCAGTACACATGGAACCACCACCCCTCCCCCCTGGAATGTACACCTACCTTAGCCCCTGCCTTAATAAGATTTCTTGCGCAGTACACATGGAACCACCACCCCTCCCCCGGAATGTACACCTACCTTAAAAGATGTCTTAGCCGCCTTTACATTATGTACCCTCACATATGCAGTGTAAACCCCACATATGCTTTCCCCCCCTTCCGGGATTGTACACCTACCTTAGCCCCTGCCTTAATAAGATTTCTTGCGCAGTACACATGGAACCACCACCCCTCCCCCTGGAATGTACACCTACCTTAGCCCCTGCCTTAATAAGATTTCTTGCGCAGTACACATGGAACCACCACCCCTCCCCCCTGGAATGTACACCTACCTTAGCCCCTGCCTTAATAAGATTTCTAGGCAGTACACATGGAACCACCACCCCTCCCCCCGGAATGTACACCTACCTTAAAAGATGTCTTAGCCGCCTTTACATTATGTACCCTCACATATGCAGTGTAAACCCCACATATGCTTTCCCCCCTTCCGGGATTGTACACCTACCTTAGCCCCTGCCTTAATAAGATTTCTTGCGCAGTACACATGGAACCACCACCCCTCCCCCCTGGAATGTACACCTACCTTAGCCCCTGCCTTAATAAGATTTCTTGCACAGTACACATGGAACCACCACCCCTCCCCCCGGAATGTACACCTACCTTAAAAGATGTCTTAGCCGCCTTTACATTATGTACCCTCACATATGCAGTGTAAACCCCACATATGCTTTCCCCCCTTCCGGGATTGTACACCTACCTTAGCCCCTGCCTTAATAAGATTTCTTGCGCAGTACACATGGAACCACCACCCCTCCCCCCTGGAATGTACACCTACCTTAGCCCCTGCCTTAATAAGATTTCTTGCGCAGTACACATGGAACCACCACCCCCCTGGAATGTACACCTACCTTAGCCCCTGCCTTAATAAGATTTCTTGCGCAGTACACATGAACCCCTCACCCGGGAATGTACACCTACCTTAGCCCCTGCCTTAATAAGATTTCTTGCGCAGTACACATGGAACCACCACCACCCCCCCCCCCCCCCCCGGAATGTACACCTACCTTAAAAGATGTCTTAGCCACCTTAACATTATGTCCCCTCACATATGCAGTGTACCCCCCCCCCCCCCCCCCCACCACATATGCAGTACCCCCTTCCGGGATTGTACACCTACCTTAGCCCCAGCCTTAAAGGTATATTATGTGATCTTTCCAGGGAACGCCCTCAACATCTAAAAAAATTGAAAGAAGATTTTCTTGCAGATTTACATTTCTGATCATAAATCGTACATACATTCCAAGTTACAGGGCGATACGATTCTTAATTACTTCAAAACCATGATTTTAGAGTGAAAATAAACTATCCGACAATTTATTATTTTCACTCTAAATTCACTCTAAAACCATGATTTTGAGGTAATTAGGAATCTTATTGCTCTGTAACTTGGAATGTATGTATGATTTATGATCAGAAATGTAAATCTGCAAGAAAATCTACTTTCTAAAAAAAATAATGAATAGAGGGCGCTCTCTGGAAAAGATCACATAATATGCCTTTAATAAGAATTCTTGCGCAGTACATGTGACCCGTCCAGCTAGCATCATGTAAAGCTGCTACACCATTACATGTTCTCACCCCTCATCCCCTCATCGCCCCCCCCCCCCCCCCCCCCCCCCCCCGCAATGTACACCTACCTTAGCCCCTGCCTTAATAAGATTTCTTGCGCAGTACACATGGAACCACCACCCCTCCCCCTGGAATGTACACCTACCTTAGCCCCTGCCTTAATAAGATTTCTTGCGCAGTACACATGACCCGTCCAGCTAGCATCATGTAAAGCTGTTACACCATTACATGTTCTCACATTCACATTTTGTCCTTCTCGTATCAGGGAATGCAGGACAAGAAGCTGCCCTCTACTGGCCGCGTAGTGCAAACGTGTTCGGTCATCTGTGTATTGCGTACTAGCTGAAAAGATACAAGGAAATTAGACACAATCATTTGTTATATATTCAAAATAATATTAAGTAGTTTGATCAGATCCAAATTGGCGAAGCCTCCTTATACAGGGTGTCCCTAAAAATAGGGTGCATGTGTTCCACGTCGTTGCCCTCATTGATTACTCAATATTTGGCTGTAATCTTTATAATAATATAATCGTAAGGATAATTCAGTTGGCTTCCAAATGCCGTCGGTTTGATTGTACATGTAATTGCACTTCCCAATCTGACGGTTTGCTCGATCAATCACGAGCACTAACAAATAAGACCTGTCATCCCATAAGGCAAAAAAAAAAAAAAGTTGACTTGCCCTTTCCGACCGACCCGAATTTTCGGAAATCTAGGGTCGCTATTTTTATTTTTTTCTTCAAAAAAATAAAAAATAATAATAATTTTATTTTTTAATTTTTTAAAGAAGCACACAACAATATAGAATGATGAAAACGTGTTTTTGAGTAGTATCTGCTTGTTTAACAAGGCGGTTCTCGAACGGCGCGTCTCGCCTGTTCATCAAAAGTGACTTGAAAGAAATGATGATGAAACATATGATACAATGTAGCACTGTCACAGAGGTATGCATTGTAGTTAATGCAAGGGATGTAATACCTTGAAAAATTTAATCAACAAAAAGAACACACCAACCCCCTTCCCTACACCAAATCACATCAAGATAGGCCTTACAGATCTTATTTGACCCCAGATGACCTTGAAAATTTAATCAGCAAAAAGAACACACCAACCCCCTTCCCTCCACCAAATCACATCAAGATAGGCGTTACGGATCTTATTTGACCCCAGATGACCTTGAATGACCTCCGATGACCTTGAACATTTAATCAGCAAAAAGAATACACCACCCCCCCCCTTCCCTCCACCAAATCCAATCAAGATAGGCCTTACTGATCTATTTGACCCCATATTTGACCCCCGATGACCCCGAAAAATTAATCAACAAAAAGAACACACCACCCCCCTTCGCTCCACCAAATCCCATCAAGATAGGCCTTACTGATCTATTTGACCCCATATTTGACCCCCGATGACCCCGAAAAATTAATCAACAAAAAGAACACACCATCCCTCTTCCGTCCACCAAATCCCATCAAGATAGGCCTTGCTGATCTATTTGACCCCATATTTGACCCCCGATGACCCCGAAAAATTAATCAACAAAAAGAACACACCACCCCCTTCCCTCCACCAAATCCCATCAAGATAGGCCTTACTGATCTATTTGACCCCATATTTGACCCCGATGACCCCGAAAAATTAATCAACAAAAAGAACACACCATCCCTCTTCCGTCCACCAAATCCCATCAAGATAGGCCTTACTGATCTATTTGACCCCATATTTGACCCCCGAAGACCCCAAAAATTAATCAACCAAAAGAACACACCATCCCTCTTCCGTCCACCAAATCCCATCAAGATAGGCCTTACTGATCTATTTGACCCCATATTTGACCCCCGATGACCCCGAAAAAATAATTAACAAAAAGAACACCCCATCCCTCTTCCGTCCACCAAATCCCATCAAGATAGGCCTTACTGATCTGTTTGACCCCATATTTGACCCTGATGACCCCGAAAAATTAATCAACAAAAAGAACACCCCATCCCTCTTCTGTCCACCAAATCCCATCAAGATAGGCCTTACTGATCTATTTGACCCCATATTTGACCCCCGATGACCCCGAAAAATGTATCAACAAAAAGAACACACCATCCCTCTTCCGTCCACCAAATCCCATCAAGATAGGCCTTACTGATCTATTTGACCCCATATTTGACCCCTGATGACCCCGAAAAATGTATCAACAAAAAGAACACACCACCCCCTTCCCTCCACCAAATCCCATCAAGATAGGCCTTACTGATCTATTTGACCCCATATTTGACCCCCAATGACCCCGAAAAATTAATCAACAAAAAGAACACACCATCCCTCTTCTGTCCACCAAATCTCATCAAGATAGGCCTTACTGATCTATTTGACCCCCGATGACCCCGAAAAATTAATCAACAAAAAGAACACCCCCCCTTCCCTCCACCAAATCCCATCAAGATAGGCCTTACTGATCTATTTGACCCCATATTTGACCCCTGATGACCCCGAAAAATTAAGAACAAAAAGAACACACCATCCCCCTTCCCTCCACCAAATCCAATCAAGATAGGCCTTATGGATCTTATTTGACCCCCGATGACCTTGAATGACCTCTGATGACCTTGAAAATTTATTCAGCAAAAAGAACACACCACTCCCCTTCCCTCCACCAAATCTCATCAATATAGGCCTTACTGATAAATTTGACCCCATATTTGACCCCGATGACCTCTGGTGACCTTGAAAATTTAATCAGCAAAAAGAACACACCACTCCCCTTCCCTCCACCAAATCCCATCAAGATAGGCCTTACTGATCTATTTGACCCCATATTTGACCCCCGATGACCTTGAATGACCTCCGATGACCTTGAAAATTTAATCAGCAAAAAGAACACATCACCCCCTTCCCTCCACCAAATCCCATCAAGATTGGCCTTACGGATCTTATTTGACCCCATATTTGACCCCGATGACCTCGAATGACCTCCAATGACCTTGAAAATCTAATCAGCAAAAGAACACCCCACCCCCTTCCCTGACATCAAGTCCCATCAAGATAGGCCTTACGGATCTCTAGATATCGCGTCACAACGCGTCTCAAAAGTTTTAAGCATATTTGACCCCGATGACCTTGTATGACCCCCGATGACCTTGAAAAATCAATCAGCAACAGAACGCACCACCCCCTTCCCTCCACCAAGTCCCATCACGATAGGCCTTACGGATCTCCAGATATCGCGTCACAAAGGTATTTCTTAGCACACGGCTGACGGCGGACGGCATACGGCATACGGCATACGGCATACGGCATACGGCGGACGCCGGACAGAAATAGTGATAACATAGTCTCTTTCTGATTACATCAGGCGAGACAAAAATCATAAAAAAATCAACAAAAAAAATCAAAAAAAAAGATCTTTAAAACGTGTGTTTGTGTAGCATCTCCCTGTAAAATTTTAAAAAATTTAAATTTTTTTAAAAAAATACGACTGTCCGACCCAGACTCTGGCCCTGAAAGGGCACGTCAACTTTTTGTTTTGGCCTAAGGAGAGTTTAGAGGACATTTCTATTTTCAGGTTTGTCCTGATTCAAAATGCTCAAGGAACAAGCTTGAAAATGGTGTGCAACATGTTATAAATGATAATGTTTTCCTTGTCAAAAATCAAAATTCCCTAGTTTTCTAATGAAAAATTTTACGGGGGCGCGTACACAAAAAAGGTATATTATAAAATTTTACAGGGGGCGCCCGCCCCCCAAAGCCCCCCCCCCCCCTGTATCCGCCACTGATTTGGGTATGCATGAAGGCAACGAGCCCACTGTGCATGTGGCCATATCGCCTATCAACACGGTTAGGGTTAAAGTCAGTTTTTGTTTGTTTGTTTCACTGAGACAAAGAGATATAATTGAAGATCAAGGCCTAGATGGTCAAGGCATAAGGCCTAAAAAAAAAAGAAGTTTGATTGGCGTAACATGACCAAAACAAATAGGGTAGGTCGGTCGGGATTTTTTAATTTTTTTTATTAATTTTTTTAATTTTAAATCACCTACTTTTGAACACTTAAAAGACAGCAGTACACACAAATGAAGAGACGGCAAAAATTCTTTTTTCTTTAAACATGTATCGTTGTGTTCAACAATATATCATTTCGATGGGGACTTAAAATAGCTACCGAAAATGAAATACTTTGTTCAATTTTTATAAATATATTACTATTATTATTTTTTTTCCCCCTCAAAATAATAAAAAATATCCAGGGTCGGCGATGTATTTAGGGTCGGTCGGGTTACGCCAATCAAACTTCTTTTTTTTAGGCCTAAGCCTGGTGCAGTGGTCAAGGTCTTTTAAGATGGATGGGATTTGAAGCGCTGCATGCATAGTCAAAAACTGTTAATTCCGCTGGTGGAGAGGGTCAATCGCATGTTGACCCTTTTCGATATTTTCTTGGACATGGATGCATACAGCCGTCACATATGCTGTGACTGCATGCCTCCATGGGATAACTACTTAATTTCCTTATTGTATTGACTTAATCACAATTTTGTTAAGGGAAATACAGTTCCATAACCCAAGAATTTAGTATTCAATCAACAATAGGTTTACATAAAATGTGCATACACATTTGTATAAAGACTGCTCTGTACAATTTTATTTATTTTTTATTATTTTTTTGGGGGGGGGGCTTTTTCTAATGTGGAAAATCATTTTATAAATGTGTGAGGTGCTATAATTCCCCCCCCCCGCCCCCCGTGGATTTTGGGATTGAGAGGTAAGAAAATAAGGGGGAGGCTGATTTGTCCCAGGGGGGGGGGGGGGGGGGGGTACTTAGTGGATATGAGGTTAGGGGGATGTGCCGCCAAAAGGGTCCAATTTTTCACACACTGGTAAATGAATGATCCCTTTCTTGGTATGGGCCTGAAATTGTTAATATTGCTGTTTTTCACAGAACAATAATGGGTCTCCGGTAGCCCCCCCCCCCCCCCCCCCCCCCCCACCCTCCCCGAAAAATGGTAAATGTTTGAGTCAATTTGCGTTTTGTTGTCGGCAAAAAGGGGGCTTCAGGGCGGCACATACCTATACCCTTTTCCAATGTTTTACACAAAACGCACTCGAACAATGGTCCATGTAAGTAGTCATAAGAACCATATTTTTACCATTTTGGTGTAAAAAATATTCAAATTTCCGGAAATTACCAGGGAACATAACTTTGGACCCGAATGCTACAGATGTAGAACAAAGTTAAAAAGATGTATTTTGTAACTCTCTTTCGTGTTCTGCAAACAACTCAATTTCAACAAAAAGGTGAGTTAGCTCCTTTTCGAACTAAGCTCTTCAAATATTGAATGTTAAAATCCAAATAAAAACACTTGCTATGATGTATTTAGTTCGCTACCTTGGGTTTCTCATTTCAAGAATATTTTCACATTTTATTTGGTGAATATGAACTGTCCTATTCAACAAGTCCCCCTTACACTTCACTCATAGTGAAAATATTCTTCCAATTATAAACACTTCCATTCAATACTTTATACTGAACAATAATATTAAACAAATTGAAATAAAATATACATGTATATATATATATAATTATGTCCAGTTTATACACAGCTAAGACAAATATACAGTTTGTCCACAGTTAAGAAAAAATACCAATTATTATAAAGTAACACTGTACCTTGTTGAATGTTATATCTCACAGACATGCTTCACTTGTTGGTTGTGGCTGAGTGTGATTAACATTCAATGGATATAGGGCCTACTAAATATTATCTTTGCATAATGCCCAGGCCAACATATTATAAATAATAATCCATGCAGTATTTTGCTTATCATAAAATGATTTCCATGGTAAAGCTTGCATGACCCCCTGGCCTTGAAACTTCTTTTGTCATGCATGGTTTGGCCAAAATTAAAAAGAAAATTGTTTGCTTATCTTATTCAATGGACTGAAATATGATACAGCTTAACACTTTTAAAGGCATATTATGTGATCTTTTCCACAGAGCGCCCTCTATTCATTACTTTTTTTAGAAAGTAGATTTTCTTGCAGATTTACATTTCTGTTACAGAGCGATACGATTCCTAATTACCTCAAAATCATGGTTTAATTTAGAGTGAATTTAGAGTGAAAAATATAAACTGTCGGGATTCCGACAGTTTATTTTCACTCTAAAACCATGATTTTGAAGTAATTAAGAATCGTATCGCTCTGTAACTTGGAATGTATGTACAATTGATGATCAGAAATGTAAATCTGCAAGAAAATCTTCTTTCCATTTTTTTTTTGATGTTGAGGGCGTTCCCTGGAAAGATGACATAATATACCTTTAATGTTGGAAGATTTCCTTTAGAAATATTCTTAGTCAGGTTCTATTATAGTTTGATCAGTTCCAAATTAGCTAAGCCTCCTTACAGCAGCGAATGAATACAAAAGGACATGCGCGAGCATGCGTAAAGGCATCAAGTGTACGGCAAAACCTGACATTTTTGCGGTGGTTTTATTTGCGTGCAAAATATTTTTCCGCAAAAATTACAACACACGAAAATATTGTGTTCAACATTCGTGCAATGCATCCAGAAGGTCGCCCGCAAAAAAAAACAATTCGCGAAATGTCTATGATATCAAAATGCGCGAAAATATCTTAAAGCAAAAATATTGGCTTTTACAGTATTTGCATCATCATGTGTCAAAACCGTGTGCATCTGGCAATTTATCAAATATTTCTCGCCAATTTACAACTGATTAAACTATAATCATGCTTATGGCTATGAAAATAGTGCTCGTTTATCTCCGGGGGGGGGGGGGGGGGGGGGGGGGGGGGGCACTCATATATAAAAGTTGTAATAATCCGTGTGAATGCACTTTCAAAAACTACCCTTAACAATGTTATTCCATAGAAAAGCATCGTCTAGCAAAGGGTTGTGGTATACATACAGGGTGAGTCAAAAAACAGTTTACCCTAATTGAAAACAAATTGAAGAAAAAAAAATTCTGACCACAAAATCAAGGCAAACAAAACTTTAAATGATTGCGCCATTTCTTTGCTACCATCTGGAGAAAAAAATCATGCTATTTGATGATACCGTTAAGTAAATATGACTATTTCTGTACAGGAGCTGTTTTTTCACCAAAAACACGGTTTTTAATTTCAAGCTTAAAGAGCTTAATAATGTTTACTAGGATTATGATGTAAAGCATTACATGTCTTGTTTATTAAAAGAATTAAGTAGACAATAGACTTGTTCAAAATTGTCTCATAGATTAAAACAATAGACAGCTTTAAGGCCTATTTATGACACAATTACCACACTTTAATCATTTCATAACAAAGGAATTGATCCTTTCACTGTCGGTATTGTAATTTTTTATTGGTCGTATCTTATGAAATATAATGGTCAAGATCTGGAAGCGTGTTCGGACGTTAAATTGGTCACTTTTATTCAAAACAGCGTAAAATAAGTTTCCCTCAACCAATCTAAACCAGATAAAATTCATATTAAAGCTAATTGATTTGTCTTTATACCGTAGTAAATTGTTTTTAAAACAAACGAACACTTTTTTCTAAAAAAAAATCGCTGAAGTTGAGTAAACTTTTTTTGACTCACCCTGTACATATATACGCTCCAACATTGGTTTAGGGGAGGGGGTCTTGACATTAAACTAGTTTTGACTATTATACTTTCAACTGATAGCTTTTTACTCATTTTAAAAGAGATTTTATGTGTAAAGTGTTCCAACAGGTTTTGAACAAGATTGTAGAAGGGTTTTGAAATAGACTGTCTATAGTCAATTTTAGAAATACAAATTTTGGAGTACCTTTAGTATACCCTACCACTGCATGTCTTCAATGGGGGCTTTTAAAGAATGACCCATACACTTACACAGTGAGGATTACAAATGGTAGGGTATTCTAAAGCTGACTTCAAAAGGAGTTTTTACAAATTTGAATAGTGACCGATGTTAAAAATTCTGGAAAGAAAAACTGTTCAAGCTTACTGACAATCTTTTATTCAAACAAAATCTTCTAGATCAAAGTTTTAAGGATAGACAAACGAAACAATCAATTAGGCATTAATTAACTGACCTTTAATTAATTAGAAGCCAGCTGATATATATTACATGCCTGTGCTCATGCAAGGTGAAACCTGTTGCTCATGATAACTTAGTCTTATGTCACTGGTCTAATTAGTGTACTACTCCAAGCAGAATAAAAATTCCATTAAAATGGAATGGGGTCGGTCTAAGAGAAAGAGGCATATTTTGTCAACCATTTTCTGGAATGGGAAGTACGTATAATATGGTTTTTTACTCGTCACTATTTTCGATTAAGAACAGAAAGAGGTTGACATAGACATTTAAATCATCTGTATCGTACCGAAATGCCAGGGGGGGGGGGGGGGGGTAGTGTTAGTGTATTTTCCATAATATTTTATAAAAACACTGTCTCAAAATAGTACAGGGAACCTATACCGTTGATTTGTGTGGGTGGGTGGGGAGGGCAGTTAAGATAATAATGTAAATACCATATAAGAACATTTACCAACCGAATCTAGGTATGACATGTTGTACTAGTCGAAAACGTTGGCCCGGGAATTCCTATACTATTTAAAATGCCACTCCGCGGTCATTGTTATTATCAAAATATCATTTAATCAACTCAGGATTTATGTTTATTTAATATCTGAAACCAGTAGGCTACTGCATTGATGTCTTTTTGGCAGAAATTTATAGTCCTCAGATGAAATCTTTAACAAAACAATAATATTATTAAGTTATTCACAGTCCATATATAATACAAAAATCCATGTAATATTACTTTCGCTATTTTTTTAACCAAAAAGTGATTTTATAACGTACGAAATCCACATTTTTTGGGACAAATCTTGGATTTTTGTTGTTGAAATTAACAAAATTCAACCTAGAAAAGGTGATAACTCAAGGAGCTGTCGAAGGAACTCGTAAACGTGGCAGACCAAAACTCTGCTGGACTGATGGCATTAAGGCCAATTTTGTTGTTGTTATGTTGTCCTCCTCAACTTTCAGAGAGGAGGGGCGGGCAGAGGATTTTTTTTTTTTTTTTTTTTTTTTTTTTTTACCAGCGGAAGCACAAAGTTCAGCCAACAAGAAGTTGAAATCACTGTAAAAGTCGCACATATATGTTATAAACACTTTATTTAATATTTAAAACTGTTAAAAAAAAAAATCTGAAAAAAGGGGGAAAAAATCTGAAAAGAAAAAAAATCTGGAAAAAAAATCGGAGCGGCCCTAAATCTGACGAACGGGCGGTCGAGGACAACATAACAAAAAAAAAATTTGGCCTAAGGAAGCAACAGGTTTATCTCTTATTTCTGCACGTCACATGTCACAAAATAGACAAATGAATCAGCCATGATTCATAGAACGATGACAACGATTGCCAAATCATTGTTTTCCCCTAGATTATGGCCATTTTAGTTTTTATTGACAATGACAAATAATGCAAATAACCGGTTTCTAATATGTAGCACTGATTCAGCTATAGAGGGCGCCACACTTGATTTGAAATTGAAGCTCAAGAAGCATTATTTGGAGAGAAAAAAAAAGTTGATTTACAAGTTTACTTCTTTTGCATTATAACAACATATCAGTGGCGTAGCTCAGGGGGGGAAATGCTCCACTGACGAAAAAACTCAATTTGGGTCGCCGCCCCCCACCCCCTAAAAAAAAAAAAAAGGGGTGAGAGAAAAAGTATATAGGAAAAAAATGAGAAAAAAGACTGAGGTTATTAGCCAAATAGAAGGCAAAATTGTACATATAGTACATTTACTGTGCAATTTTTTTTTTACTGTGCGAATTTTTTTGGACTGTGCACATTTTTTAAACCTTAACCCCCCCCCCCCCCCCCCACTTACGTGAAATTCAAGAGGTAAGTGACTTGAAAAAAAATTGGGGCAACCTTTTACGAAAATTTTAGAAATCTTGCCCCCCCCTGAAAAAAATCCTAGCTACACGCCACTGCAACATATCATGTAATATCATATCATATAATATTATTATATTTGATATATCCTCTGAGGCAGTAGCGTAGCGAGTGGGGTGGGGGCAGACAAAATTGGCAAAATGGGGACGAAAAAGGCGGAAAATCATGTTAAATCAGCCGTTTTTTGACCTGGTTTCTTTGAAATAGGGACCGTTATGGGGATCTATGGGGATCTTGCCCCCCCCCCCCTGAAAAAAATCCTAGCTACGCGCCTGCTCTGAGGTTTCTTATTACAAAGAATATGCAAACACAAATCACATGTTCAGCCATTTGATTTTGGTGCATTTGGTGCTATTTCTACAGTAGTAAAAACATTGTGTCTTTCTGAGTTGCGTTGCTATAAAATTATACAACGTGATCGTAAAATAAGATGTAATATCTAAAATCACTTCAGATACATTGTAAAATAATGACTCATTAACAACCCAGCTGCATTGGTGTTTCATATAAAAACCATACACAGATGCAGGGCTGTCAACTTTTGGGATTTGCAGGGAGGGAGAGATACTGACTAAAAAAACACACCATAAAACATGCACTATTTTTTTCCGCCAGAAGCTAAAATCTTGATAATTGGGGGTGGGGTAGCGATGATGTTTTCCTCAAATACGCCCGGAAAATTGCATAGTCAAAATCGCAAATGTACTGACGGAAGCTAGTATAAGTTGTTAATAAGCATTTTAATTGAGGTAATTTTGTTGAAGCGGGAGATTTTATATATGCTAGGCAGGAGAAAGAGTGTCTATGCGGAGAGTTGACACAGCCCTGCAGATGGGAGGATGTACACTTACACGATAAAGTGAGCTCACTCAAGTAGAACGCTGTTATGAATTATTCAGTAACCCATGTAGCTATCCAATCATATTGCTGCAATGAAACCTATCATTGAGCAATCACGCTTTGACCTTATCGGCCTCTTCACTGTCACTTAGAGCATGTTTCTACTGGGCAACTTAAGGGGGCTGTGCACCTTCAGGTACAGCCTCCGTAAAACTGCCGTAACTTCTTCATTATTCATTTAATCTATGTAAAAGTATACATTTTTTGGCAGAAAAGGGTTCAATGAATCCTACCATGATCATGAAATTGACCATTTTGGAGAAAATTATAAAAAACATGTTTTTTGACCCATTTTAGGTTCCGCAAAGACAACTCAAAATATATTTTGTCAAATTTTGTCAAACTAGTTTAGTTTTTTTTGAAAATCTTTATTATTTTTTGAATTATCGACCAAAAAGTGCCAACAAAATGTGATTTTTTACCAAAAATTGTGATTTTCACGATTTTGGAGGTAAAAAATCACGTTTTTGAACCCTTTCCTGCAAAAAAAATTATACTTTTATCTAGATTAAATGAATAATGAAGAAGTTACGGCGGTTTTATGGAGGCTATACCGAAGGTGCACATCCCCCTTAATGGTAATTACCATTAAGTTGTCCAGTAGAAACAGCCAAAAAACGCTAATTACCGTCAAGTTTTGTAACGGCAAAAACCCTCACAAACCAGGTTTTTGGTTTGTTAACGGTAATTAAAGGTTTTTGGTTGTTAACGGTAGGGGAGAGCGGGGCGAGTCC
This sequence comes from Ophiura sarsii, assembly GCA_035610835.1. NCBI lineage: Eukaryota > Metazoa > Echinodermata > Ophiuroidea > Amphilepidida > Ophiuridae > Ophiura > Ophiura sarsii. The sequence goes on from CM069445.1 coordinate 19,441,809, forward strand.
GCCCACCACGTGTTTCTCATCACGTGACTGTTGAAAAAATATAAGACTGGTGTAATTTGGTTGCACCGGTCCTAGCAAAGTAACTATTAAAACTTCAGACCCGGATACAGCTCCCCTAAGGATTTATATTGAATAATTGTTTTTGAATAATTAAAGTAAAATTATCTGCATTAAAACGTTGCATTAATCTAAAGACATCACAGCGATGGTACTAACTTTTATAGTCATTCAAAAGGTATAAGGGCTTTGCCTAACATATTATGCAGTTAAAAACTTCCCATTCCGTGTTTAGTACCATGAGATTGAAAAACAAATTAGCTCTGGGGTGAGTTCGCCCCCATACCGCCGGGGCGAGTCCGCCCATGTCCTATTACACGCTAAGAAGGGGGCGGACTCGCCCCAACATAATAAATGGACACATGATGTGTCCATTTCATATGTTGGGGCCACATGGCCTAATTTGTCATTGTGTCTAGTTGACTTTTGATCAATCTTTACATGGAATAACTGATAGTTTCTGCAATATTTAACTTGCCTATGAAGCCGGACGAGCTTGCACATCATGAGGGCGAACTCGCCCCGGCGTGAGTAGTATGGGGTAAGTCCGCCCTGTTGGTTATTTTCCTTACTCCTGCACTAACTAAAAGTTATAGAGTGCTGAAAACATGGGGGTATGTAGCTAAGAAACGTAGCTTTCAATTGGAAGTAGGATAATTTTCTAACTTGTAAAATGAGTCCAATAGGCAAGACTGAAAATTAGAGGGCGGACTCGCCCCGCTCTCCCCTAATTAAAGCTAAACTTGCAAAGTAGAAACAGACCCTCATTAAATCTTAACGCTAAATTGTGACCCGGAAGTATACACGTACACGCTGGATTGATGCGTTGTGACTCTGCGTTTACGACGAATTTCATGTTCGTTTATCATGTTTCTGTTGATAACATGCAATATTAAAAGACAAGGAATCACGAGGGCAGTTTGTTCAAGTGGAGCAGCATTTTTGGTATAACAAAAGGTTAAATGTTGTGGCCCATCGATTAGGCCAACAACAAAAAATGTTGTGTTGCCCTCAAGTGCCAAAAATTTTAATTCGGGTCGGTCGGTCGGAAATCCTTCTTCTTTCTTTTTTTCAAAAAAAAAAATCATTTTTTCTTTCTTCAATTTTTCTTTTTTTTTGGCTGAAAAATATATAGTTTATGTCAAGACAAAATTGGTATATGCCCATATGTCAATTTAACTAATGTTTCTAGTGTGACAATAGTCTAAAAAACATTTATTTAGGCTTATTTATACATTTCAAGCAAGAAATAGTAACATTTAGACACTTTTAATCAAATTTAAATCTAAAAAAATAAAAAATAAAAAATAAAAAAAATAAAAATTAAAAAATGCGACCCTAGTTTACGATTTTAGGGTCGGTCGCTGAGGGCAACACAACAACAACAACAAAAATTGGCCTTAGGAAGCTTGTAAACTTAGCGGTAACCTTTCAAGAGTAGAAACAGGGGGTATTAAAAAAAGATAACGGTAATTTTAATTTACAGTGCCTCAATAGAAACACGCTCTTACACTTATGTAATCATAATCTTTGTTCGCAAATTGCTAATCATCACTAGTTTCACGGTAACTTAATTTCGTGAACTTAAAATGTCTACCACTGGTGTCATCTCTCCACACACATCAATTCGCAGCAATATAATTTGGCGAAATTAAATTGTTCGCGAAATTAACTTGTTTTACAGTAGTATGGTCTCAGATTAATTTAATGCAATGACAAATAAAACAGATATCGCGGTATGAATTTGTGTATCCATAGACACCCTGTGTACTGCGTCTGCGTGCGTTTTGAGGGATTGCATGAATGAACATGCCGTGTCCGCTTGGTGCTTATAATACACTAACAAACATAATAAAACAATATAGTGCAAATATACTCAGCCTCCAATTTTAGTGAATCTTTTTACAGTAAATAATAATAATGTAATAATATATTTAAAATTAAAATCTGACGTATATTAAGATAAAAACTCATGTAAAATAAAAAATAAAAGTAAACCCTTGGTACAAATACCAGGTGGATCATGAATCATATGATGGTTACTATGGCAACTAAATATATCAAATAATAAAATGGAAATGCATTATAGTGCCTATAGGCTATACTTATCTGAATATCTGCTAGTGTACCGAATCAGTTTAAAAATATACGCTATTCACTCACTATGTAGCACATTCAGCCGTGTATGATATAGGCTCTGGCATCGGCGCAAGATTCTTGAAAAATCATGGGGGGATGGAAGAGAAAAAGAAGACAAAGCGGTTCTCGAACGGCGAGTCTCGCCTGATTGCGCGATAGTGTCTGATAACAGGGTAGTAACTAGTAGATCAGTATTTTTTATCAGCAGTACATACTGTGCATATAGTCTATAAAGGAATTGGGTGGATAGTCCCATTCATAAGACCTCAAAACCAGCTTCAGTAAAATGATCATACAGTATAAGACAACCATTGTATAACTAACTGTGCATTGGCACTTGGCAGAGCATGGAAGTAAGTACATTAGTCTAATCCACTGTTAACGTTACATGGCCTACATTGTCCTGATAGTTCTCTGGGATGAAAATCAGGCCTTTATTATATAGAATATACATGTAGTGTATACCATTTAGACATGCAGTAATCATGCATTTATCAGCTCCAAATATAATATGTGACCTGTCACATCAAAACATACCTCTTGGGGTGTTTTATGCAATGTCTGATTTTTAACATCAACAAAACATGCAAATATCAAGCTTTAAATTGATACCTCATAATAGTAAGATTAAACGAGAACTTACCTTAAGTTCAATGTTTGATCGATATTTTATGAAGAAATGGGAGTGGAGGAGTAAAATGAGCATAGAAATGCTGATGGAAAACCAACCTTCAAAGTAATGAGGCTAGAGTGATAAATTAAGTGCATGGATACGCCACATCACATCTCTTTAGAATAGTAATATTAACTGATACTACAATGCTTGAAGATCAAGATTAAAAAAAATCACTATAGCCTGATCACCATACTGGTTATACTATAGTACCCATAACCTTCATATTGTCCACTTGTACCGTAAAACGGGGTGAATAGGGACATGGGGGTGAATAGGGACAAAAATGGGAACAGTTTTTTTATGTCACCCGGCCAGTTTGTGTACCGTAAAATGGTGTGAATAGGAACATGAAGGCCCCATGTCCCTATTCACCCCGTTTTACGGTACACAAACTGGCCGGGTGACATTTAAAAAACTGTTCCCATTTTTGTCGCTATTCACCCCGTTTTACGGTACCCTCTTATTATTGACCTTATTATCTTCAATATTATTGGCTGTCGATCGCGTCGACGCCTCAGTACATGCATTCATCGTAACTGCAGAATACGGCAGTGCCAAATACGGTAATATACAGCGACTTAAGTATCGCAATTTTTTCACCAAAGCGGATATCATTGTCCACAATTGGACCCCCAAAAGATGGGTTAATACAATTTTACGTCAAAAACAGTGTTTTTTACGCAATACTTTTAAATTCTGACCGTCATTTATTAATAATAATCCGGAGCTCACAGCTTCCGATGCGGTCAATTTACACAGGAACATCTGATCGTAGACGACTTTTTAGGATCAACTTTCCCACTTTTGCCTGACATTTCGGCCTCATCTTTCTTATTATTGACCTTATTAGCTTCAATATTATTGGCTGTCGATTGCGTCGACGCCTCAGTACTTTTATGCATTCATCGTAACTGCAGAATTCGGCAATATACAAATACTACATGGTTAGAGGGGAAATAGTGCAATCTATTTTCCCGAGGTACCGGCTACAGGCCTACCACCCCGAACCCGGAGGGTGAGGGGTGGTAGGCCTGTAGCCAGTACCGAGGGGAAATAGTGTGCCCTATTGCCCCGATCATACCATGTAGTATTTGCTTTATTACACCTCACTGTGACTCTGGGGATGAGATTGTAGGGAAGTAGCCAAAACTACCACACAGGAAATAGCTAAATTTCTTCAATAGCTCAATTTATTATCACTGTGGCCAGCTCAATTGACCAATGAAATTGCAGTATTTATGCCTATTATCTCATGAATATTTATGAGGTGTAATAATATTAGTTATCCCCTGCATGTTCACACAATACGGAAAAATACCTATGGTTTGGCATGTCATATCACATGAGGCCGCAGGCCGAATGTGATATGGCACATTGTGTGAACATGCAGGGGATAACGAATTTATCGTTTAGTCCAAAGGCCCACAAAAAAAAGTATTTTTAAAACACTCGCGGAAAACGAAACTCGATCTCTTCAACAAACAAGGCGCTGAATTCTCTTCCCTTCCTACCTCCGTAAAATCCCCCGAAGTAAACCACCCTTTAACAGGCTCTGCGCCGCACCTCTGTTCATAGAATCATCGCGAAAAATATGTCTGGTTATGTTATATGCAGATCATTTATTTTTCGGCGTGGATTATACCTTTTCGCGGTCTATTTCGGCCTCAGAATGTAACAGAAATCGAGACACTTGCGTTTAAATCATCCGCCATTTTATTTGTTTATTTTGACGTCTCATATTTTAAGCAACTCTTCCACAGACACAAAGCAATCGCTTTACACGGTTTACTTGGAACGCGGTCCTGGGAACGCGGTTAATCGACGATATGGAATATATCGTGTAGTTTGACTTTCTTGTTTACACGATATGGATCAGATTTCATACGTGTTAACCAATGAGATTGAAGTATTTACACTTACTAAACGATAATGCCAAATACGGTAATATACAGCGACTTAAGTATCGCAAATTTTTCACCAAAGCGGATATCATTGTCCACAATTGGACCCCCAAAAGATGGGTTAATACAATTTTACTTAAATTCTGACCGTTATTTATTAATAATAATCCGGAGCTCACAGCTTCTGATGTGGTCAATTTACACAGGAACGTCTCAGACACTCAGCGTTTCTATTCTCATTTTACGAAATTACATGTATTTCGAAATAAAATTGAAATTTAGCCTTAAGAATCAGGAAATAGGATGAATACAAGCTTAGCATTTCCTTTTAATTTCTTTATATTTTTCCAAGACATTTTGCTTCTCGAACGGCGCATCTCGCCTGCTTGTGCGATAGTGTCTGATAACAGGGTAGGCTAGTAATGAATACATCAGTATTATTTATCAGGAGTACATACATATAAGAGTAATTGGGTGGATAGTCGCATTCATAAGACCTCAAAACCAGCTGCAGTCAAATGCTTCATATTGTAACTAACTTGCCCACTGTCCAATTGGCAGAGCACAGAAGTAAGTACATTAGTCTAATCCACTGTTAACGTTATATTAATTATTATGGCCTACATTGTACAGATAGTTCTGTGGGATGAAAATAAGGCCTATATTATATAGATCAGGCCTTCTCAATTAGATTTTGTGAAGCACCACTTTTGAGATATTAGTGATCTAGAAGCGCCACTATCCCTGCGAGCGGAGCGAAAAACGGTTGGGTCCAGGGGCCTGCCTTCGCCAGAGCTCATGCATTTCCCCCCTTTTAAGAGTCTTAAGGAGAGCTTTATTTGCATGCAGTACGGTACAAGAAATAAAGAGATGTTGATGGTAAAATGTACCAAAAATACAAGCAAATGTAGTATTAATCAATAGGCCTACTACTAATAATCATGACTATACTCCACTGCAGTTAGTGGCTGAAGTCTTCATGCTTCTTGTGATCTGGTTGAAGTTGGGGATATATATATATTTTTTTCTTCTTCTTCTTTTTAATTCTTTTTTTCCCTTCTTTTTTCCCCCCATGCGTCCTTCCGCGCACCACTCGGACTGATGCAATGCGCCACCATTTGAGAAGGCCTGATATAGACTATAGTGTATCCCATTTAGACATGCAGCAATCATGCATTTATCAGCTCCAATAATATTTGACGCGTCACATCAAACATACTTCTTTGGGTCTTTTATGTAATGCCTGATTTTTAACATCATCAAAACATGCAAATATTAAGCTTTAAATTGACACCTCATAATAACCCTATTCATTACATTTATAGGCAAACAAATGCTGCTATAATTGTCTTTCTTCATCTAGGTCTCTAAAACAATGATTAAAACATAATTACTGCCACAAAACTCAATATTGTTTTGTCTCAACAAGCAAGTTTTCCATTATTTAAATACATATGATTTTAACCACCTGGCCCTGTATATCCCAAATATGGTCAGAATTGACATTTATGGTAAAAAATCCCCTAAATGACCAAAATTTAACAAGTTATACCAATGAATATATTTATGGAATCAGGACTACTTTTCACATTTAGATAGGCTAATGAAACGTTCGTAGTAAGTGGTTTTTTTTACCCAAAATATGGTAACAATTGACCTTTTTGGTTAAAAAATTGCCAAAATTACCTTAATTTCTCAAGTGAATCCAATGAGTGTATTTTTTATGGACACATGGTCCTTTTTTACCTTAGAACTAGATAAGCTCATGAAAACATCTATAGCAAAATCCTTATTTTTTATCCCCACAATTATAAAAAAATGGCATTTTCGACCCCAAATGACCAAAATGTTGTGAGCAGTGGCGTACCCAGCTTTTAGAAACTGGGGGGGGGGGGGGGGGGGGGGCACGACCATAGTTGTACCGACGAGAGGCATGATGTACCGACAATATTTTTTTACAGACTCCCAATTTTTTTCTCGTAAAACATGCACAATTTTTTCCCCGTCAGCAGCGGAAATCTTGATAAGTGGGGGAGGGGGGGGGGCGGGGGGGGGGGGGGGGGGGGTAGCGATGAACTTGTCCGCATAACCGGCCGAAAAAATTGTATATTCAAAATCGCAAATCTACCGACGGAGGGTCGTTTTTACAGACGAAGTTATTTCAGGGGGGGGGCCAGGGCCTCCCTGGACCCTCCTGGGTAAGGCCCTGGACCCTCCTGGGTAAGGCCCTGGACCCTCCTGGGTAAGGCCCTGGACCCCCTGGGTACGCCACTGGTTGTGAGTGGGGTCAATAAGAGTGACTTTTTGTTGTTGATTTTTTTTGGAATCAGCAACATTTTTCACACAAGATTGTCAAACCTTCCTTAAGGAGAGATTCTGATTAATGGCACTTATATCCTTCGGGTATAAAGGCCATCATCAATGTTAATGCAACATGACTCTTATATATCTTCTTGTTTGTAACTTTGGAATTATTCCACCAATTTCACTCATTCAAACATCAAACTGCGGTAACATAACCTCATTTATTCATTTTTTAACATTAAATCATAAAAATCAACAAAAAAATCAATTAATTATGTTTCACAGGGATGCCCACTAGTAGCCAATATATCATATAAGCCCTAAGTGCCTGGATGACATATACTTCTTAACCACATTTTGATCTAACTGATATGACAAGTTAAAGTCAGCCTGAAGGATCTTTTTGGGGTGCATAGCCACCCTATTAGCATGTTATTGCAAAAACTTACACATTTAGGTCTTTCTAGACATAATTGGGGCCGCCATGTTTGTAGTCTTTGTAAATTACATGTACCTATGCAGTTTATTTTAACAGTCCTGCAGTCTGTGATGGAGTCAAAGCTATATTTGTTTAGCCTTGATGATTCAATCAGAGAGATGTTAGACTCCCAACAGAGATAAACATAATAGCTTATCTTGTTTGACTAAGGAAAAATCTCCCAATTGTTGTGGGGTTGTCTAATAAGTGGTGAGTTGTGGATGTCATATGTATACCTAGATTGTTCTTCAGACGGTATCCCCCCCCCCCCCCTCCATGCACACAAATCATCTTTATTAGTTTCCTGTACTATTTTTAGACTGCCTTATTTTGATTTGTTTTTGTTTTGATTGATTTGAATGATTGAAAATACATACACCATTTCCCTTAGACAGTTCATAATGTCTATGCCCATCAAAATATAATGTAATTGAATACACACAGACACACCTTTGGTAAAAGGGATTCTGAATCAGACTATAGTAATAATCTGGCAACAATCAATGGATAAAAACATGTGATTGACTTACGAGTTGTCAGTAACGACTTGTAAGTCGTCGAATGGAGCCCTCTTTAGTCTATACCCATTTCCGCAACACTACCCCCTCCTCCAAACCAATACGTCCCAGATCGGTTACATTAATCAGGACAAGAAGGAAATCTGCATGAATTCTGATCATACGTTACACTACCCCCTCCCCCAAACCAATAAGTCCCGGATCAATTACAATAATCAGAACAAGAAGGAAATCTGCATGAATTCTGATCATACGTTACACTACCCCCTCCCCAAACCAATATGTCCCGGATTTATTACAATAATACGGACAAAAAGGACATCTGAATGAATCCTGATCATTACGTTAAGGAATTTATAGCAGACAGATCTTTATTTCAGTACAGAGCCAATAGTCAGATCAGATCATTATGGAACCGCAATACAAGTACATACATGTAGATCAAAAGATGATGAGTTTGACCAACAGCCCCGTCTGACGGGTGCTGCTACTTAATGAGGGTTTCATTCACTAACCTTTCTTATCTGATAAAAGTATCATAAATCACACAAGTAATCAAATCATGGGCTTAGTGCTACTTATTATATATGGAGTTGATTATATGCTCAGCAATTGGTATAAACTAAATGTAATTCGGAGCAGCTATTGCAGACATGATTTTTGTTGTTGTTGAGATATATAGTGATGTGAAAACTCACTATCTGTAATAGCTGCCATATGTTATACACTTCTGGCGCTATAATATGCGCATGTCAGTCATTGCAGATAGGTCCTTGTGACTCCAAACCATCGAAATTACTTGGAACAGTTCGTCAAATTTCATCTGGAGTCATTGTTATTAGTTGGATAAGCTTTGTAATGGTAATATGCTATTGCACTGTGTGGATCTGTATTCTTGCACTGTTGCCCAAACTTAAACCATAAGAAATGATCCAATAGATCTCCGTCATCTAATATACATACATAAATTTTGAATTGAATTAAAGGTGTATGTTCTGATCCTTTTTTGGGGGCTATAATATTTTTTCACATCAAGATATTTTGATATCAAAAGAATTTTTCTCATTATGTCTGTAAAATCTAAGGGGCCAAAAATGTTCCATTTAGAAATTATAGGCTAAAATGTGGTGAATTACTGCCAAAGGTGGTTAACCACCAGCTAGTTTGTGTACTACTCAATGGGCAATTGTTTTGTGACCTTGTCCTTCTAAAATAAGAACCATTGGAGTTATGCAACTCAAACTTTGGAATGTTACTATTTTAAGGATGACCTTCCATGTAAAATAGGAAACATCAATGTGAAAATCAGGCCAGCAATCAGAACATCTACCTTTAACACTTAAAATGCAAGAGAAACCCTAACACAGGTCATCTGATTATTATTGAGTTGATAATACTTATGTGCAAAAGTTATTTGATTTTAAAATACACATATAAATCTAAATTGGCATAGAATGACCACAATTCAATTGATTAATCTACTATCACAATTTACAACAACAAATTACATCGTTTGAACAGATCATCAACTTCCATCTTGAGTCTAAAGTTGGATAAAAGCCATGAGTGCTGTATAATGGTAATATGCTATTGCACTGTGAGGATCTGTATTCTTGACTGTTGCTCCAACTTAACCACAAGAAATGATCCTTGACTATACAATAGATCCCAAAGATATTGCAAATGTTCTGTCCATCATAAACTATTTACACACATAAATTTGAAATTGAATTGCCTATTAAAAGGCTAAAACGGATTGTTTGATTAGTTGATAACACTTATTGTGAAATAGATCAATTGTGCAAAAGATTATTTGATCATAAAGAGCATCAATTGGCTAAAATGACTACTATCCAACTGATTAATCAACTATCACAATGTATACAAATATTTTTTACATCGTTTGAACAGATCGTCAACTTTAATCTGAAGTTGAGGGTTGAATAGGCCAAAAAGGCTGCATGCACTTCAGTTGCTCTGTGATCATCAGTATTTTTTGCACTGCTGTCTAAACATAAACCACAAGAAAGGATCCTTGACTTTCCAATAGATCCGGTGATATCGCAAAGTATTTGTCCGTCACATGTCCTTGTGACTCCAAACTATCGAAATTACTTGAACAGATAGTCAACTTTCATCTGGAATCATTAGTTGGATAATAATAATAATAACAAAAGGGCATTTATAATGCGCCTCACATTGTGAACACTACCCGAGGGGCATAACATACATGTATGAAAAAATATAAGAACATAATAAAGAAGCTATACATCATAGATTACACATCAGAAATAAATTAAAGTACAAATACAACAACAACAACTTATCATACAAATATAAATAAGTAATCATTAAAAACCACAGTACATTAACACAATGAAAATCACTTTCTTAAGCTTGAGCTGCAAACTTGACCAGCAAGGATATTAAATATAATGTACAATACATGAGAGTATTATAATACTAGTATAAACACAGTCTACTATGCACAATTCATAAATTAAAAAGATATGTCTTCAATGATGTTTTGAGAGATTGCACTGATGTAGCATGTCGGACATGTTCGGGAAGAGCATTCAATTCCTTCGGTGCAGCGATGAAAAAGGCTCTACTACTGTAAGTCCGTTTAGCAGATTTGGCCGCACGTGGTACTTGAAGGAGCCCTTTGGATCTTGATCTTAAAGTCCCAGAAGGATGGTAAGGTGTGATGAGTTGTTTGATGTAGGTAGGTGCAAGATTGTGCCGTGACTTATATACAACAAGGAGAAGTTAAAAAATAATTCGCTTACTGATTGGCAACCAATGTAGATCCTTTAAAATTGGCGTCACATGGTCGCATCTTCTGGCACCGGTAACCAGGCGTGCAGCCGAGTTTTGTACGCGTTGGAGCTTTAAAATGTCTGTATCCAGGAGTCCATAAAGAAGACAATTACAACTGTCCAGTCGCGATGAAATGAAAGCGTGAACTAAACGCTCTGTTGTAAAATGATCGAGGTAATTGCGCAATTGACCGAAAGTCCGTAATGAAATAGGGCCATGCGACACGCATTTTTAATGTGATTTGACATCGTGAGCTGGCCATCAATGAATACACCAAGATCTCTTACACCATCCACAGGTCTGATATCCGAATTCCCGATCTTGACACTTGGGATAGCTCCGTCATTATGAAAACGTGATCTGATGTACACAATCTGTCTTTGCATCGTTTATTTTGAGTTTGTTTGACGTTGCCCAAGATCTGATATCAGAAACACAAGCTACGATTGATGCTATGGCCTCAGCCTGGGATGGAGGATCAAACACCTTATACAACTGTGTGTCATCTGCGTACACCATTCTTTCAATTCCATGAGCCTTCAAAATATCTGGGATGGGACCAGAGTATAAGATAAATTGAATTGGACCAATAACTGATCCCTGGGGTACTCCATAGATAAGTGAATGTTTCTGAGATAAAGTCTGTCCATGACAACCGACTGGTTGCGATCACAAAGATATGACTTGAACCATTTGTGGGGCATTTCTGTGACACAGTACCTATCCTTGAGCCGCGCTAACATCAATTCATGATCAATGGTGTCGAACGCAGCTGAAAGATCTATTAGTATATGAATCGCTTCCTTGTTTTCATCAACCGCGCGAAGAAGGTCATTCTGGACACGTATTAATGCTGTCTCTGTTAAATGCTGTTGCCAGATTGAAGATCATTATGGCATTCGTATTCATCAAGATACACTTGCATTTGAGCAGATACAACACGCTCAAGAATCTTGGACAAGAAAGGCAAGTTCGAGACAGGTCGATACTTCGTCACATCTTCAGGATTTGCGTTGGACTTCTTTAAAATTGGATTTAACTGAGCAGTTTTGAATGCAGATGGTACTCTTACCAGTAGAAATGGAGCGATTAATAATACTGGTGATAACAGGCAATAAAACATCAATGCGATCCTTTAGTAGTGATGTAGGTATCGGATCAAGCATACATGATTTTGTTGGAGCATTCATAATGATTTTACACACATCATCTTCAGTTACAGGAGCGAACACACAAAATGAGCTATCACATGAATCAGAAATGTCAACAGACAGATCTTCCGACGATGTTTTGTCCATATCTTCACAAATATTGTTGATCTTGTTACTGAAAAAGTTAGCAAAGTTATTCGCGACTTCATGTTCATCACCAGTAGGACAAATGGGATGGGATGAACCATGAGATATGCTAGCTACTTTGCGAAAAAGTTGATGTGAATCGCAGCTTGCAATTTTGAATCTGTAGAAATCCGTTTTAGCTTTGCTGAGAAAATGCCTGTATTTTTTACAGTCTTCTTGAATAATTTGGCAGTGGATCTCAAGTCCAGATTTTGTCCATGCTCTGTCGCTTCTACGTTTCACGCATTTTGCTTCTTGAAGATCCTGAGAGTACCATGCTGTGTGTGGTCTTAGAATCACAGTATGCGTTACTTCCGGAGCATGTTTGTCAAGCATATTGCATAAGACATCATTGTACTGATTGAAGATCATTGCATGGCTTTGTGAGCAACGGAGAAGATCTAATATCATGCTTGAATGCATCAACATTAATACTACGAAGCTTCCGAAACATGACTTTGGTTTTGGAAGCAGTGGGTTTTGACAGTTTAAGTCTACACAAAACACCAAAATGATCCGATGGCAGACTGTAATCAAGATCAAAGTCAGTAACAATGTCATCATCATAACGAGTAATCAGGAGATCAAGTATATGGCCATCTCTATGCGTAGGTCTATCGACAGTTTGTTGGAGATCAGCTGATTCAAGCAGATTCAGAAAAGTCACCTGTTGAGATGTTGGGAAAGCATTCCATCAGGGTTGAGAAGTCGCTGAAGAAGTCAGACCAAGTGAGTTATAATGGTATGATGCTATTGTTCTGTGTGGATCTGTATTCTTGCACTGTTGCCCAAACTTAAACCACAAAAAATGATCCAATAGATCCCTGAGTTGCAAATGATTTGTCCGTCATCTAACTATATACACACCACTTAAAATGCAAGAGAATCCCTATAACAGGTTATCTGATTATTATTGAGTTGATAATACTTATGTGCAAAAGGTTATTTGATTTTAAAATACACACATAAATCTAAATTGGCATAGAATTACCACAATCCAACTAATTAATCTACTATCACAATTTACATCAACAAATTACATCGTTTGAAAAGATCATCAACTTACATCTTGATTCTAAAGTTGGATATAAAGCCACACATGCTTTATAATGGTAATATGCTATTGCTCTGTGAGGATCTGTATTATTGCACTGTTGCTCCAACTTAACCACAAGAAGTTATTCTTGACTATCCAATAGATACCAGAGTTATCGCACTATTTACACACATAAATGTTAAATTGAATTGACTCTTAAAATGCAAAACGAATTGTCTGATTATTAAGTTGATAACACTTATTGTAAAATAGATCAATTGTGCAAAAGATTATTTGATCATAAAATGCATAAATTGGCATAGAATGACTACAATCCAACTGATTAATCAACTATCACAATTCATAAAAATATTTTTCACATCATTGAACAGATGGTCCACTTGAGTCGACGGTTGGATATGCCAAAAAGGCTGCATGCACGGCAGTCGCACTGTGATTATCAGTATTTTTTTGCACTGCTGCTCTAACTTAAACCACAAGAAAGGATCCTTGACTATCCAATAGATCCTAGAGTTATCGGAAATAATTTGTACATCATCTAACTATTTACACACATACATTTTGTATTGAATTAACATTTACAATGCAAGGAAAATCCTAAAACGGGTTATCTGATTATTAAGTTGATAACACTTATGTATTAAAAATAGATACATTTGGAAAAAGATTATTTGATCATAAAATGCATGTATAAGTATAAATCATAGAATTAGAGGGTTGAATTGGCCAAAAAGGCTGCATGCACTGCAATCACACTGTGATCATCAGTGTTTTTGCACTGCTGCCCGAGAAATGATCCTTGACTATCCAATAGATCCTAGATCCTATCGGAAATAATTTGTACATCCCCTTACTATTTACACACATACATTTTGTAGTGAATTAACACTTAAAATGCAAGGAAAATCCTAAAACGGGTTATCTGATTATTAAGTTAATAACACATATGTAAAATAGATACAGTTGGAAAAAGATTATTTTATCATACTGCATTTATAAGTATAAATCGTCATAGAATGACCACAATCCAACTGATTAATCTACTATCACAATTTATAAATATACTGCATCGTTTGAATAGATCATCTGCTATCTGGAGTCAACGGTTGGATAATCCACAAGTACTTTATAATGGTAATATGCTTATTGCTGTTGCCCAAACCTAAACCACAAGAAAGGATCCTTGACTATCCAATAGATACCAGTGTTATCACAAATGATTTGTCCGTCACTAAAAGGTAGATGACCCGATCACATTTTCGTAACACAGAATTATTTGAAACATACGGAGATTTTCATATCATATGAAAGCTCGTATTTTTCTCATCATCATACTGAAATTTGACGGCCTAAATCTGTATAATTACGGAGAAATCGATGAAATAACGTCGAATTACCGCGAATGGTGGTAACCACCGATATAGTTTGTGTACTACTCAATGGGTACAGTTCACAGCATATTGTGCGTCTAAAATAAGAACCATTAGAGCTATGCAACTCAAACTTTGGAACACGACTTTTTTAAGGATGACCTTTCATGTAGAATAGAAAACTTCTAGTTGAAAATCGGAACATCTACCTTTAACTGTTACACACATATACATTTTTGATTGAATTAACACTTAAAATGAAAGAGAAATCCTAAAACGGATTGTCTGATATTATGTTTATAACACTTAATATGAAATAGATAAATATCAAAAAAGATTATTTTATCATACTGCATGTATAAATATAAATCATCATCGAATGACTACAATCCAACTGATTAATCTACTATCACATTTGATAAAAATACTGCATCGTTTGAACAGATCGTCAACATTCATCTAGAGTCAACAGTTGATTAAGCCACAAGTGCTTTATAATGGTTACATGATATTGCTCTGTGAGAATCTGTATTCTTGCACTGCTGTCTCAACTTTTAGCCACAAGAAATGATCCTTGGCTATCCAATAGATCACAGAGTTATCGCTAATTACCTTACTATTTCTACACATAAATATTGAATACAATTCACACTACCAGAAAAAAATCCTAAAACAGATTGTCTGATAATAAAATTGATTTTTAAATTACTTCAGTACTACGCAAATTATACATACCTTAACACTATAAAATGTGCAGCTTATATTTACACACATCTCGTATACTGGGAAGTTATTGTAGACTCAAACAGGTTTTTAAATTTGAAACTGTGCCCGGCAAAAATGCCTAGCTAAATGACTCAAACTGGTTTTTTTAATTTGAAACTGTGCCCGGCAAAAATACCTAGCTAAATGGTTCTAATGGGGTTCAAAAACTGCCTGCCATAATTGGCAGTTGACATTCCTAGTCTCAACACAGTTTGCTGCAAAACGTCATTTACAACATCTAGAGCTCCTACATCGTGTATACAAACCATCCATCAATATCATAATTATTAACCATTGATAATGACTCTTTTGGCTATGTTAATAGTTAACTATTGAAAATGTATTGAAAGTGGTATGCCAATTAAAAAGTGCCATTATCCTATCTCAGTGCAATTACGTCATTACGATTTTGCTCATTTCTTTTTTGTATGAAATCAAATATTGCTGTAGCTAAAGTATATAGAAATGGATTGATAGCAGAGTTGATTGGCAGTACAACTGTTACGATCCATGTATAGACATACGGGCTGACTGTATGTCTCCCACTCTGTACAAGGATAGAGAGTATAATGATAGGCAACCAGCACATCATATCTGTTAGAATAATCAATCCCATCTTGATAGCCATTCGGAGTTCTTCCTTTTGATTTTGATTTCTCCCAGCTTGTTTAGCTGTTTGTTTGACAGTTATGAAGATCCCAACATAGCAAAACAATATTATCCAAATACTTATGAAGTTCAAAATGGAAAATATTGCTATACCATAATACACTCCTGGTTTAGTTCCAATAACAGTATCAAGAGTATTATCAAAGACAATTGGTGTGAATGTTTCATCAACAATGTCTTCATCGCTATAGGACCAGTATATTGTTTCAAAAGTAATACTCCTAGAGAGTGGGAGACCAGTACATACCTCAGAATTGTCGTACAATTCAGGGTTTATTTCTGACAAAATTGTTGATACAATACTCAACACTATGGCAAATAGCCAGAGCATAGCGATGACTATCCTAGAAGATGTTGTGCCCAATCGTTTATCACTATACATATACCTGACCCCCATAAATCTGTCTATGCTAAGTAGCGTTACAAAAAATACAGAAGCCTCACTCGATAAGATGGACAGGGTCCCTGCAACTTTACAGGTAATGCTTGATCGCCATGCTTCAGATGGGAAATAGTTTTGGTAATATATATCTGCTGATGATATCACAAGCATATATAAGCCCATGACCAAATCTGACACAGAAAGATTTGAGATCAAAAACATCTGAACTTTATTTTGTGGTCGTCTTTGCCGACATCGATAACACAATACACACATATTGCTAATAACTGCAAATGTACCTAACATCCACATGAGAATTCTTTGAATTTGATTTGAAAGTAATCGGCCGCATGTAAGAAATTGTGAAGGTGGTATTGTTGCAGTGCAATTTGCTGATTTGATAAAGCAACAAGTAGCTGCATTGTCAACTAATATCTGTGTGGAATTGTAAAATAGTTGAAAAGATTCATAGTTCACTCGCTGCATTAAATTTGATCTCATATCTATTATGTCAAGAAATTCCAACGAATTATTCATGAAGTAATTCATAGAATCAAATGCATTCAGATTGTTCCCAGATAAGTCAAGATATCTCAGGCTAATCATGCGATGGAATATACCTTGTCTGAAATTTGACAACTTATTTTTAGAGAGAGAAAGGTACAGTAAATTATCATATTGTATGGATGTTGAAAGCTGAAAGAAAAATAGATTATTGTGACTCAGATCAAGAAATACAAACTGAGATGAATGAAACAATACCTTTGAATATATCATTTTGATGTGATTGTTTGACAAGGTTAAGTAGGCAAGGTGTGTAGGTCCCTCAAACTGCTGTGGATGCAGCTCCACAATATTATTGTAGGACAGGAATAAATAATACAGGTTGTTAAGTCCATCAAACTGCTGTGGATGCAGCTCCACAATATTATTGTCGGACAGATATAACCCATACAGGTTGATAAGTCCATCAAACTGCTGTGGATGCAGCTCCGCAATATTATTGTTGGACAGTTGTAACTCAATCAGGTTGATAAGTCCATCAAACTGCTGTGGATGCAGCTCCACAATATTATTGTTGGACAGATATAACAAAACCAGATAGATAAGTCCATCAAACTGCTGTGCATGCAGCTCCACAATATTATTGTAGGACAGATCTAACGAATACAGGTTGATAAGTCCATCAAACTGCTGTGGATGCAGCTCCACAATATTATTGTTGGACAGTCGTAACCCAATCAGGTTGATAAGTCCATCAAACTGCTGTGGATGCAGCTCCATAATATTATTGTAGGACAGGAATAAATAATACAGGTTGTTAAGTCCATCAAACTGCTGTGGATGCAGCTCCACAATATTATTGTCGGACAGATATAACCCATACAGGTTGTCAAGTCCATCAAACTGCTGTGGATGCAGCTCCACAATATTATTGTAGGACAGATCTAACCTTTGCAAGTAGGTAAGTCCATCAAACTGCTGTGGATGCAGCTCCATAATATTATTGTTGGACAGATATAAGAAATACAGGTTGATAAGTCCATCAAACTGCTGTGCATGCAGCTCCACAATATTATTGTAGGACAGATATAACTCATCCAGGTAGGCAAGTCCATCAA
Source organism: Ophiura sarsii (assembly GCA_035610835.1). Taxonomy (NCBI): domain Eukaryota; kingdom Metazoa; phylum Echinodermata; class Ophiuroidea; order Amphilepidida; family Ophiuridae; genus Ophiura; species Ophiura sarsii. The sequence goes on from CM069445.1 coordinate 19,459,904, forward strand.
ACTGCTGTGGATGCAGCTCCATAATATTATTGTTGGACAGATATAAGAAATACAGGTTGATAAGTCCATCAAACTGCTGTGGATGGAGCTCCACAATATTATTGTTGGACAGATCTAACCACCACAGGTTGTCAAGTCCATCGAACTGCTGTGGATGCAGCTCCACAATATTATTGTAGGACAGATATAACACCCCCAGGTTGTCAAGTCCATCAAACTGCTGTGGATGCAGCTCCACAATATTATTGTAGGATAGATCTAACACCCACAGGTTGTTAAGTCCATCAAACGACTGTGGATGCAGCTCCACAATATTATTGTAGGACAGATCTAACCAATACAGGTTGTTAAGTCCTTCAAACTGCTGTGGATGCAGCTCCATAATATTATTGTAGGACACAATCAGGTAGGTACATGTAAGTCCATCAAACTGCTGTGGATGCAGCTCCACAATATTATTGTAGGACAGATCCAATTCAGTCATGTTTATCAGTGCGGGTTGGTCTGTAAATGCATTCTGCTCAATTCTGTTTATGCCAGTCTCACTCCAAGACAATCCCTCAACTTCCGAAGGATACAATACTTGCACGGATGATGTTCCATGAGGGCAAGCTAATGTTACATTCTGATTGCCTAGTATACACATGCACTCAGATGGACACTGGAACTTTGTGGAAATAGTAGTATATTCTGCATAGGACCACCAATCCCATATCTGACATCCAACAGTGCAATTAATAGGCTGATCATATTCACCATACACCTTCGGAATAGTAGTTACTGTAACTAGCAGGATACATGCCGTTATAATGTGTAATACAAACACTACATGTAATGAGTCTATCAGCTTTCTTGAACCTGTTGTGGATGCCATGGTATGGTAAACTGTTCCACAAGAGATTGGTTTGTCAATAGTCAAGCTGAAGCTGGCAAGGTTTTCTTACTACAAATGTAAGCTTTCCAGAGCTGTTACGATGCCTCCGTGGCTATACTACTAAGCTTTCACATCTTTTATGATGCCTCCGTCGCTATACTACTTATCTTTCCCGTCTGTTACGATGCCTCCGTCACTATACTACTAAGCTTTCTCTTTTGTTACGATGCTTTCTCGTCTATTACGATGCCTCCTCGCTATACTACTAAGCTAAGTCTGTTTCTGTTGCGATGTGGCCGTTTTCAGACTCGTCAGCAGATTGTATGATCACACCGAATAAAACCACCCATATGATATATCAATTGAAATGACATGCCTTTTATAGAGGCAATTTGTGCAGAAAAATATTAATGATGTGATTAAGCCATCTTATTATATTCGCTTTTATGTATACATTTAGTATTTAGTAATTTTTGTTTTGTAATCATGCCGTTAAGCCTTTTCACTTAGACTAATTAGCTCAGCGTGGGCTCGTTATGAATTTGGGACTTATGTTTTGTATATTGATGCTATTACACTTTTCACTTATAATAACTATAAACCCATCAGTCAATGACAAGGCAACTATAAGGAAAATGTGTGTGTTGGCGAAATGGAGTTTTCGAAAAATAGGGGTTGTACAGTAATTTGTTATATTATTATTATCAATATCATCACCACTAGTGAGTCAAATATATCACACAACTGTATCTTCTTGACATAGATTTTTATTTTGTTTGGTCATTTTGTATTCCTAAATCTCTTTTAATTTGGAAATTAATATATATATATTTATATACCACTACTTGAAAATTAGAAGTGTTTGCGATGAGTGGTTATTTTAGGGTAGGCTGATTAAGCCAACACAATTTATTTGACTAAATTCTTGTATTGAATTTAATGACCTTTTTAATTTGATGTAATTTTTGTTTCTACTGTAAGCTGTTGACCCATTTTCTAGTAAAATTAGTACATTTATATATCACCCAAGATCAGGCCCGTAACTAGGCCCCCCCCCCCCCCCCCCCCCCGCCCATTTTTTTCCCTACCCCCGTTTTCGGAAAATGCCCCTTTCCCCATTGTGTAAAGCATTTTTTCCAGCTGGTTTGGACTAAAAAAAATATGTCCTTACACCCCCGTCCCCCTCTCAAAATTTTGTGAGCTGACTGAAGAAAAAAATTGGGGCACCCTTTTACGAAATTTTTGGTACCAATGAACCTTTTCCAGAAAAAACGCCCCCCCCCCCCTAAATCCTGCTTACGGGCCTGCCCAAGATTGATAATGGTTTATAACAAAAACTTCATTTCAGAAAGTTGCAAATGTATCAGATGTGCAAAACATTTTTCATTTTTATTCATTGCATGGAAGATACTTTTTATTCATTGCATGGAAGATTCTTTTTGTTTGTAAACTAGACTAGTTGATAGTAGATATAACTCAACTCTTACATGATTCTTTTGGCTTTGAAAATGTAACCGTATTTCTAGATAGTTTTTTTACCCAATCTTTGAGTGGATTGGAGTAACTTTGGCCCACTTGCGAACAAAATTGGCACTTTAAAGGTCCAGCATGAAGTTTTCAATGTCCCCCCACATAATATTTATGGTGGTTATAATGTTGATTTTAGTTCAGCCAATCTCACTCTTTGATTACTCGACCTTGTCTTCTTCTCAATTCCCCCTCAAGTTTCCCCGACTGATTCAAAAGCCCCCCCCCCCCCACCCCGATTTGGTTTGGTCGGGGGTGTGCCGCTGGAGATTCAAAACCCATACCCATTTCTAAGGGTGATTTTTCGCGAAAATAGACCTAATTTTGGCAAATTTTCGCGAAAATAGACCTAGTTTTGGCAAATTTTCCCGAAAATCGCGAAAACAGGACCCATGTCTAAGGATTTTTCACTAAAAAGCCTACCCATGGCTAAGGATGTCTCGTGAAAAAACGACCCACTGGAGCGGCACATCCCGTATACCTGACATACGTGAGTACCCCCCGGCCCCCCCCCCGGCCCCTTTTGCGCACGCTATAGTGACAACAGGAAAGTTGCTGAATATACCCGCCATGTAGATGACGCAGTTGCAACGTGTTGAATAAAAATATTCTCCTAAAAATACCTAAAAATAAAGAAAAAATCCTGCAGCTTTGTGTGTTAAGGTCCAGTTCCAGATACACATAATCAATGATTATATCATTATGTAGCATCGTGTTTCGGAAGACACGTACAAATGTTGGTCCTGTGTATCGGAAGAGCTATCCCCGAGCACGTTAAAAGGTCACAGACTCCTTCGTAAAGAGTAGGGGATCATCCCGGTCTGTGTCTGTACACACAGTTAGGTTAGGTTGTCGGGAGTGGATCGTGACGGACCACTGAGTTTATTACTCTAATTGTCAAAGCGCAACTTGGGCGTATACTGGTCAAGACCTGGAAAGCAATAGTTGCGAGCGCAATGGCAACATAGCCAGAAAGCGTAGACGACGTAGCAGGTGATATGTTGTTGTAATTATACCTAAGGCAAAAAAACCCAACCGGTTGACTTGCCCTTTCCGACCGACCCGAATTTCCGGAAATCTAGGGTCGCTATTTCATTTTTATTTCTATTTTTTCAAAGTCATATTTTGGTTAAGAAATAGCAAAACATGTTCTGTTTACGTTTAAATATGGTATAAACACATCAAATCGTCATTTACTCACATACTTTATATCAACTGTCGCATTGTATGTTTATTTCACTTGCGTAAACGTTTTATAGACCGCGGTTGCTTTTCTGCCGAATTACATGTGCTCGCCGAAAACCAGCATCAGTTGGGCGACGGTCTGTGTATAGGTATAATGTTATTCACAGCGCGGGTCTTCAAATCTGACTTACTACTTAAATATGCATGTTTAAGGATTCTTTAAAATCATGTTTTGTGTATAGTATCTACTTTGTCCGACCCACATTCTTGACCTGAAAGGGCAAGTCAACTTTGTTTTCCTTTTTTTTTGGCCTAATTAAAAAATGTCAAGTGCTATAAAACTTTTCTCAAAATTTGACAAATAAACTCTTCTTTTGTGGTGGACCAAAGATCAAGGATCAAAGTATCCCCATTCTACAGTGCGCTTTAATTATGCACTGCCGCTTATACAAAATGTGATTCAAATTTGGGCAGGCATGCATAACTACACTTGGCAATTTCTCTTACGTTATTAATTTTGGACGGTTTACTGTCTTTCGTAGCAAACGGTATCAAAATTAGCTAACAACACTTTCAAATGACCGACATAAATTACATCATGAAAAGGCCTCCATATTCATTTTTATTACCCATCCAATGGTTTATAATCAATCATGATATGACCACATTTTACTCTATTCCACCACCATGATTTTTGCTATAATATACCAGTTTTAACTCTTTTTTTATGCGCTTAATAGGCTTGCACGACAAGGAGTCATTTCCTGGTCGACCAGTCGCCACCAAATGGTTCGCGACTAAGTCGCAGTCCGGCGACCATCGGGGGTTAAAATCTGACAACATTTTGATGCTCAATTAGTCTTGAAAATTTATAAATAAAGGAAGTATGACACAAACTATAAAGAACAGATTACTTACATACAAGGCAAATATTTCACTAACGTCTAGCTTGGTTACAAAGTAGGCCTAATTAATCCATGTTTTTGTATCTAAACTGCTCACAAAAAGTATCGAAACACTTAGAAATGATCCAATACATAACGGCTCGAAAGGGTATGCATTAATCGAAGCAAATAACCAAGTGCATAATTTTGTTCTGCGTATTTTGACACCTCGATTGTTGAGATACGATGTTGCGGAGCGGAGTTATTGTCATTTCAATGATCGTGGGTCCAGTTTCAAAAGTGACACTCATCCCTATTGAAAATCACGAATCTGATCATTCTAAACAGTAATGCAAACGTCTTTCTATAGGATGATTGTCACTTTTAAAACTGGACCCACGACCATTGAAATGACAATAACTCGATCGATGAGAGACGATGTTGCGGAGCGGAGTATTGTCATTTCAATACCGACCCAACTTTTTTTTGCATCTATGGACAAGCAAACCATTATTTTTGGGGGCCATATTTCAATCTGAAATGAAGAAAACAAATCACCTTGGAAACGTTTATCTCTTCAATAATGATCTCCGTCTCTCCCTCACTTCAATAGCTCAATGCTCATTATACCACATGTTTACATGAAAGTGCAGTTTTACAGTTGGGAAAACTTTCCTCTGTACTTGGCAACACAGATAGCTGTTATTGTAAGTTTGGTATCAACATAATTCTACCAAATCTTCGCTATCTAAATAAGGTCCTGGGTTCGAAAAGTTGGATAACCTTGAAAGAAGAGAGGGTGGATTTATCTCGAGGCTGGAAAACTTACCATTGAAACTTGTTTTAAACATTTCTCACATGGGCGATTCCACGGTAACACGCGTTACATTTAGGGCGCCATTCTTTATTCTCCCCTCTATTAACTGTAAAAGTAGTCTGAATGAAGTTTACATCTTTTGTATTGTAATACCCAAGACTTAAGGCTAAATCCTCATGCTAACACCAATATGAAATATCTGCTCATGTTAATGTAAGACCGCTCTGAATATCGGTAACACGCGTTACGAAAAAAGACGCACTAAAATAAATCCCAACTTTGTTTTGCTTGTGTATTTAAACTAACCTACCTGCAATCAATTGGTCACTACTGTGAGCAAGTACCTACCCAAGGTATATAATACTAGAATAATAACAAGAATTTAAGTTCTCACTTTTTTGTAAATTGCAAATAGTCGGTAACACGTGTTACGGTAACATCCATAATTTACTAGGCTTTTTATTATTTATTTAATTTCTAAATTAAAATTAAGTTTGACTTTGACAATGGAACTAACATATAAACCATAAATAGTGATAACTAACTCTAAACAAATTAAGGTTTTAGCACGTTTTACTGAATATGAGTTCAGGTAACACGCGTTACAACATTTTGATGGCTTATAGTGGAGTGGTGGTTATGAATTTATCAAATTGTTTACTATTTTTAAATAGGGCCTAACTAGTAGGATTAAAATTATAAGTGGCATCAATTAAATCATATCAATTAGGAAATATTTACAAAAAAGTGTTGCTTCGGTAACACGTGTTACCGTTTTGGAAGTAAGAAAAGTTTTAAAAAATCATAGTTAACAACAATCAATGGTTGCAATATTTTTTCCTGAACGTTTGCATAGGCTTTGCACAACATGAATGTAAAATTAAATATTTTGGAGAATTTTTAATTTTTTTTGCTCCGTCACATTTTCATGGAATCGCCCACATATTGAAAACTTTAGGGTATTAAACGCAAAAGTCCCATATGAAATCAACCCTACGCTTCGTGATCCTAATTCACCACACTATCGGGACTCTGGGACTCTTCATTGCACTCAATAGGGTGAAGTAAACAATACACACACTAATGCCGCTTGAACATTTCTGCTAAAAAGTGTAATTTATATTGGGAAAATGCGGGTTTATCTCAAATTTTAAATTGTAAGTGTTTGGTATTTATTGAAGCCTATACTATTTACTGCACTATACTGAGCGGAATTGTAAGTTAAGTTGTCCACTTGGCAGTGATGATCAAAGAAGTTTTGATGTGGCAAGGGACAAGCTCAAAATTACGTGCTTAGTGAGGTAATTAGGTTTGCGTTGAGCAGATGCACCGAAGTTTTCAATATGGAGAGCTGATATTGGTGATTGGTGTAATTTGCTTAACTGCTCTGCTAATGCCTTTTGGTACTAACTTATCTCATTATGCTTATAGCGATACTTTTCTAATAAAACAAAAAACAACGATAAAACCAGTCACGTTCTTCAATTATTCTAAATGGAATATGTATAATGATCTTATGATGTGCATATCAGAGGGCTGAAAAAATGGTGATTGGTGTAATTTGCTTAATTGCTCTGCTAATGCTTTTGGTAGTAACTTATCTCATTATGCTAAATAGTGATACTTTTCTATAAAACAAAAAAACAACGATAAAACCAGTCACGTTCTTCCGATTATTCTAAATGGAAATGTATAAAAATCTTATGCCGTGCAGCACTGTAGGCCTACCGATACCTCTATTAAGGGAAACTAAATGGTTACTGGTATACTCACAAATTGGTGATTAATTTTGTTCTGTTTTTTCTCTTGGTAGTGCATTAGATGATAGCTAAGCACTATTACAAACTATTATTAAAGGGGCATTGAGAGATGTATCGATATACTAAATGAGCAAATAACGTAAAGATAATCATCAACATACATAGCCCAAATCCAATCGTTTCAAGTAAAGTGTTACGCCCAGCTGCATATTTTCCTTATAAATAAAATACTGATACTCACAAATTGGTGGGAATAATTATATACTACCTTTCACATTGCACCTTTCACACTCTACATTTTATGGTTAAAGTGTATAATATACATGTAGGGAGTGTACTCCAGATCCCAAATAATTGTTTCAGATAAAGGATTAGGCCCAGTTGCATATCTGCATTATAACCATACTCACAAAATTGTGAATATTTCCCTGGCATTTTCTTAAATATTTCTAGATAAAAATGAGCAAATTACCTGTAAGTTAATGCTTAAACTAGTATAAATAAAGGCAACTAATTCATTATTTTTTTAAGTATTTGCTACAATGATTAATATTTACTTATTCAAGGTGTAAAAAAAAGGTTAAAGGGACCTTCTACTAGTTCTCTGAAGCATACAGGTGGGTTTTTTAAAAACTTGCAACAGAAACCAGTTCTTAAGAATGGGCAGGTGCTATTTCCAGCCCATTTTAAAAGGGAACATTTTTCAAATATTTGGGGCTTTGGAACGTAAATTTTCTCGATTTTTTAATTTTCAATAAAATGGGAGTCTAAAGAGTTAATGCAGCCTTAAAAGGGGGCTTTATGCACTTATCTATTGCAAACCTGGCCCTGGGGGACCCGGGACATGGCGAGGACCATGCAGGGACTGTACACGGACGTACAGAAAACGTTGCCTGGTTATGTGGGGAGTGTACAGGGACGTACAAAGTGTGACCCTGCTAGCCGGGGCATGTAGCCGGGACGTACATCACTGAAAAATGAGCGGAGGAAGTTATAACAGGCGACTATTGTGAGTTAGCACTTTAGTGGATTAATGTTCACACAAGTACAGGTTATAACACTGGTTAATCTAAAGATAACAGACTTGTTCTTTCTTTCCGATTTCTAAAATGTTCTTCACTTAATAATGGCTGTAGTCAGGCTTGACACACTATGTCCCGGCTGTTGGGGGGGGCCGGGACTGTAGACGGGCGTACACTTTGTCCCTGCTATGGGGGGCCAGGACTTTTACCGGGGACGTCACATTGGCAATTTGTACCTCCCAGCTCAAATCCCCACTAGTCCCAGGTCCCCTGGGCTACCCCTTTCCAATTTGATCTCTAAGTGTTAAATAACATCACAAAATATCATGAGGCGATCGTCATATTTGCTATGTACTGTATTCCTTTTTGATGAGGAGCACCAAAGATCATTTTCTATTTTTATTTTTTTTTAATTTTTTCTCTGCAAAAATAAAAGAAGAAAAAGTCAGTTAATTAGGGTCGGCCGGATCACTCCAATACAACAAAAACAATGATTATCACATTTAAACATGTCCAAATGCAAGAAACATGCAAACACTCCAATTGTTAAAAAAATAAAAAAAATATTAAAAATTGAAATGAACACCAGTGATAGGCATACTTACATTCACAAAGAATTTGGCTCACTTTACCACGGCTCATTTGGATGAATCACGACACTAAAAATAACAAATAAAAACAAGACAAACTGATATAAAAGGATCCTCAATAAGTTCTCCTTCCTTAAATAATAATCATATATTTTGCTAATATATAACAGTGGGAAATTTGGCATGGATGTAGTATAGCTCTGAATGTCAGCCCTCAACCTGTTTTTGCCTATTCTTACCCTGTCTGCCCTGGCATGTGTGCCACTCGAAGGGGGTGGCACCACTGAGTCGGTTTGATTTTTCTATAAATTGACTTTGAACACATCATTCATAGATCAACTTGCACCAGTGAATGAAAGCAAAGAAGGTATTTTGTAATTGATTACCTATAGTACCATATGATATGTGATCTTTCCTTTGTCAAACCTTTTTTCCTCTCTTATAATGAAATTTGACTATCTGGAAAAATCTCAATACTCGCAAATCACAATTTGTTACGAACCAAAAAACACAGAAAATCAGTTGTCGGGGTTCCCTGACAGTTAATACAGTTTATTTTAACCCATTCAAACCGTGATTTTGAAGTACTTAGGCAGGGTTGCACAAAGTTGTTTCTTCCCAGGAGCAAGGTTTTGAGCTTAACTTTTCCCCACTTACATTACAGGTTTGATAAAAATCAGATTATTATATGTTAGCTATAGTGTTGTTTAGATACATGTACCAGACCATAGTAATAATTTTACATTTGGGAAGACATTTTTTTGCTCGCACATTTGTTGTGCTATTTTAAGTTTACTTTGTCAAATTCGGTCTATTACTAACTAACCTTCAGCATAAATTATAAAGTAAAACTGCCTCATGGTTATACAGTAAGGTTTTACAGATGTATTGTTGGCCCTTGAACATGTTTAAAAGCAGACTTGCTGAAGGGCCGGATGGAGACACAAGGTTTTGACAGAACAGCGATGATATATAGAGTGGTATACAGGGATGGGTCCAGGGTCACACAAATAGGCTTCTTGAGAGAAATCCCTAAACATCGGATATGATTTTGTGCTGCCTAAATATGGGTCCCGTTTCACGTAAATACACCCCAAAAAACAGTCAAATAATTCGTTTTTGAGGTAGTAAACTACCTAAAATATTGTTCCCAAATAGTCAAAACAGCAATAAAAACCGCTGTCAAATCCAAGCCACTTTTAAAGGTAGAAAAACCCTAAATATATTGGTCAAATTTTCAAACCTCCACTAGCGGTAGCTCTGAATCCTAGCTCTCTGCAATGCTCTGTGAGCGAGCTAGGGAATGAAAGCATATGATTCTGCATCGGATATTTTCATCAATATTTTCAACTTTTCTGAATAAAATTAGTCAAACTTTTGCTTCAGATATAATGTTTAACGTATACATTGGTTAAATATCTCAACCTGTTTCTATTTCCAAGAAATACTGGCTTGAATTTCGATCGCCCTATTCTCGCGACGTGGACTGTCTATGCCTCATTCTTAGCTACGTACACTAGCTGCACAACCCAACCAAAACTAATTTGAGTACCTGTGCTCGCCAAACTCCCATCACCCCCCCCCCCCCCCCCCCCCCCCCCCCCCCCCCCCCCCCCCCCCCCGTTTCCGGTTGCGGTCATATCACTCACCTTCCACCCAAATTATTAACCCGGTAAGCTTTTAGTAGTGTTTTTAAAACCAAAAATTGACCAAACTGTCATACACCTTTTGTTCTTGTTCGTCTGCCCTTATTATACTCTGAGGCACCAATTTGGGTCTACTTTGTAACCCATGATCTTCTTCTTCTTCTTTCGGATACTGCTCAACATCCCTTGTGGGACAAACCGAGCAGGAATGGTTGTGCGCTATGCTATTCAATTTAGTCCTTGGTTTCTTTATCTTGCTTGCGGTAGTGATCTAGAATTGCCGTCCTGAAGGGTTCTAGTTCTGTTATTGAGGTGATGTTCTGTGGTAAAGAGTTCCAGTCTCTGATTGTGTTGGGAACAAAGGAAAACTTATGACAGTCTTTACTGGATGATGGTTTGAAGTGAATTTATGTGAGAGTGACGAGTGCGCCTCAGAGCCGGTTTAAAGTAGTCCTGGGCCGGTAAGGCCAGGTGCCCCCCCCCCCCCCCTATGGCTTTGTGCATTATTAGAAGCCTTGCAGTCTTCCGTCTAGTTGATAACATGTCCCACTTCAGGTCCCGCATTAGTTAAGTTACGCTTGTATGATTTTCCCAATCGTAGTCATTATATACCATCCTCGCTGCACGCCGTTGGACTTTGCTCACTTGTTTTATTAGGGATTGTGTGGGGATCCCATACTGCGGAGCAGTACTCAAGCGTAGGTCTTACTAAAGCTGTATAAGCAGACGCTTTTGTGTCCCGGGTGCAGGAGTGTAAGTTCCGGCGTACAAAACCAAGTGTTTTGCTAGCAGAGGAGGTAATACGATTTATTTGTGAGTCTCATTTCAGATTTTGTGATATGTC